>CM076575.1:1395603898-1396203898 GCA_034641835.2 Pinus albicaulis
CGTACTTCTCTGCTGATTCTGCCACTGGTGGTGTGTTAAATTTGGACAACTAGGTCCAAACTCCATGTTATGATGCTCAGATTAAGAGGCTAATATTTTTGTTGGATTCCTCTTTGTGAGAGGTGTAAAATCCATATAAAATATGTCTTAATCCGATGAGCAGAACTTATATTTTGAATTTATTATTCTTAATAAATTATATGTGCAAGGTCGGCCAGTTTTGTAATGTAGGCTCACATGCCCAACAGATGTGTCACACACCCTCATTGATGGATATAAATACAGGAAAAGTTGGAGAGCATTTTCATCATTATCACAACTCACATCTTCCTCTCTCATCAAATAGTACGAGCTACCTGAAGGACGAGTTTCAGCCACACGTGTGAAGGACGAAGAGGACAGACCGTACGGCTGAGCTGAAGTACGACTTTCTGCTGCTAGGGTTTCGCAGAAAGTTTGACCAGCGTTGACTTTGGTCAACGCATGGTCCAATCAACCTGAAAACTTGTGGAAGGTTCGATTTTTTAAGGCCATACTACCTGGCACAAAAATCGAGGTCAAAGGGTTGACCGTTTTGCTGCTGCGTTGACTTTTAGCTTGCTGCCCCTGCGTTGACTTTTCCAGGACAGCGTTGACTTTTGTAGAGTTGACTTGAGTTGACTCATCTACTGATTGGAGGGCTGTTGTGACACATGCTGGGCTGACTGACCAAAGGAGACTTTGCTGGTTGAAGCATCCTATTGACCGCCGAAACGAACACACACATTTTTCTTGTTTCTGATTTGTCTTCTGTAAGATCTACTTATATGTTCTATCTGCATTTTGCTTAACTACTTGTATGATTGCTGTGAGAAAAGTGAAATTGCTCCTAGCATAGAACATCTACAAAACTTTACATGGTATCGGAGCTGAGGTGAAGACAAACTCTATCTATAGCAATCACCACCGGAAGAAATGGGTTCCACTAGTCTTGAATTCAAGGAGAATGACAAGCTGACTGGAAGTGATGACTTCCATGCCTGGAAGATGATATTAGATCTCAAATTGGAAGATCATGACCTCCTGGATCATGTGACAGGGAAGATTCAAGAACCTCCATCAAATGCCTCTGCTGCTGTTAGAAACAAGTATAAGAAGGGAGAAATCAGAGCGGAGCTGCTGATCAGGGAATCCATAAATAAGAGTCTGGTTGCCTACATATCTGAACTAGGCACATCCAAGGAGATGTATGACAAATTGATACTTATGTTCCAAGTAAACAATGTGAACCAAGTACTATTCCTCAAGAACAAGTTGAAGAATATAAAGAAGGGCCGAGACGAGTCTATTCAAACTTTCTTTATGAAGTTGACCGAAACCAGGAACAATCTGCTAGCTATTGGGGAGACAATAGCTGATCGTGAGATGGTTCTCACCGCACTTGGAGGACTTCCATATGAATGGCAAGTATTCACAGCTACCATTCTCAACAATAATACCATTCCTAACTTTGATGAGCTTCTGTCAAGATGTATGCAAGAAGAAACAAGGATGAAGGAATTTGATAATGAAAGAAATGCTGCCTATGGTGCTCATTCCCGAAAGAAGAACTCTGGTAGTTCTAAGGACAACGGAAGGACTAAGACTCAAGAGAAGAAGGGTAAATGTTTCACCTGCCATAGGCCTGGACACTATGCTAGAGAATGCCCCTTCAAGAAGGATTCTCCCGATGATGACGATAACAACAACAACCGAAGGAATGGGAATCGAAGAAATGACAAATCCAAAGGAAAGAGGAAGGCTCACTTTGGAGGAAACAATCAACCTTCTAAGAGGTCCAGAAATATCAGGTATGAGGAGTCTAATGTTGTTGATAAAAGAAATGAGTATATTCTGGTATCTGCTCTCTCAGCTGCATCTCCGCCCGACACTATGGATGTCTGGCTAATTGATAGTGGTGCCTCAAGACACATCAACGGATTCAAGGAAGCACTTTCTGACATGGTTGAAAGGGATACTAATCTAGAAATTATCCTTGGGGATAATGCCACTTATCCTGTGAAAGGGACCGGGACTGTGACCCTCCACTTGTCCCAAGGACAAGTCCTCCGTTTGCAAAATGTACTCTATGTACCCAAATTGAAGAAGAACCTTGTGTCTGTATCTGCCATGGAAGACAAAGGATTAAATGTAACTTTCTCTGATGGAAAGGTGCTCATGTGGAAGAAGAGCTTCAAGGAAGCTATCTCAATTGGTTTTAGGGTTGGTACACTCTATCAGGTTGGAGGGAGTCCGTTGGGAGCTATGACTTGTGATACTATCCGACAAACCGAACTATGGCACCGAAGATTTGGACACCTTCACTACAAAGCCCTTCCCGAAGCAAGGAAGGTGGTGACAGGGATGCCTGATTTTGGAAATAATCATGAAGGTGTATGTAAGGGTTGTGCTGAAGGAAAACATACAAGGGGACCTTTCCCCTCAAGTGTCACAAAGACATCTGAGATATTGCAACTGGTTCATTTTGATCTTTCTGGTATGTTGCCTGTAACATCCCTGGGGGGATGTTCTTACTATATGACATTTACTGATGACTTCTCTCGCAAAACCTGGATATACTTCTTGAAGAAGAAGGATGAGGCTTTCATGTGGTTCCGTACCTTTAAAGCCTTGGTGGAAAATATGACCGGAAAGAAGATCAAGATTTTGAGGACTGACAATGGCACTGAATATGAGTCAAATGAGTTCAAAGACTTTTGCAGAGAAGCTGGCATTAAGAGGGAGACTACCACTGCATATACTCCTGAGCAGAATGGTGTTGCTGAATGCAAGAATAGGACTATTGTGGAAGCTGCAAGTGCCATGCTATGTGACCAGGGTCTACCAAAGTTTCTGTGGGGAGAAGCTGCAAATACTGCTGTGTACATTCAAAACCGATGCCCTCATTCCGCTCTGGACTCCAAAACTCCCGAAGAGGTTTTCTCTGGTAAGAAACCTGATGTCTCACATTTCAGAATTTTTGGATGTCCTGTCTATTTTCATGTGCCGAAAGAAAAGAGAAGTAAGCTGGATGCTACTGGGAAGAAAGGAATGTTTGTGGGCTACGGTGAGACTTCTAAGGCATATAGAGTCTATGTACCTGGTCAAAGGGAAGTAGAGATAAGCCATGATGTCACTTTTGACGAAGATGCTTCCCTGAAGAAAGTAGTAGATGTTCCTAGATCTGAAGAAAATCATGTGAAAGAACTGGAATGCGGAAGAACCCGGATGAGACTATGCACGATGTTGGAGGGCCAATGGACCCTATTGATCCACCTTCACTAGGAAAGGGCTCATCTTAAGCAGTATCCACCTCGAAGATGCGAGGGTCATACTTTGCCCAGGTTCCGAGAAAGCAAGAAGCCGTGTAGATACCAAGGGTATCTAGCTGCCATGAGTACTATTGTACAATCTGAACCTGGATCTTTTGAGGAAGCCATCAAGCATCGAGTCTGGAAGGATGCTATGCATGAAGAATATGAGTCTATTATGAAGAATGATGTCTGGGATGTGGTCCCGAGACCGAAGGACAAATCTGTTGTCACCGCTAAATGGCTCTACAAGATTAAACATGGATCTGATGGGAGTGCTGAAAAGTTTAAGGCAAGATTTGTTGCCCGTGGCTTCTCTCAAAAGGAAGGAATTGACTATGACGATATATTTGCACCTGTGGCACGATATACCACCATCCGATCCATCATAGCCCTTGTTGCTACGCAAGGATGGAGTCTTCATCAGATGGATGTCAAGACCGCTTTTCTGCATGGTGCAATAAAGGAAGAGGTGTATGTAGAACAACCTCTGGGATTTGAAGTTCAAGATCGAGACACTTATGTCTGCGGGTTGAAGAAAGCCCTCTATGGGTTAAAGCAAGCACCCAGAGCTTGGTACGAGAGGATGGATAGTTACTTGATGAAGCTGGGCTTCACTCGAAGCAATGCTGATCCTAACCTTTACTTCAAGGTTGTGGAAGGAAAGCCTCTCATTCTAGTGCTGTATGTGGACGACCTCTTCCTGACAGGTGATGACCCTCTCATTCATCAATGTAAGAGGGAGCTTGCTGCTGAATTCGAGATGAAGGACCTAGGACTGATGCACTATTTCCTAGGCCTGGAGGTCTGGCAGAGACCTGGAGAGATTTTCCTTTCTCAAGGAAAATATATTGTGAAACTTCTAGAAAGATTTGGAATGGTGGACTGTAAGTCCGTGTCGACACCAATGGAACTCAACTTTAAGAAGTTGAGTGGCAGCGCTGCTGGGCCTATCTTGGCCAATCCTACTGAGTATCGTCAACTCATAGGAGCTTTGATGTTCTTAGTGAACACCCGTCCAGACATATGTTTTGCAGTGAACACTTTGAGTCAGAGCTTGGAGCCTCATCATTTCCTTTGGGTTGGTACTTCAGATCTTTTGAGATATCTTCGGGGCACGATAAACCGTAATTTTGAGATACCGCTGCTGAGTGTGATACTCCGTGGATATACTGATGCCGATTGGGCTGGCAGTGTGGTGGATCGTAAGAGCACATCGGGATGCTGCTTCACTCTTGGTTCTGCTTCGATCTCATGGATGAGCAGGAAGCAGAAGTCGGTGGCTTTGAGCACCGCGGAGGCCGAATACATTGCTGCTAGTATGGCCTGTTGTGAAGCAGGTTGGTTGCGGAAGCTCTTTAGTGAGCTGTTTGGACATGTGCTAGATACCACTGTGATACTCTGTGATAATCAGAGTGGGATTCGTATGACTGAGAATCCTGTGTTCCACGACCGATCCAAGCATATTGATATCAGGTACCACTTTATCCGGGATATGGTACAGCGAGGCGCCGTAAGGCTCGATCATATAGGAGCTGATGAGCAGGTCGCGGATATTCTCACTAAGCCCCTGGGGAAGGTCAAGTTCCTAACCTTCCGTGAGAGTCTTGGTGTCGTGGAAAGACCCTATGATGTGGGTCCTGTTGGACGATGAGCTCTCGGAGCTCTGGGGGGCTTTGGGGATAGCTTCTCGGAGCTATAAGCACTCATAATGCTTCTGCCCCACCCTTGTGATTATTGAGCTGGTTCGCCACTCATTTATCTGTGCCCCGTATGCATCCTACCCATTGAGTTCAAGGCTCATGGGAAGTACCTCTCATTTGGCCAATGAGGTGTGGAAAAGCTAGAGACTATTAGCAAAGACTGATGGACGCATCAGAGATTGCCGTACTCTCTATCTAGGATGGCACTGTCCAACCACTTGATCTGGGATCAAGATTTGTGAGGTCTGGGACCTCTGGACTGATTATGTCAGTCGGGGGATGATGTCTTTGTGACTGACCCATTTCTGTTTTGAAATAAAGAAGCCAGCAAAGCAAGTTTCGGCGGGATGACGCACGATGTTGATTGCACTGATAGATGGAGTTCTCCCTAGTTGAGAGGGAGTGTTAAATTTGGACAACTAGGTCCAAACTCCATGTTATGATGCTCAGATTAAGAGGCTAATATTTTTGTTGGATTCCTCTTTGTGAGAGGTGTAATATCCATATAAAATATGTCTTAATCCGATGAGCAGAACTTATATTTTGAATTTATTATTCTTAATAAATTATATGTGCAAGGTCGGCCAGTTTTGTAATGTAGGCTCACATGCCCAACAGATGTGTCACACACCCTCATTGATGGATATAAATACAGGAAAAGTTGGAGAGCATTTTCATCATCAACACAACTCACATCTTCCTCTCTCATCAAATAGTACGAGCTACCTGAAGGACGAATTTCAGCCACACGTGTGAAGGACGAAGAGGACAGACCGTACGGCTGAGCTGAAGTACGACTTTCTGCTACTAGGGTTTTGCAGAAAGTTTGACCAGCGTTGACTTTGGTCAACGCATGGTCCAATCAACCTGAAAACTTGTGGAAGGTTCGATTTTTGAAGGCCGTACTACCTGGCACAAAAATCAAGGTCAAAGGGTTGACCGTTTTGCTGCTGCGTTGACTTTTAGCTTGTTGCCCCTGCGTTGACTTTTCCAGGACAACGTTGACTTGAGTTGACTCATCTATTGATTGGAGAAGTGCATTGTGACACATGCGGTGGCAATGCATTAAGGAGACTTTCTTTGGTTGAAGCATCACATTGACCGTCATAACGCAACACACATTTTTTTCTGTTTCGGTTGTCTTACGCAAAATCTTGCATATATGTTCTATACGCATTTTTTGCTTAACTACTTGTATGATTCTTTGTGAGAAAAGTGAAATTGCTCCCTGGCATAGAACATCTACAAAACTGCGACATACTCCACCCCACGCATCGATCTTATTCTTGAACTTTGATATCGTCTCCTCCCATAGGTGATTACGATTTGAACCCAGCGTCAAAGGAAGGCCTAAATACTTTATTCTATCCCACTCAGCATAACCTTTGAATCCAAGCACGCTGGCAATCCTCTCAATCGAATGCTGGTCTATATTCCATCCATAGACAACACTTTTCCTCTCACTAATTAACGCTCCTGTGCAGTTGCAGAACTTTTTGAGAATGATTTTGAAGGCGTTTGCCATTCTCATGGAGGCTCCTCCGAGGAGGAGGGAATCATCAGCGAAAAACGCGTGGTTCACCGGAGCAACGCCTTGCGCAATTCTTATCCCTGGTATGGATCCAATTTGCTTCTCCTGAGACAGCTTTCTGCTTAGTGAATCAGCTATCAGTATGTAGAGGTAGGGGGATAGAGGGCAGCCCTGCCTCAGACCCCTAGTGGTTAAAAAGAACTCAGCTGGTCTGCCATTCACCATTGGGGCTATCCAAATGTTTTCAATACAAGCTTTGATTAGATTTATAAATTCTTGTTTGAATCCGAAGGCTGCAAGAACCCTGTACAAAAAGGAACGATTCACTCTGTCGAAGGCGTTACACATATCCAACTTAATTATCATACCTTGTTCTTTCCTGCTTTGACTGGAATGTAAGGCTTCTTGTATTTGTATGACATTGTCCAGAAGCTGTCTGCCCTGGACAAAACCTCCTTGGGCCGGAGAGATGAGCTTTTGTAGCAGAGGCTTAATTCTGTTAGCCAACAGTTTGGCCATAATTTTATATGATGAGTTGCAGAGTGAAATCGGCCTATATCTGTCAAAGGAGCTAGGATTTGTATCCTTGGGGATTAAAGCGAGGAAGGTTGAGTTTATACCTCCACCCACTTTTGCCTTCCTCAAGAATCCTCTTATCATTCTGAAGAGATCTTCTTTGATAATCTCCCAACATATTCTATAAAAATGTACTGAAAAGCCATCGGGCCCTGGTGATTTGTCTGGTTCCATGGACCAGACTATTTGAGTTATCTCTTCTTCAGTGACAGGCCTCATCAGAGAGACATTGTCTTCCATATTGACCAAATTTGGTATGGTTGAGAGAAATTCTGTTGCATCCTCCTCATTCCCATTTCTTTCTGCACTTAGAAGATTCTGAAAATGATTAACAGCTGCATCTTTGATTTGAGTAAATCCTTTATACACCTGTCCATTAGAGTTGGTGATTTCTGCTATATGGTTGCGTGAAAGGCAAGCCCTACACTGTCTATGGAAGTATGTGGTATTTCTGTCTCCAGATTTAAGCCACAGACTTCTAGACTTTAAGCGCCAGTGTTCTTCTTCGTTTCTAAAAGAACAGTATGTATTCCTTTGGGCAGATTTTTCGTTTGCTAGGTCTATGGGGGAGGGATCCTTCTCCTCCATTTCAAATTGTAATCCTTCCAACAGCAGAACTGCCTCCTTTCTCTGGCTAGTGGGGGTGTGCCTGGGATGCTTTATCCAATCCTTGAGAGCTTTTTTTGTGTTTTTCATTTTTTGTTCCCACACATAGCTTGGGGAACCGATAACATCTTCCCTCCAAGCTGTTTGAACTGTTTCAAAAAAGCCTTCCATTCCTGCCCAGAGAGGATTAAAGCGAAAAGGAAGGGGACCTAGGTCTTCTTCTTCTTTTAGGCATAAAAGGATTGGCTTGTGATCCGATGTAAGCTTTGGGAGTATCTTGGAAAAGACTATTCTGTTATCCATCATTAAGGAACTGCTGATTAGGTATCTATCAAGCCTAGCAGAGATATGATTTACTCCAGTTCTATTGTTAGTCCAGGTATATTTGCCTTTCATGGGTTTGGGGTCAACTAAATCCCACTGCAGAATCAGATTTCCCACTGTATTAAGAAAAGGATCCCTAGAGTAATTCCCTCCTCTTTTTTCTGTGGAGTCCAGAATAATATTCAAATCACCACCTATGATCATATTTTTGGGGTTGATCTGCTCTATAAATTCCAAGAGTGACCTCCAGCACTCTCTCTTTTCTTCATAATGCACAAGAACATACAAATTAAACAAGGCGAGAGAGAGGTTACTTGTAATATGTCGTAGCTCTGTGAAGATCCAATGCTGGGTCTCAGTAGATCGAACTAATGTGAAGGAGTTTTTTGACCAAAGAGTGCCAATACCTCCAGCCGAACCCCTTGCACTGACTGCCTTTCCTGAATCATACTTCCATTTCATGGTGCTAGTATTTAGGAGGGTTTCTCCTTCTATTTTGGTCTCTTGGAGCATTAGGATGTCCGCTGTTTCCATCTTCAATAAATCCTTGATTGCCTCTGCCTTATTGGGATTACCCAGACCCCTGCAGTTCCAAGAGACCAACCGCATCATTTACCACTTGATTGAGTGGGACCTCCTCCCTTGGGCGCCCTTGGTCTAGTATTTCTCCCAATGGACATTTCAATAGTAGTTTGGCTGCCTAGGGTTTTCTGCCGTTCTGATTCTTCTTCCCTTGTTTCCTTGTTTGTTCTTCTTCCCACTTTTTTTGTTGGCCTTTCGAAGGTTTCCTCATCAGAAGAGCCCGTGTTTTCTTGAATCTTCTTCTTTTGTTTTATGATATCAGCATAAGAAGGAGAAGAAGTATTACTAGAGTTTGGGTTTGGAATGTTACCTGTCTCTTGAATGTCTGCATTATTCGTCTGTTGAGGTTCTTCCTGCTCGATCTCTGGAGTATCTGTCTGCGGGGTAAGGGATTCGAAGGGGTTTTTGTCTCCAGCAATGTTGTTGTTTTCCCTGCTTCCACTGGGTTGATTGCTTGCTCCTTCTTGCCCTGCTTTGTTCCCTGTCTCTTTTACTCTGTTTTTGTTGTTTTGCCTGCTGCTTGCAGTCCTCTTTGCTTGCTTCCACTGCTCGCCTTTTTCTTTCTCTGCTATTTCTTCGTTTTTTTTTTTACAATATCTTGCAAAGTGCCCATATTCGTGGCAATGACGGCATTTAAAAGGCAGCTGTTCGTAATCTAACTCTTGAATGTGCGACCAGTCAGCCACCGAAAGATTGATGGCTTCAGGGAGCCCAACCTCCAGATCAACTTCCACACAGATGCGTGCGCAAGAGAATTGATCCTTTCTCGGGGCCTGGTCAATATACCTGCCGAGGGCATTCCCTATGGATTGCAAAGCACTCTGACTCCAACAATGGAGGGGGAGGTGCGGGAGGCGCACCCAAACAGGAACGGCTGTGGGCACATCTTGAGCAGGGTCGAAATCGGGGGACCATTTGTTCAGGTATAACCCTTGGGGGCCCATGAAATAAGGTCCGCTTCTGAATATCAAGCTTCGGTCTTCCACGTTGTCGAACACAAAAACGAAAAACCCTTTTCCTACGAAGTGACTTTTTATACCTTCCTTCACCAATGGGATCCAGTTTCGCCTGACCCAATCATCAACAGCCTTCGGGGATGGCCATAGCCCTGTAAACTGGCCAATGAGGCCCCTTTCAGCAAGGTTTAACGCAGATCTGCATGATTCATCTGTCGGTAGAGACACCTTAGGGATGGTGTCCAGCCTCTTAACGAACTTTTGTTGCGAGACCGAGGGTGGCCTCTTGATGGCTGCAGCAACTAGGGAGCGGAAAGCTTCTATATCTGAAGGCTGAGAATCACCTTCGGTCGACATGTTCAAGGGTGAAGGTGCAGGGGTCAGAGCAGGGTCCCCATGCACCAAGACTACAGCTCCCGGAGCTAGCCAACCAAAGAAGATGGGGCAGGCACGAAGGCCTGGGTCAAGCCAGACAAGAATGACCCGCGCACCAAGGGCCTCCCAGGCACGCCCAGGTCAGACAGAACAGGGCCGAGCCCAGCCAAAGTCAGATCGGTCGCCCAGAACAAAGTCGAAAGGAAAAGAGCGAGAACAGAACAGAACCCCACCTGTCCAAAGCTCTACTCTCACCAGCGGCCACCCCTGCAGCAAAGGGCTCCACACCCAGCTCGGGCAGGGCAGAGCCGAGCCCAGCAGGGGACTGAGCGAGCGCGAAAAAAATTCAAATACAGAGGAGCGGCAAAAAAAAGAACATATAATAAATCTAAATAGAAAAGATAACCGATCAAGTGTTATTTGACCATAATGAAGGTATGGAAAAAATTCTCAACAACACATTATTTTTGAGGTACAAAATCCCTACAGAATAAGGTTTGGTCTATTGGCTAAAATACAAAGCTTTAGGATAAAAACACCTTATTAGGTTCTAATTTGAAATAATCAGGAATTTAGGAAACCAATTTTTGTATTATTTCCCATCTAAAAGGCACTAGAAAAATAACGGGTCTGTATAAAAAGGAACAGGATTGAACTGTGTTAAACTGATTACTTTGGAATCATTGGTTTGTTTCATTCAGAAATAGCTGTAATATTCCAAATTAGCAGCAGCTAATTGGAAATATTAATTTTGTTCAGACTTTTTCTTTTCTAATATTCAGTCATAAATAAAAAGGGTGTTGGGACTCGTAACCCAACTTAGGAGAAATAATCTTCCTAAAGTCACATGGCCAACATGATGCATTCAACGTGGGGACAGGGGGACCAAGTGGCAGCGCAAGGACAACGTGGACCAGGCAGCCTAGTGTCAGCGTGGGCCAGGACAACGCAGAGTAGGCAGGGTAGCGTGGCAAGGAGGACAACGCAGTGCAATGGGGCCCAAGGGAACATTGGGGTCTCAAGCATAAAAGGGAGTGAGGACCTAGCGTCTCATTCATTCTATCATTCATCTTCAGAATTTCTGTCTAACATATATTGAGCATGCTTACGCTATTTAGCTAAGCCTACAAGTGCTGTTCAACACGCGGGTGTCTCCGAGCGGAGATCCCAACCTCAGCCTCGGGGGACTTTGAGTACTCGCTCAGGTGAGGAGCTTCACCATCAGTTTTCAGAGCAGAGAATGAAGAGCCAACATCCAGGAGTTACATAGTTCATCAGGGAACGCAGTCACTCAGGGCATTACGCAGTCTTGGAGGAGAGCAACTCCAGGAGTGAGGGAGATTCAGGAGTTTCTGTTCGGGAGAAGTGTGAGGGGATCAACCCTTCACAAATTGTGTTTTGGAGCAGTGAGAGGCCAACATTTCGAGTTATTCAGTCCAGAGGCTAGCGTACTCACCAGGAAGGCATAATTTTCCCAAGGGGGTCAAATTCCGGGGTTAGCCTTTCTGAAATTCCTTCCTGGGTTTTTTCGGGCTTTGGGAGGAGAGTTCATAGTTGGAGTTTCAGAATTTTCTGAGCAGGGGAACAACCCTAGAGAGCAGCTCCGTTCCAGCCAGTAGCAGTACTTTCCAGCAGCAACAGCCTAGAGAGTTACGCAGTCACTAGGAGGAGTAGCCATTTGTAGCAGGGTTTGGAGAGATATTTCAACTTGCCTTGAGCAAGCCAAGGTGCCATCATTCGGATCACCTGCTTGTACTCATTCCCTATTTCAGAAATATAATAAAATGGCTCAGCGTTTCTGAAATGTTTGCAGTGATTTTTATGGTGCATCTCTATTTGTTGTAGTTTTGTTTATGTTGCTTTGTATTGCTGTTTATTTCCTATTTGAAATATTATAGTGGTATAAGAGCTCATAGACTTGGCTCAGCGAGTGGAGCAGATCAATCTATGACACTCGGAGACAAAGAATACATCACTTACTGGAAGCAGCGGTACAGGAGTAGAGAGCGGAGGCTCGAGCCCACATTTGGTGAAGGGGACTGCGTTCCAGTAGAGGACGCAGAGGAAGAAGCACCCATGGTTGATGAGGTAGATGACGAGAAGGAGTTTGGTAATCTCCTCCTAAAATCTGTATAAGAACTCTCCAGAAAAATAAAGATGGTTCAGAAGATTGTCGGGGAGAACAGACAGCGTGAGACCCCAAGGGGATTTCACATTGGGGAAGGGTCCGACACTTCTCATCATACACAGGAGCAGAACACTGCGCACCAGGTGGTGCTACGCACTCCCCCACGTTCCACTATGCCCACATTCTTGACTAAAGGAACGGGAACGGGAGGACCTCAGTGGCTAGAGGTGGCTCATTACAAAGATTATTTTGCAGAATATCAGACATACGGGCGAGAGTTTGGAGAAGCCCTCACTTTCCACGATTTCTGCCAGCTGAAGAACAATAGCATACCCCGCAGCTAGAATAAAGGAGATGGGTACATGCAGGGAGGTGAACTGCAACGTACCATGGGTAGATTTTTCTTGTCGACGTATGACGGGTCATCAAAATGTTCAATAAAAGCTTGGGTGGAAAAGCTGGACATTTACTTTCAACTGAACCAGATTGCGGAGGTGGAGGCCATCAAGGTGGCAAAACTGCACCTCGAGGGTGAAGCCCGTGGCTGGTGCTTCCATGGGATGGCCATGCTGGGTCATTCAGGAGTGACAACGCATGCAAAATTCACTCGAAGATTGGTGGAAAGATTTGACAGGAAGGATCCTGAGGAGCATGTTGTTGAGCTGACCAAGCTCAAATAGACCGGGAACCCGGAGACCTACATCTCTGAATTCTTGAGACTTTCAGTGATGGTGCCAAACTTGTCTGCAGCCAGGAGGATCTACATGTTCATTGATGGGTTGGCAGAGCCTTTGTGTGGGCTAGTCAGATCTACTAGGCCTGCTACACTTCAAGACGTAGTTGGGAGGATAAGGGACTTACAGGACGCCTTGCCTAGGACTAGAGCTCCTTTCCCCCTGAGACCGACATTCCAGCCAAAGTGGAAAGACATGAGAGTTCCACCTCTGAAGGTGAACCAAGGTCGAGGGCCTTTAGACGATGATACATGGAGAGATCTGAGACAGAGGAAGCTATGCTTCACATGCCAGGAGCCATGGGCACTGGGTCATCGATGTGCCATAGGGAAGGCACATTACATCGAGGTATTCTCTGACAGTGAGGGAGAAGAAGATGTGTATGAGGAGTTGGAGGGAGATGCCAGCGGTGATGCACCGAGGGGGGATCATCCACCACCACCACCTCCAGGAGCAAGAGGGGCAGCGTTTGCACCCACAGGAGGAGTCCTTGCATCCTTGCGAGGAGTTCCTAAGTATTTGACGTGGCATGTCTGAGGCACAGTCCAAGGGCAGTGTGTTTAAATTCTGGTAGATATCGGGGCCACTCATAATTTCATTGATGCCGAGCTAGTGCAGAGGAGGGGCATATCGGCTGAGAGTTTTGATGGGTTCTTAGGTGTTGGTTTGGTGCTAAAAGAACTGAAATTGCATGAAGGTATGTTCCCGGCATTGGCGGTGACCATGGGGACATACACGGTGACCCGACCACTTCTTTGTGGTTGACATCCCGAATGCCAATGTGGTATTAGGAGTGCGGTGGGCGATTAAGTTGGGTAAGGTCACTATAGATTGGGGAGACATTGGAGATGAGTGGACGGACGAAGAGTGGGAAGCATGTGATGATCAAAGGCATGCACACATACCCTCCTCGAACGGTTTAGCTTTATCGGATGGAGGCGGAGGTCGGAAGGGGGACATAGAGTGGGCGGTAGAGTTGCGTATTTCGAGAGGCAAGAGTGCCAGGGGCAGCCCGAGAAATACACCCAGAGTGTGCGGTCGATATTGGATAGGTACTCCACGGTTTTTGGGGACATGCCATAGGGGCAGCCGGCCCGGACCGGGGGTTTGATCATACTGTTGAGTTAGAGTAGGGGATCCGGGCGGTGTTCACCACTAGGCATCCCAAGGCCTACGAGGATGAAATTGAGAGAGCTATCCATGAGCTCTTGGCAGCGGGACACATCCAGGCCCGGTGCTAGCCCATTACGCTTCCTTGTTGTTTTGGTGAAGAAGAAGGATGACACATTGTGGATGTGCATTGACTACGAGAACTCAATAAAAATACCGTGAAGAACGAGATACCCCATCCTAAGTTGATGAGTTGATGGATGAGGTAGGGGATCGAAGTTCTTCCTACGAGGTCAATGCGAGGTCGAGGTACCATCGAGATCAAAATTGAGGACCAAAGATGTCTAAGGCATTCGAGGTGCCATTACTGGCCATTTCGAGTTTTGGTGATGCCCTTTGGGCTAACCAAACGCAACGAAGCCACCTTTCGGTCATGCATGGTCCACATTTTCCATAGTCGGTTGAGAAGTTCGTATTGGTGTTCTTCGATGACGTCCTCATCTACAACCGCACATGGGAGGAGAACTTGCAACACATTGAGGTTGTTCTGTGTGCTTGGAGGAGCGACATTTCTATGCTAAGCTCTCCAAATACGAAAATCGGGTTGATAGAGGATGCTTTATTTGGGGCACATCATTGGTGTAGATAGGGTAAGGGTCCATGAGGAGAAGATCCAGGCCATTCGAGATTGGTCGGAGCGAAGAATGTGTGACTCAAGGATTTGTAGGCATCTTTGCCTACTGGGCCTCGAGGGTTTCTGCAACCTTTTGCCTCGTCACGAGACCTCACCAAGATGGGGGCATTTGGTGGGCCCAATCTGCCTTGAGAGGCTTTTGACAAGCTCAAAGAGGTGATGAGCGGTGTCCAGGGTGGCTAACTGCCGGACTTCCGCAACCCTTCTGTTACGAGTGTGATGCTTCAAGGGGGGAAGGAGTAGGCGCGGTTTTTGATGCGAGGAGGCCACCATATAGCTCTTAAGAGCGGAAGCTCTTTGTCGCATGATAGGTTGTATCCGATATGCGACAAAGGAGATAATGGCCATTATACACGCATTGGCCAAGTTCGGACTATTTTGGTGGAGGTAACGGAGTTTCGAGTGAGGATGACCACAAGCCTCCGGTTTTCCTTGAGCGAGCGAGTTGTAGGAGAGGCGGCGAGAAGTGGGTCGATGAATCCAAGGCTCGACTTTGACATTGAATATGTCAAGGGAAGAACAACGACAAACAGTAGATGCCTTGTCACACGGTCCAGTAACGTATCCTTGATGAGCTTAAACGTAGGCGGAGGGCTCAGCGTTGGTGGGTATTCGAAGGACCGCTTTTCTGTGAGGTGTTGGATAGCGGATATAGATGAGCGGGTGATGGATGAGATGTGTCTATTATCGAGACAAAGATCTTCTTGATTTGGAATTCCCGGCTCAAGGAGAAGATACGCACGCATCGGGGAGAGGTTCTCTTGGAGAGGCCTCAAGAGGACGTGCTGGGCATGTCCAAGGAGTGCGGGTGTGTCGGAAGGAATAAGAGGGAGAGATGAGCCCTTTGTTGGTTTGCTATAGCCACTTCCCATTTCGGAGAAAATAGGAAAAGAATCTCTAGGGACTTCATCACGAGGTTGCCCACAATGCGAGGGGAAAGGATTGCATCTTTGTGGTTGTTGATTGACTAACAAGAAATGCCCATTTCTTCGCCATATCCGCACGGTACACGGCTTCACGGGTGGTCGAGATATTCTTCCGTGATGTTTTCGAGCCCATGGTCTCCCCAAGACCATGATAATTATTAAGGACAACACGATTTCATCATAGGTAGGTTTTGTGGAGAACTCTTTTGTTTAGTGGGTACGATTAACTCCCTGGTACCAACTACCACCCCGAACGGATGGGGAAGAAATAGAGATAGTGAACAGGAAAGTGGGCGGAAGGATAGCAGCTAGGTGTGTCATGGGCGGCGAAGGCATGGGCTGCGTTGCTTCACTTGGGGAGAATATTTTGCTACAACAACACTTTCCATATGTTTATCGTTATGTCTCCATTTTATACTTTGTATGGATATAATGCTCTGACTCTTCTTGATGTTATGTTGGAGCTAGCAAGGCCCCTAGGGCCAAGGAGGCCCGGATCAGGCGAGACACTGCGGGCTCTGGGACAACATGGCTACAACACAAAACCCGGCCAGTTGTATGCGGATAGAGGGCGGGTAGAGAGACGATTTTGAGGTTGGTGACTTGGTCTGCAGCAGCTTCAACCATACAAGCAATCTGTGACGGCTCACCGAGGATGACTTAAGCCCCACTTCTATGGGTCTTACAGTGATTGAAAGTAGGCGGGTAGAAGAAGTTACATATGAGTTAGACGCCGGTTGGGAGATGGGATACATAACATTTTCCATGTGTCATGCCTAAAGAAGGCTTTGGGCGACGGTGTTGCCCAACGGTGAGCTTCACAGTGATGAGGGAGCATCTTGTATTCTGATAGGAGGTTATTTTAGACACCGGGAGAGACAATCGCGGAGTAGGACAATCAAAAGTGCTTGGTGAGATGGAGAAACCTTCCCGAGATGAGGATGCCCGCAGGAGGGTGAGAAGATCTGCCGGCATCCATCCTTGCAACGAGGACAAGCAACATTTTGGCGGGGAGGGAGCGCAATATTCCAAATTAGCGACAACTAATTGTCTTATTTGTTGAACTTTTGCTTTTCTAATATTCGGCCATAAATAAAAGAGGTCTTGCATAACCCGGCTTAGGAGAAATAATCTTCCTAAGTCACTTGGCCAACATGATGCATTCGATGTGTGGCCTAGGGGGACCAAGTGGTAGTCGAGGAGAGGGACAATGTAGGGATAGCGTGGGCCGAGGGCAACCGGTGGCAACGTGGGCCAAGACAATGCGAGTAGGCGAGGGCGGCGTGGCAAGGACAATGCGGCGTAGTGGGGGCCCAAGGGAACGTTGGGGTCTCGAAGTATAAAGAGGAGTGAGGGACTAGCTTCTCATTCATTCTATCATTCATCTTCATAATTCTGTCTAACGACGGATATTGAGCAGGCACGCATACCTTTGTTTGGCTAAGTTTGCAAGTCTTTGTTCGACGTGCGGTGTCTCAGGGAGAATCCCAACCACCTCGGCGTCGGGGGACTTTTAGTGCCCACTAAGGTGAGAGCTTCATCAGTTTTCGAGCGAGAGAATGAAGAGCAACATCAAGGAGTTACATAGTTCATCAAGCGGCGTAGTCACTCGGGGCATTATACGATCTTGGAGGAGAGTAGCTCCGGGGAGCGAGGGAATTCGGGAGTTTCGATGCGGGAGAAGTGTGAGATCAACCCTTCACAGAATTGTGTTTGGAGCGGTGAGGGGCCAACATTTCCGGTTATTTAGTCCGAGAGACTAGCGTACTCACCGGGGGTCGTAATTTTCCCAAGGGTCAGAATTCCGGGAGTCGGCCTTTCGAAATTCCTTCCTGGGTTTTGGGAGGAGAGTTCATGGCCCGAAGTTTCAAATTTTATGAGTGGGGGAACAACCCCGAGAGAGCGAGCGCCATTCCATCCCGGTAGCAACACTTTCCGGCGCGGTAGCGACCTGAAAGTTACTTCAATCACTAGGAGGAGCAACCATTCATAGTAGGGTTTAAGAATGCTTCCAACACTTGGGCAAGCCAGGTCTCCATCATTTTGATCACCTTCTTGTACTCATTCCCTATTTCGAGGAAATATAATAAATGTCTCAACTTTTAAAATGTTTGCGATGATTTTTATGGTGCACATCTCTGTTGTTGTAGTTTTGTTTATGTTGCTTTGTATTGTTGTTATTTTCCTATTCGGAATATTACAATAGCAATTTCACTAGATGGCTTTTTGAGGTATTTGGTAGCTTCATGTATATGGTATGTTACTTTGATTTTCATCTTTTATATTAACAATTGCCATGAGTATTTGATGGACTACCTTAGTAATTGTGTATGCGAGTGTTGGAAGATACGTATTCTCGGTCGAATTCAAAAAGCGGTAGAAAAAGAATGTGTTGAAATGGATGTCTTTTTGTTTACTTAGAGGACTTTTTTTTTTCTAAAAGATGCTTATATTCACACAAAAAAATATTTGCATCGGTGGCCAAACGAGGAAAGTAGAGGTATATACAATGGATGATATCGGCGGTCATTGGTGTAGCGACTTTCTTGAGACCGCCTAGAGCCGGCCGGTGGTTGTGCGGTAGCTAAAAAGGAAGTTCGAGGTTTCGACGGAGGATCGAGTTAGATTCGGTGCCGAAAATTTGGGGTGTGAGACCAAAAGGGGCCCGAGGGTTCGATCCGGCTAGCGAAGATCATCGGCGCGGAAGCCACGCAACCCCGCCGAGTGACGCGAGAGGAGTGGAGGGCTTGCCATCAGGGTTTATTGATTAGTCGAGACTTCTAGTATCGATTAATGACGAGGTAATCTCTTGACTTATTTGTCAATCATATTATTTGCGGGGATAGCGAGAAAGGCATCCCAGTTGTATTACGAATATTCTTGCATAATACATAAACCCTCGGATCTGTACAGTTTTTCCCCGCATTGGGTTTTATTCGGGGACGTTTGTCCAAAAAGCAATGGTGTCACAATGACGGGTTATTTTTCTTGCTCGGATTGTATTTTCACAAATATTTTAATAGGTGAAGAGAAGGCACACTTCGATAGCGCCGATATTTTAAGAAGTAATCTTTAAATAACTTGTTGAATCAAATTTGCAAGTAGGAGAAGTAGTTTAGCTTGTGTTAACCGAGAGTTACGAGATCTAGATCTTGGAATTTTCACATAGTGTCAGTGTGTATTGTGGAAACAAAGCCGGATCGATCTTTGAGTCGGAGGCCGAAGAGGCACAGGAAAGCAACCATTCGAATCCTAGAGGAATTGCGTGGTCCGGAGCTAGTAGGGCTGAAAATTCCGGGAAGAGTCTGTCTTTGAGTGACTCGACGGTGAATCTCAGGATGAATTTTGCCAAGAGCGAGTGAAGCGACGCGGAAGGCCGAGGTGGGACGCGATTTCCTGTAGGCGGTCCCCGAATTGCCGAGCGAAAGTCGTTAGAAGAAGAAGCAACATAGTAAAGAATTCTCTTCCTCAGCAACAAGGAAGTTCCTAGCCTGAAAATTTCGTTTTCCAAAATGCGAGCAACGGATCTATGAGCTCCTAGGGTTAAATGGCACATCTGGTGCTGCGCGAGGGGGAAGAAGAGGAGCAAATTACGCATTTTTGACGACCATGGCGACTCACGCGCTTAGAGATGGGAGGACTGGTTGGAAGACCTCCAACTACGCCCTGCGTACGGAAACCGTCCTTGTCTTCTAGATGAATATGATCTCAACCCTCTTCGTGAAGACTGTGTCGTGTCCCTAGAGATCCGAGATCCGTTGAAGTAGTACCAAAGTGCCGATGAGCGAAGGCAAAGGCACGCTCCTTAATGGAGTCCAAAGATCACATAGTGTCCCATATAGGCAGCAAAGATACTTCCGGACGGTCTTGGGAAACTGTGGCCACGCTATATGAAGGATCTTCCAAGCGGCGGAAGATGTACCTTGAGCAACAACTAGGGATGGCATAGATGCGGAAAGGGAACTTATTGTTCCATTTTGGTCGAACTTCGGGAGATTCATGACCAACGACGGTGGGGTCTACCCCTTCTCTGATGATGGTGAGATTGGCATTGAATGCGGGTGCGCGACGATTGGCAGTGTTGTCCGAGCCTTGGTAGGCTAGGAAGAGATGTGGGTTGCTCTTCGACAAGAAGAGCTACGGAGAGACAGTCGAGTACGAACTTTATGGCAATAGTGGCGGTGGATTGAAGGTGAGCGGGGGAGGAGGGGCCAGCCCTTGCATCCAAAGGGCGGCGGGGAGCGGCGAAGACGTAGAAAAGGCGTCTCGTAGATCAATTGCTTCAAGTGTGGTGAACTTGGTCACTACGCTTCCCGATCTCCTTTGAAGCAAGGACAAAAGGAGGAGAAGCATGATCAGAAGGCTGCAGCCAAGTGAGAGGATGGAGAGTATACCGCAGGTGCCCACATGTCTACGAGGTGGGCAACATTGTTGTAGTTCGGCGGCCCCAGTTGGAGGTGCGGTCCCTTTCGATCATACCTTGCTACGAAACCCAAGATCGGCCCGATGGCAGTGGAGGATTTTCGGTGGTGTGAGGAGTGCGAGAAATAGCGGATGCAATAGTTAGCGGTGCTAACATGCGAGCAACGTAGACGAGAGTTGCTGCTTGGCCTAAACGACGACAACGCAATACCCAAGGGGGACAATGTGGGTCTAGAAACAACCCGGAGTTTAAGCCTCGAGATGCATCCTAAACACTTGTTTAGGTTCATGGATGTTTTTCGATTGCTTCTCCTAGCGGTACAAGGTTGCGAGGCGCGAGTTAGTAGTGGTGGTGCTAGCAACAAATGCAACATTTGAGGAGTTGCGGTACGGATGTGGTGTTGTGTTGATTTTTGGTAGCATTAGAAGTGATCTAAGTCTCTTAAAGAATTTGGCAGAGGCTTAAGCACATGTATTCCAAAGAACCCGAAATGCGTACGTAACGAAAAGATTCCACTTGGAATGTGTTTTATTAAAATAATTAATTATTTTAATATGACCTAAGTTTAAACTTAGGAAAATTAAATAATTAAAGGGTATTAATAAAACGAGTGTGAATCTTCTAGAGAACTATGGATCAAGTCAAGTTATAATCTTAGCCTTTGATTGGAGATCTAATCTGTTAGTTGAATTCTTAATGAAGGCTATAAAGGAAAACGAGGTCATTTGGAAAAATACCTTTGAGTGAATCACAGAAGATCGAAAATTCCAAGTGAGCGAGTTCTAAAGACGAGAATTTGATCTTAGTGATTCCAACGCGGTGAGGGCGAGGATAGATTCCGGAGAGTGATTTTCTCGGTCGAAATGTAATATCCCAAAATGGGAAAAGCTACGATGGCATGCATGAAAACGCATTTTCGAGTATATGCTATAAGAAAATAAAAATCAACCCTTGGATCCATTAGATTTGACAATATGACATCTAAATCCAGAGAATCCATCAGCTAGTCTTTTTATTAGGTGAGGTAAACAAGCCTCCCACCTAGTATGGCTCAAAGGGTACTAAAAACCCCAACTCTTGCCAACATAAAATTCTCTTGCATAAGAAAACAACGAGTCTAATGAGGGTTTATACAAAGTAGGTAGAGACAAATAGATCCCGGTATTTATATTAATCAATATGGTCAAAAAGCGAGATCTGGTCTCTGCCCCATACCAAATCCCAGGCTTGGGAAGGGTTCTAGGAATACACCCAAATACAAATGGTGATACGCATTACCATGAGTGAATAATCCGCATGGCCCAAGCAAAGTATAGAAGGCTGAAATAATGTAGATACGTGCGGATGCCTCCAAAGGTCTCCCCAGAGAAAGCATGAACCCTCCAAAAGAACCACAAGATCCCCTCTTGAAAGTACAACACCCTCCAAAATAACGCAATTCCGGAGCCAAATTACGACGCAGAGTGATGGAAATAGCGTAACTCTGCCCAAAAGATGCGAAATGAGCTCAGAGAACCACTCAGCGATCTCCCCAGAGAAGGAATCCTCCCTCCTATGCAAAACCAACTCGGAAAGTGGATTTCCTCGGCCCCTCCTTCCTGCTTTCTACACGCGCTTTAATCTGCAGCCTTTGTGGTAGGCCCACAGAAGCTTGGCCCCAATGCGGATGTGTGGAATGATAGATCAAGACTCTCCGAGAAGTACTCAAAGGAAGAGATGGAATTCTAAGCAGAAACCTAGTGCACTAGCAGCTGACAATCTTAGCTAAACAAACTGAGAGAGAAAAGGTCTAGCAGGACATGTCAAAATATAATTCTGCTTTAACCCATATGGTGCCATCCTCCTCTTTATAAACATTGTGGGCCTTCTCATCTTGGGTCCCACTCACATTAGGAGTTTCACACCATCACCTGATCAATCTCCCTCCAAAAAAGCTATGACACATTGCCTTCATCAATGCCTCCCCATGGCAACGCTATTTGATTTGGTCGAGTTGATCTTTTCAACCACTAGCCAGCCCTTTTCACACCTAAGTGTCTTCAATCCCGACTCTTATATAGTTGTCTCGTGGTCCTCATTCATATTGGTACAGGCATTGATGATCCACTCCTTCCACATTAATGTTGTTGACTTCGGGTGAGCTTGACTTTGTCCACATACATTGAGCCTTGTTCTACCTTAGAGAGTGCTAGATCTAGTTATTATTATGATCCTTTTACATCAAGAGGGATTTTATGCTTATTCAAGATAAGTATGGGTCACTTTCCCCATTTATTTATCTACTAGGCGCTGAAGCGAAAATCAATATTACTATTAAATTTGCATGCTATTTAGAATGAAGAGCATCAATGAGGGGTAGAGAGAGATCCGGTAGCTCTCATGCGAGCGGCGCAAAGGGCGAGAGGGTTTCGAATTTTCTTTGTGGGATCATTTTCGAAGCCACGGCGAGGTGTGAGACCGGGGGCGAGATGTAGATTTCGGGAGCGGAGATCGATCTTTGCTTGGGTGACGCGGTGCCTGTCACGATCCTTGCGTAGGCGATGCGAGGGACCTCTAGGGCGGCACCATCAGGTGTCTAGGATCTGACTGGATTTTCTAGTGATTGAATGAGGTAAAACTCACAATATTTTTGCTAGTATTTCTCTCTACGTAAGCGAATAACCTTGGAGGTATTTGAAGATGTATTCGAGAATTTGCCCTCTTTTGCTTAATAAAATCAAACCCTCGAGTCTGCAGGTTTCCCACATTGGTTTTTCTAGGACTTAGTCCAAAAATAACGAGTGTCCTATGTGTATGTTTTTCTTTGCTCGGTTCCATTGTTTCGGGATCATAAGTAATTAAGTGTAGGGTACAGCAGGTAATTTGCTTCAATATATCATGAAGAAATACCGAAATAATTACGTAACGTTATTACAAATAGGAGAAGTAAATTCGGCCCCATTGGTAGTAGGATTAGAATCATTTAGATCTAGGAATTTTCACCGCGGTGTGGCGGGGTCGACGGTACAAAGGAAATGCAAAAACAACGCGGTGATTGATGGGAAGCATGTCGGACATCATCAACGCAAAGGGAGATGCTTTAGAGTCGGAGGCGGTGTGTAGCAAGGCATATCTGGTGAGCACATTATAGCCTGAAGGAGTGTTTATTTTGGTAGTATCGGATGTGCTCTAAGTCTCAAACTTTGTGGAAAGGCTTAGACACAGCAAAACATAATAACCGAAATCGTTTTAGGAAATTCCATCCGGAAACAATTTTTATGAAAATAGGTATTTTTAATGAGAACCTAAAGGCCTTTATATATCACCAACCAAGCAAGCATTCGGAAGCTTATATGAAAAGCTGCTGCCCAGTCATATACTATGCAATCTCAAAGCCAATGGTTCTTTCTTGGCATCCAACGAAACCCACCATGGATTCAGAGTGGGCCCAACACGTACCTTTGATGTTAAATGGATTACATTCTATGTGAACCATACTAAGTCAAGGACATCCAAAACCTCACTCCCAATCACCAAAAATGGGCTTAAAAACGTATCAATGTTCATTTTGAATGAAGCATCCTGTGAATGAGTCTCTATTGATCTCCGAAAAATAAACTAATCTGCAAGATAAAGCCATAGTCTTGAGCCATAGAAACAGGTGTTGCACTATCGATGCTACTTCCTTAGCCTGCGTTATAGGAAACACTCAGCAAGGTTATCGAATCACCACCAATAGAGTCTTTTCGAAACATTCATTGGAATATTAAGCTTAATTAGACCTTGATTAAGATAATTCAACGAGGAGCTACTGAGAAGAAAAAATCCCAAGTGTGGAGTGAAAAGTCATCCCAACCTATATCCCACATTTCCTTGAAAAAATCACAAAACAATCCATCAAATTCAGAGGGGACTTCCCAATTTTGCATTAATGAGAATGACAATAGAACTCATCCTTTGTGAAACCTCTGCTCAATCTATCTTGGTCAATAATCGAAACCTTATGAACAACTCCTTTTTAAAAGACATGAAAAAAACCCCTGAAAACTAGGTAATTGTTGGCTCTTTGTCTTTTCTTTGCTCTCGGTTTGATTTAGGAGTTGCTTTCACCTCCCATGTTGTACCTACCTTGAATGTACTATTTTAGTCCATTGACCTACTTTTGTATTTTAGTGGAGTGGTTTTGAGTGGGCAGGAGGTTTGCTAGCATCCTTGAAGTTTGGTGGTGTAGTTGGAGCTATGTCACACGGTTCGTCGATCTTTAACATGAGGTTCAGAATTTTGGCAAACCTTAAAAAAATGTTGAGGTTCGACGAACCTCATTGAACCTCATAACCATTGACCAAATTCCACAGAATCAAACTCATAACTTCATTTCATAACCAAACTTGTAATTTATTCTTATAGGTTTCATGCTGTAGTCGCATTTTTTGATTTTTCACTAATGTTGATTTCTTACTATTTTATCCTATAATTCATTATATAGATATACGAACTAATGGCGAACCTCATTTGAACCTCATCAAAAAAATTCAAACTCAAACCAAGCCTAATCATTGTCAAACCCGAACTCGAACTTTGAACCATGTGACATTGGGTTGAGGGCATTGACATTTAGAAATTATGAAGTCCTAAGCATATAAATAGAATACATAGTGTTCCATGCTGTCTGTCTTCCTTCCTTGTTGTGCATTAAGAGGATTAGATGACAATTGGTTAGTAAATTTTTCAATAATCTTGTCTTTATTTTAAAAACTTGTCTCGTTTTTTTTATTAGAAATTCTTGGTCTCGGAAGATCCATAATCCATTTACGGGGCAATTTAGTCTTTGGGAGTTGATTCAAACTAGTTTTGAAAAAAATCGACGTACGTGAAAAATCGACAAGGGTCTAGAAAGCATCCTTTACGAAACGTCGGCGAAAACATCAGCAAAAATCAGAAAATTGAGTTAATTTTCCATGAAAATCCACTGCCACTACTTAGATGGATGATACCGAAACTAAACGTTCTTTCACCAAGACACAAAAATTTTCTTATCGATAAGCAACAAAATAAAAGGAAGAGATAAAAACACGGTGACACAATTCAACATAATAATTTTTCTTGGGAAGGCTTAATTGAGAAAAATCCTCTCCTTCTTTGTGAGAATTTTATTGATAGAGTTTTTGAAGTGATGTGCTTATAGATACTAAGATTTAGCGAAATGTAGCGAATGGTTCTATGGCGAGATGGGTCACTGGCATAGGACCCACAGTCTCTGCCCTACTCGTCCAACTTTGTATAGAACCGTGAAGACACCGTAACAGGCATGGGATCGCATAAGACTCGTGGACCCACTCAAAATTCATATCTTTTTTTTTTGGAGATCATATTTTTTAAAGTTTTTTTCTATATTTTGCCGAGTCTTATACGGGTCATTCTTGAGTCTTATACTAGTCGCCAAGTCAATAGAAAAAAGTCTTGTAAGAGTACGAGTTGTGCAACATTGGTTTTGAGCATTCAAATCTCTTACAAGAAAAATGGTGACACGAAACACACTTGTCCTCACGATGTGCTAGTTGGACACCACAGCTTCTGAGCTCTGCTCCTATACTTCCTTGCGGCCTACCAGGCCTATTCCCATAGCATGATATCTCCTATCTCCTAGTGCGGTCTAGCCTATTATTTTGAATGGACCTCCTAAATCCTAGCACAATGCAGCAACAAGAAGGTCTCCCTATACTTTGTGTGGCTCCTCAGGTACACACTCTCAACAAGCTCTCACACACAAACTCGTGTGACAATAATGAATTAGAATTGTGCCTTCATCCTCCTTTTATCAATTCGATCCATGCTATAATTAGAAAATTATAATTAGACAATTAACAAATTTGGAACACGGTGTAATTGACTAGTTAATAAGTCAGTGCTTTTCTAACTCGTCCTAGCTAAATCAAGACTTAGCTCTCAACTTTGTTCTCTTCCAAGCTTCTGTTGCCACTTGAAGGTCGGCTTAAACTGTTCCTCCAACTCCACGGATGAATTTACAATCTCCATGAACTCGTCCATGATCGATAGAAAGACTATTCGTGGTCTCTCTGCGGCTAAGTCACAAGCCATAGAAGACCTTCTCTCACCTACATTTTCAACAAATTGCGGCAAGCAATAAAAATACACAATGTTGAAATTACGATGTTCTATGTTGTAAAAATCACTTATTCCAAGAACTTATTTATGCTACAATATTAGTTAAGCAATTGTAGATAGAACACAAACCAAATGCACAATAGAAAACGACCAAGAATACAATGAAACACAAATAATTTAGGTCTAATGACTAAGGGAAAAACCCACAAGGGGAAAACCCAACTAGATTCTTCTTCTATTAGAAATCAATTGTTCTATAGAGACAAAGTACAATGATAGATCAAGAGGATGAGTAAGTTCACCCAAACAAGTTGTAGTGTGAAGATCATTGATAGAAGCAACAATTGCAAACACTAAATAAACCTTGCCTTCAAGCTGAATCAACCTTTGAGGCTCTTTGAAACAATCCACACAGCTCACCAACTTCAACTCTTACCCTCAGTCTCTTTCCCCAATCTTCTTCACGTCTCTCCAAATTTCTCTCTCTCAAGTTCATGTTCTTCTTTCTCAAAGCACAAGTAGTGAGGGGAGAAAGAACGAGGCACATATATATAGGAGGTAATGAATCCATGCCATAAAGGAGGAAGTGCTCGCATGCCAAGAGAGAGAGTAATATATACCAATTTAGGAGAAGAGTAACTTTAGCCATTATTGTAAACTTTTGGTTATATGTGATGCAACTTTCTTTTATCTTTATTGTGATCGTGATCACATAAACAAGAAAGTAAAGTCTTTGATAAGTTATGCCAGGTAGTCGACGGAAGACAACCGAGGAAAAAAATAAGCAGTGTGTTGGTGCATTACGGCGGTCGACGGGATGCTTCAACCAACAAAGTCTCAATACGGTCAGCGGAAAGTGTCACACACATAGCCCTTAAAAGGCTTGCTCATCAAAAATCAACATAATTCAACAAAGAATCCCACATCCAGTTTCGGCATCATCAGTTACGGCATCATCCTGTTTACGACATCATCTATATTTACGGCATCCATTTTCGACATCATCCAAATTTATGGCATCACATGTTACGACATCATCCATATTTAGGCATCATCCAGTTACGACATCATCCATATTTACGACATCCATTTTCCGGATCTGTGAGGATGTGACGATGAGATGATTGGGGAAATGTCCTCCAACGTTGACTCTATTTATGTCAATCACCGGAGGGTGTGTGAAAGGCATTTCTTTGGGGGTGTAAAACCCAAGGCAGCACACACATATTTTGAAAGTATTAAATAAATTCAAAATAAATGTTACTCACCGGATCAAGATGATCTTTAGATCGATCTTGCACCTCTTGAAAAAAAGAGGAACCTAATAAAAATAATAGTGTCTTCATCGAGCATGCAACATGAGTTTGGACCTAGTTGTTCAATTTTAACACTCCCCTCTCAACTAGGGAGAAACTCCATCCACACAATCAAACATCGTGCGTCATTCGCCGTAACTTGCTTTGCGGCCTCTTTATTTTAGAACATAAGTGGGTCGGTCACAAAGACATCATTCATTGTGATTTGACGGAGGGTGGAAACCTCTATAGGACTCACAAAGAGTCTCATACCAACTTGAGTCGGTTTATCGACCCAAAGTCGGTGGGAAGTGCGAAACCTCACTTGGACTCAAGAGAGTCATATATACTAACTCGAAGTTAGTCTCAACGACACAGAAGTCGGTTGGAGGTCCGAAACCTCATGTGGACTCAAGGAGTCTCATACCAACCCAGTTGGTTTATGCGACCCAAAAAGTCGGTAGGAGGTCCGAAACCTCACATGGACTCAAAGTCACATACCAACTCGAAGTTGGTTTATCGACCGAGAAGTCGGTAGGAGATTAGAAACCTCACTTGGACTCAAGAGTCAAATACCAACCAGTTGGTTTATACGACACGAAGTTAATAGGAGGTCCGAAACCTCACTAGACTTGATCCCAAGATCAAGTGGTTGGACACGTGTCATCCTAGATAGAGAGTACGACAATCTTTGATGCGTCCATCGATTTGCTACTAGTCTCTAGATTTTCCCTCATTGTGGCCAAATGAGGTACTTCCCATGAGTTCGGAACTCAAATGGGTAGGATGCATACGGGGCATAGATCATGGAGAGGCGAACCAACTCAATCAGCATCATAGCAGTGCAGGGCCCAAGCATACCAGCAAAGGTTGACAGAAAGCCTAGCCATTGTGGTTGCTTATGGCTCGAGAAGCTATCCCCAAAGCCCCCCATAGCTCCCTGGAAGCTCGTCGTCCGCAAGGACCCTCGAAATTAAGTCGTTCCACCGATACCAAGATTCTCACGGAAGGTTAGGAACATGACCTTCCCAACGAGGGCGCGGTATTCGCGACACACTCATTAGTTCTTATATGATCGAGCCTTACGGCGCCTCGGCTGTGCCATATTGGGATAAAGTGGTACCGGCCATCAACATGCTTGGATCGTTAACGTGGAACACGAGGATTCTATGACCAGACGAATCCCCTCTGAATTGTACGAGGATAATGGTGGCATCTACCACATGCTCGAACAACTCATCGAAGAGCTTTCGCAGCAAGTGACTTCTGACGGGCCACTTACATGTTGCAATGTATTCGGCCTCGAGGGTGCTCAAGACTCACAGGCTTCGGTTTCTGCCCAGCGGTCTACGTGTGGTAGCATCCCGAGATGTGCTCTTGCGATCCACCACCTTGCCCGGCCCGTCGGCATCGGTATATCTGTGGGTGTCATACTCCCGGCGGTATCTTAACCCATGGTCTATCGTGCCTCGGAGAGATATCTCAAGAGTTTCTTGGCACCAACCCGGTGAATGTTATGATCAACCATGTGTTGATTCAAAGTGTTCAACGCACAACGTACGTCCGGATGGGCAGTCACCCAAGAACATCGGGGACCCTCGAGTTGAAGATACTCGGTAGGATTTGCTATGCAGGCCAGCGGCCAGCCTCACTCCAACTTCTTAAAGTTGAGCTCCCATTAGTGTCGACACGAGACTTACGATCCATCATATAAATATTTCCCGGAGAAGCTTCTGCGATGTCTTTCCTTGAGAAAGGAAAATCCTTCAAATCTCCTGCCCGGACCTCCCGAGGCCTAGGAAGTAGTGCATCGATCCTAGGTCCTTTATCTCAGAAATACAACAACGAGCTTCCTCTTGCCCGATGAATGGAAGGCCTTTGTGGGGAAGAGGTCATCCACATACAACACCGGAGACGGGAGACTTCTCTCCATGTGCCAAGTAAGGTTCGGATCAACAGCCCTACGATTGAGCACGGCTTCATCAGAGGCGCTATCTGTCCTCTCGTGAAAGCTGCGGGTGCTTACTTCCCAACCCATAGGGCTTTCTTCAACCTGCCAAACATGGGTGCTCCGATCCTGGACTTCGAACCCAGAGGGTTGCTCACCACCTCTTCCTTTGCTTTGCTGCCATCGGTCTTGTCCATCGGTGAGTCCATCTGTGTCTCTCGCGACAGAACTCTATATGATAGATCGGATGGTGTGTTGGGCCCACGGTGAAAATATGTCATCATAGTCTATGCCTTCCTTTTGAGAGAAGCCACGGGCAACGAATCTTGCCTTGAACTTTTACCATCGAGGATCCATGCTTGATGTTGTAGAGCCATTTTGAGGTGACAATGCTTTGTCCTTCGGTCTTGGAACCACATCCCGGACATCATTCTTCATTGAATCCTTACTCTTCGTGCATAACATCCTTCCCGGACTTGATGCTTTACGGCTTCCTCAAAAGCGAGGCCTGGTTGTGCAATAGTACTCATGGCTACTAGATACCCTTGAGTATCTCTTAGCTTCTTGCTTTCACGAATGTCCCCTTTGGGGCCATATGTCCCTCGGCATCCTTGAGAGTGTCCCTGAGCCATGATGGTCTCTTCCTATTGAAGGTGGATCAATCGGGTCCATTGGTCCCTTGACATCAAGCATCGTCTCATCCTTCGGTTCTTCTTGGTTCCGAGGCCTTGCTTCCTTGATCTTCCACCGGATCTCGGAAGATTGACTACTTTCCCTCGAAGTACATCTTTGTCAAAGGTAACATTGTGGCATATCTCCCACTTCCTTTGACCTTGAGGAGCACACTTATACTTTATAGGCCTTCAAAGTTTGGCAGCACGGACATTGTGATCTCCTCTTGATGCTAGCTCCTCTGCAAAAAGTTCTTGAACTCGTTCGTCTCATATAATAAGAACATCCTCCCAAGGATGTCATGGGTAGCATCCCGGACATGTCAGAATGTACTAATTGCAAGACATCGAGATGTCTTTGTGACACTTGAGGAAAAGGTCCCTTTGTATGCTTTACGCCACATGTGCAGCCACGACATACACCTTCATGATTGTTTGAGAACTGGGGCATCCACAATCACCACCTTGCTTGCTTCGGGAAGGGCCTTGTGGTGAAGTTGTTCAAACACTAGGTGCCATAGTTCGGTTTGTCGGATAGTATCACATGTCATCGCTCCTAGTGGACTTCCTCCCAGCTTTGGTAGAGTGTACCAACTCTAAACCCAATCGTGATAGCTTCCTTGAAACTCTTCTTTACATGCGCCATAGTCAACCAATGAATGCCACATTGAAACCTTTGTCGCCATGGCCGGCTGCAGACACAAGGTTCTTCTTCAAATTAGTACATATAGTACATCTTGTAGGCGGAGGACTTGACCTTGAGACAAGTGGAGGGTCACGATCCCTGTCCCTTTCACGGGATATGTGGCATTATCTCCAAGGATAATTTGTAGATTAGTATCCTTCTCAACCATATCGATAAGTGCTTCCTTGAACCCAATGATGACTGTTGAGGCATACTATCTATCAACTAGACATCCGTGTAGTTGAATGCGTGAGAGAGCGAGATACAAAGAATGAATTCCCATTTCTTTTATCATCAAAAACATTTGATTCCTCATACTTGAAATTTCTTGACCTTTTAGAAAGGTTGCCCATTTCCGCCGAAGGGAACGCTTCCTTTCTTGACCTTCTTGAAAGGGCATTCTCTAGCATGGTGACCTAGCTCGGAGATGTAGGCAACCGGACTTATGAATTGAGTACTGATCATCAACTTTGCTTTGATTTCCCCTTCTTGTATTTTGATTTGGCGGCGGTTGCGTTGGATGGAAGCTCTTGGATTTTACCACCGCACATAGTCCACATCTCTGACATCTTGGTCTTCCAAATTAAGATCCAATGTCATCTTCAAGCATGGAAGTCATCCTTCCCAGTCAATTTTTCATCGACCTTAAAGTCATTGTAGTTTGAGGAACCCATCCTCTTCTTCGGTGATTGCTACAAACTAGGGCTTTGTCTTCACCTCAACTTTGATACCATGTAAATTTTTGAAGATGTTCTATGCTTGATGCCATTTACTTTTATCCCCAATGTCGGTCGGCAATCACATAAACAAGAAAGTAAAGTATTTGATAAAACCTATGCACAGAGTGAATCGACGAAGACAAGCGAGAAAAATATAAGTGTGTTGGTGCGTTGGGCGGTCAACGGATGCTAACTTGACAAAGTCTCAATACGGCCGGCCAACCGGAAGTGTCACACACATAGCCCTTAAGAAGCGCTCATCAAAAATCAACATAATTCAACAAAGAATCCCACATCTTGATTTACCGGCATCATCACATTTACGGCATCATCCATATTTACGGCCTTCATTTTTGACATCTCATCCAGTTTACGACATCATGCATATTTACGACATCATCCATATTTACGACGTCATTTCTAATGTCTTTGATTTATGGCATCATCCATATTTACGGCATCGATTTCTAGATCATGAGGACGTGTGTGATGAGATGTGAAATGTCCTCCAACGTTGACTCTATTTATATCAATCATTGAGGGTGTGTGACACATTTGCGGGGGTGTAAAACCTTAAGGCCAACACCTTACATATTTTGAAAGTATTAAATAAATTCCAAATAAATGTTACTGTCATCGGATGAAGATGATCTTTAGATCGATCTTGCACTTACTCTTGAAAGAGGAACCCAATAAAAATATTGGTGTCTTCATCTGAGCATCACAACATGGAGTTTGGACTTGGTTATTCCAATTTCCAACAATTGGAGAAACACATGCATGCAATGGAGGGAATCTCTCACATGCCTTGAAGTGTAACTCATACCCATTTAGGAAATATAACTCATGCCATTAAGGAGGTATGCATGACTTTGTAATATGCTTTTAAGAGAGAAGTGTAACATATGCATTAAAGAGCGCGTAAAGAGGAATCTTTTATGACATGCTGCTTTTATTAGTGTAGATAATTAAGAGCATTAATGAGAGTGTAAGAGGAATATGCTATGCCAATAATGAGAGTGTGAAGAACATTTTTTGAGAGCCATGATTGAGTGACTTGAAATTCCTTTTAATAATAATAAAAATATCTATTAAAAGGATAATAATATTATTGATGATAAAATATTAGGTGAGATTGAACTATTAGGATTGATTAATGATAAGTGATTTTATAAGCAATATTTGATTACAATTAATTCAAAATTGATTTACTATTTTGATACTTTCTAATTTGAGTCGTTTTTTAGACTTTCTATTTTTAAGAAATTTCATCCACAAACTACAATTTTCAGCACTCCCTCTTAGCTAGGAGAATTTCTTTCTACAACAAAGATCCTTGCTTTCTCTACCCATCTATGTTCATATCTACTACTGTCATCTAGAACAATGATGTCTCACTCTAATGAATGAGAATCATCATGGGAGAACTCAGGCTACCACCCTATATCTACGGACAATGAGGAAGTTAATCTACCACCTAAATATATGTCCCATTGACAATAGGTAGGATACCACTTACCATGAAAGGTGAGATCCACCTCTATCCTATTGTTGCTAATCTTCTCACCTTGACCCTCGAGAATCCAAGTGGTAGAACACTAGCATCCACAAACTTTGGGGGAATACCCCAACAATGAGAGTAGGATCACATGCACCCAAGTATCTCCTCATCCATTGACGAGATGGATGGAAATCCCGACAAGTCCAACATGTGGGTAGGATATTGGGGTATACTACGACAAGCAAATCAAGGCACATGACTTCGCCACATAAATTCTTGAAATTCATTTCCATTTGAGAATTCATGGACTTGCGATGTGTCATACCAAATCTTTCTAGTAGCTTGACAACATGTTTCCTTGAGAAAGGAAAATCTCACTAGGTCTCTTGCCATATCTATAGGTCCGGAAAGCGATTGCATCAAATGAAGATTTTTCCTTTCAAACTCGAAGCTAACTCCACTCTTACATTGGAGGGTAAAGGTTCTCCACTGTCAAAAATAAGTCATCAATATATAATACCAAAAACAAAGGCATACCTTGGATTGTTTTGAAGTAGAGATTTGGATCAACATTTCTTCTAGCAAAACCAAGCATCGAAGAAGCTATCAATGAGGGCATACCATATGTGAGAGGCTTGCTTCAATCCATAGAGAGCTTTCTTCGGTCTTTGGGTTGGAACTACTTCCCATACATCATTATGTATGATGAACTGCGTAATTTTCTAACATAAATATTAAGTGAATAAAAAAACATGCACTATAATGACAACTAGGAAATTCAACACATATACATGAAATCAAAACACAAGAGGAAATGCCAAACTCTGTGCCATTTTATTTACCTTGAGCAAAATGGAGTACAATGAATATGGAAAGAAGAACACAGGCCTTACAACAAGCTAGGCGAAACAAGTTGGAATTATGATGCCCAAGTGCGGAATGACTCCACCAAAAACCTCTCCAACGACCCGATAAAATTGTGCCACTACTACTTTGTGGGTGAGCTGAGATTTCGGCCCTCGGAAGTCTACTCAATTTTTTTCTGAAATGAAATGTAGGCTCTCCACGGCTCAACAAAACCAAAATATCTCACGGACCCAAGTGGTGGAAATGGTCTCGGGGGTAAAGCTAGCCTCCTCCCAGCAATTTCATGCTACGTGTTGAATGGAACTAGGAATTTTGCTCCTCGAGAGTGCTCGGAAAATTCGCAAATTAATCTACCCTCCTCTCACCAAACCCACAAAAAACCCAAAAAGGGTTTGAAATTTGAATCCTGAACCCATAGATGGCACCTTTCAACAAATGTGAATTACTAGTTTGGTCGGAGAAAACACACCCCACAAAGAATGGCTTCTTTGCTTTGGGATGCCCAAAATATGACGTAAAGCCTCCCAAAGTCTACAAGAAAAGATCCCCTACGAAAAATGCCCTATTCCTCCAACCCAAATTTCCTCGGAAAGAAGCCACCTCTTGCTCCTCCATGGAGCTTGAGCCGGTGAGCTACTGCTTCCCTATCAAAATGAGGAAATTCGTCCCAAAATTAGGCCACTAAATGCTTACTTCTGCCTTGCAAAATTCTCCAAATGTCAGCGTCAACTATGAAGAATGTCTCAACAAAAGCACAGAGTCTCCAACCAATTGCAATTGCTCCAAATGATGTGCCACACAAACTCCTTCTGCACAGGAAATACATAGGCGGGAAAACTCTGTGATGAAGCTCAAGGAAAGCCACTGAATTGGACTCCCAAATTACCTCACTAGGGAGACACTCAAAGGTTCCTCAGAGACTAAGGGTGGAATTCGCCTGGAATTCTGTGCTAAACAACACTTTTCTTCTTGTGCTAAACAACCCTAAGAGAAAGATGAAAGGTGAAGATGTAATAGTCAAAGAATGATTAGCAAATGTGTCCATCCTCCTTTTATAATTTCTCCCCATGCTTCTAGACTCCTTTTAAGTATTAATTTATTGGTGGAACCCATTTTTTTTCTTTTGTTTCCATTTTAATAAAAAAATAATAATTTCTGCCAAATATCAATAAATAATACTTGCCACCTTTCTCCAAAATAATATTTGCCCCTTTACTTAATATCACCAAAATTGGGCAAAATTCCCATGCTCACAAAATTGGAATATTACGGTCCTCCCCCGCTAAAAGTGCTTGTCCTCAAGCAATGTCGGAATAAGCGCCTAAACTACACAATGCCACTATCACCACCAGTAATACTAGGGTCCCAAATGTGCCATTGATTCATCACAATCTTTCGTTGTTTGATCATGAAGAATCTCTCAATACTAGGATCCCAAGGCATCTGATCAATACGAAGCAACCCTTGCTCCACTCACCATCCAACCGGGTATAAGCTCCGAAGCCCTCTGCATACTATCAATAAGTAGAGCATCATGATAATGTAGGACTGTCTAACTCTCCATGAAGCTGCCTACCAAGTAGTCCACCTTGTGTACACTAAGAGTAAAATCTTTGAAAGATACAATCCAATCCCTTTGGGAACGTAGTCTCTCCCGCGAACTCCTCTTTGATATCTTCATGCTGACCAAACACCTTACCATCTTTGATGAAGTCCCCCACGCCATCGGCAAGTCACTATGCTCAATGGAAAATACGAGTGATCTCCCCCTATAACGGTGGATTTCATCCTAAAGGTCGTTGGTGTCTAGTGCGCGATGCCGAGGGTCCTATGCTCGTCTCGGAAAAGCGCCACCATGTTGTCATTTGCGGCACTACGACTGGAACTGAGTTTGCCCATTATGTGCACACGGCTTATTCCCTCCTCAAGCCTAGAGGCGAAGCCCAGCGAAGGCCAAGCTTATCTTGCCTAGGTGTCTCTATGATGTCAATATCTACCTACCCATCGTTAATCTCGATCTGGAGAGCTACAACTAAAGAAGCCTACCTTGCCAAACAATGGGAGGCCTCGGTGATCCCATGTCCCAGCCCCAAGGTGAGCTGGGTCACCCTCTGCTATGGTCTTGCTCCTCACTAGATGGAGTGGCCATCAGCAGTGAATCCTTGGATCACCTAGCCTAGGCTAACTGCCGATAGCTCTAACAACTCTTGGAATCCATTGTGCCTCGTCCCTAGGCACATGCCATGCTTTCTAGAGTATATGTCATGAACTAATTTGGTGCCTTTAAATTGTCTTTTGTGTCTTTGCTACTTTGCATAATCTTCGATTATTTCTTTGATCATGTATGATAACTATAAGAAAACAAATAGATGGGTATACGTACTGAGTTGAACCTTGATTTATGCGGACACAGCCTATCTCTGATGTATACGCTCTCTCAATAATGTGCCAATATAATGTCCTAGAGCCGGGACACATACGGAGAAAATTTGCCTCGGTACAGCACGGTATCCTACTGTCATGCATAACGTTACGACATGCTCGGTGGAAAGAGTGACATATGTCTCCCTTGTGACCGGCTCCCTAGGCGTAGGCTCAATGATGAACGATATGCCACCTATGAGATGATCACCTCATCCCCCAACTTGTGGCTATCGACTCGCCACATCGACCCAATTCCACTGCGAGATGTCTCCCCTAGTGCGTTGAGTGTCATCCAAATATCTTGGGTAGGCTCTGTCCCCTGTTGCTCACGCCTGAAATTCAAAGGACAACAACCAAATTGTACGTAGCACTTAAGTGGTGTAGAGGGACAACGTGTGAGCCCCCATGGATACCATCGAGTATCGCTCATACACGTCCCCGTCGATCTTGGGTGAACTACACCCGAAAGGTATGCACGATGTCTCCATCCATAAGTCTCCTTAGAGGCAACCCTCCACGACCCCAATGTCTTGCACCATACACCTCGCATACCACCAAGTGTACATGCTCCTCGGCATCCCACGCCTTGCCTATGGCCCTGTCTGCGCGCACCCTTGGATGCGTGACCCACTCTTGTTGTACCATCTTGTACGAGTCTCGTATCACCTTTTGTGTCACTATACTAAAACTCCACATGTGTACTCGATGTGATGTGGGTCGCTCGATGCAAACCAACATGCTAAATCAAAAAACCATGCATCTCCATGCTCCTGCGCAGGCCTTTGCTCATCACTTTGCTGTACCCACTCTGTAACCTTTGGATGCTAGGGTCTGAAATTGAGTCTGTATGCATCGAGTCGCATCCATTTGCATAACATTGGACTCTACGACATATCTTCGTGCACAAGTTTCCATTTGTCTCTTTGTCATGCACGATGTCATATGCCATCTCGCATGCCTGCCTTCCACCACTCGCACAACCAAGCCCTCCCGGGATGTGAGCTATATCTCCTCATCTTCCCAGGTCCTTTGACGGCCCTAACTCCTCCTGTGCCAACATGAATGACACTACTAATCCTATCCTCAGCCGCTCCTGCGTCCAATATACCGAGTGGGAAGCATGGTCTCCATACAATTCTCTATACGATGGTATGTCGATGCCACCTCCTCCTACCAAGTCCTGCCGGAAGTAGGCCTAATCATCCTACGGTCCATGTATGCCCAACATGCCATGACAACTCATGAACTCTGCTTGCTCCCCTATCAATCCATCACGGCACTAGTGCGGGCGTCGGGAACTCACGGAAGGGGATATGAAAAGGTGTGTGCACCCAACCACCATGAGTCACAATCGTACAACTACTACCATCACCTATTGACTCCACGATGTGATGGAGAATCCCTCACGGATCCCACCAACATTCTAGCCCCTCGGAGCCTCTCTAGTAATCCATTTCCTCCTCTTGATCTTTGTGGCCATGGATGCATCTAACCTCTAGCTAGCCGACTGGGATACCAAACTCAATATCTCTCTCCATCAACCACCGAAGGGGATCTAATGCGACAACTATACATGGAGCAAGTCCTCCATCACAGGAAGCTTGCTACACCATGCGCAACTCATGTCGCCTCATTTCTTTAGTGCGGCCAGTACATGTCGTCACCAACACGAGGGGAGGCGGCCCAATAATGCTACATGCCCCATCGATGTATGCTGAAGGGATGCCGCACGAAAGCACGACAACTCATTGGCATTCTTAGATGCAACTAATTGCTCATCAATAGGCTGAATCACAGGATGTTTGCTCATCCTCCTCCACCATGGGCTCAACATGAGCCACTAACGACACCTCTTGATTGTCATCATGTAACATCCTCAACAATCAACGCTAGGTAGCTATTTGTTTGGAAACTGTCTGGTCTGGATGCCTCGTACACTATCTCCTCCTCATCAATAGCAATGGCTCCATGCACCTCATAAATGTTGTGGGGTGATGCTATCACGTGAAAACTTGGTCTATGCCAGGTACCTCATCAATGTGAAAATTACAACGAATATTACTTTTTATGCGGAACCCTACGTAGTGCAGTTTATACTTCTCCTACTTAATCAAGTTATTAATGTTGAAAATTGATTAACGAGTAAACGCATAACGGTTCTTCAACGATTCGAATCTAGACAAAAATACATGCACACGAGAGAAAGTGACACACAAGATTTTTACGGACAGCGTAGGAAAAACCAATGCGGGAAAATCGGTCTTCTAGTTGTTTGGAGGGTTTATATTATTAAGTAGATTATGAACAACAAATGCGGGCACCTTGCGGTTAACCGAAGCGAAAGAAAATAATATCAACAACAATACCTTCGTGCCGGATGCGTAGCTGGATTGATTCACACCCTCCAAACAAGATTGCAAAATTCAGCCCCTCTTGTCTTTAGAAACCCCGGTCTTTGCTACGAGCGCTACCGTGCTTCTGTTAGCCTCTGGGTACTCTGTCTCAAGGGTTGCGTAACCCTGGGCGGGTGACGCAATCGTTGTCTTGCTCGCTGCCTCTACGTGCCCTTGTGCCGGCGAGGAAGGCGCATCACTCTGAGCGGGTGATGCGGTCATATGCGCCACCGGCCCCAGCCTGCTGCGCGTAACCACGGATGACCTCCCTCTTTGCCTCTGTTTTGCCCTTTTGGGCACATGGCAGTACAAAAACCTACTGTGACCAACCTTCTCTTGCTTCCTCTTTGTGTTTCTCTAATTCTTTGCTTCTTTGCGTCTTTGACTCTTGACTCTAGGATCAGATCCCCTTAGCCAATACTACCCCTCGCTGTGCGGTGAGCCTTAAAATTCTTGGCAAACCATGCCCTAGAATTCCAACAGTCTCGGTGCTCTTGGCACGTAGTGTTCTCCAACGGACCCCAAGCCTTTCCCTTTATACTTTTCTTGTTGGGAAACCGATGACCATGATCTAATCTTGAATCGATGGCTAAGATTAAAGAAAGCTTGATGCGTGTCGACTTAAGTCATTTCCATAACATGTTTAAATTAATTACCTTTAATATTTTAATTTTCCTAAGTTAGACTTAGGGTCCTTAATTAAAAATATTAATTAATTAGTTATCTCCCAAATTGGATGGAATTTCTCAAATCCCTTTCAGGTCTTAGAGATCTCATGTACCTTAGTCCCTCCACAAATTTTGGGAGCTAGAGCACATCCGGAAATACCCCCAACACATCAAAAAACTCAACACTCCCTATTAGCGAGGAATGTGCTCTAACACAACCGCCACCCCGCCTTGTTGCTGCTGATCTTTGGTGTGGGTATACGCGCTAATGTAAACGCTTTCTTTTGCCCTTCATCCTTTGTCTTTAACTGTTTGCTCTCCGTCTTGCTGCCCATGACGATGCCATCGCCACTACCACATACGTACGGAACTCCCTCTACGATACGCGCATTGTGCGGGCAAACTGGTGCACGCAACTCGATTCTTTGAACGCCAGAAGAATCTGGCAATCTTTGACAAACAAGTCGGTTGGGTTGCATCCTCATCTTCAAAGCTCCCTAAAGACAGTATACATGCTATCACGAAGCCAGCTGTGACTGTAACTGCTCTGCGTAAGCGGCCTACATTGCGGTGCGGTCACGTGTCCTTGCATTCTTGTTGCTGTGATCTTGTCTTTCTGTCTGCCTCCCCTCTCGACATCTGTCTTGCCTACCTCCCATTCGTGATTCTCTACACTCCACTTGTCCCGCTATTTGTCTTAAGACTCTCGTAGCACGGATGTGATCCAAGAAGTTTGAGCTACTCAAGGATCCCGTCACCACTTTGTGAGCTGCTCTACGGATCCATATTTTGCCCCACTTTCTCGGTTCAACGAGCGCTCATGGCTACATCATCTTCGGAGCCATCGTACGCCACAACAACCTTGGAGGTAGAAGCTTCCTTGTCCTTCTTCTTCGCTTGAGGACAATTGTCGGCGAAATTTCCTAATTTCTTCCTTGCTAGGCTTTTGTTCTTGGATAGATCACGCCTTCTTCCTCTCGTCACCTCTTTAATGCCAAAAGTGCATCTTCTTCCTCTTCCTTCTTCACCTTACTTGATTCGGTGCTATGCGCCTCTTGGTGAGCAGAAACGGAGTTCTTCTTGGCCAGGGATGCTTATGCGTCCCCGATTGGGAAGGTTCGCTCTGCCCAAAATCACATGCAAAAATTTCCTAGTCCTGCGGCCGCATTGAGTGTAGTCCTCACCATCACATCATCCTCCACTTTCACTCCCATAGTGATCAGGCGATCTGATCGCTGTGGTACGAAAAGGAAGGGCTCAATTTGTTCTCCCTTGGCCATCATGAATAGCGGCATACGGTTCTCCGGAAAGCATTCTCTACGGAACGAGATCTACCCTCATATAGAGCAGTTAAGGCTTTCCTCATCTCATTAGCCGTCTTCTTGACAGCTATGTGGTACAACATGATCCTTAACCTCGTCCATGATGAAGCACTTGGCATGTGCGCTGTTGCTTCATTATGCTTCGCTAGAAAAGTATCGGTAGGCGTGGCGAGGACTTTTACACGTGCTCCCTCGGGCCATTATGCCTCCATGACCACCGGAATTATGGCCTTCAGTACAAAGTTGGACGGTGTCCAACCTATCTGATCACATAGTTCGTGAGAGTGCCATCTACTCGGATACCTTTCTGTCGGAACAAATTCTTCCTCTCCAGCTTCTCCAGCTGAGCTCGGATCTAGGGTCCTCGGCGAAAAGGCACCCTCTTGCTCCCCTACGACAACTAGTTTCCTCCTTGGAAATCTGCCCAATCGCAACGAATCAACTCTCTTCGATCCTCTAATCGATCTACGAGATTTCTTTGGTACCGTCCTTTGAGAAGTTGTTCTCCTCCCGCTCTTTGTCAACTAATCTTTTGAGGCTAGGTAAGATCTTAAATTACAACACCGACGCTACGAAGTTGCAACGACACTGTTTCCGACACTTACGAATCAACCACATTCTCCAAGGCGTGTCACCCTGGGCCCAGCCTCTACGTGAGCGAACGGTCACGCAGCTGTCTGCACGCGGTGTATGTGTGGGCTGCGGGGAGGCTGCGTCACCACAGTCTTTGCGTGGCTCACTTCCCTCTTCTGGCTGTGTTGTCCTCTTTGGTCCAACTTTGCGAGCTGCTTTCTTTGCTTTCTAAGCAAAAGTTCTTCGGTCTTCTGTTGGTGATCGTGCTAGATTTGCAATCGTTTTGATACCATGTGAAAATTTTTGAATATTACTTTGTACGGAAAACCCTACGTAGTATGGTTATAATTCTCCTACTTGATAAAGTTATTAATGCGAAAATTCAGATTAACGTCAAAGTAAACACATAATAGTTCTTCTCCAGGTTGAGATACAGCAAAAATACATGCACACACGGACAAAGTGTCACACAAGATTTTCCGGACAGCGTACGGAAAAGGCAATGCCAGAGAAAAACCGGTCTTAAAAGCTGCTAGAGGGTTTATATTATTAAGTAGATTTTGAATAAACAATCTGGGCCGCAGCAACACGGATTGTCGACGGAAGAAAATAAGATGCGCAACAATCCTGTTGTTTTTGGAGGCCGAGAATTGGACAAATTCACACCCTCAAACGGGATTTACGAGAACTCAACCCCTTTTGTCTTTAGAAACCCCAATGCTGCTGCGAAGTGCCTGGTGAGCCCCACTAGCCTCTGCTGCGGCACAGCAGGAGAGGGTTGCGTAATCCTGGGCGGGTGACGTAGTCCTTACGGCCCCTTGCAGGCAGCCTTGCGTGGGCTTGGATGACCTCCTGTTGCCTCTACGCTGCCCATTTTGGGCACAGCAACGGTTGACCCTCTGTGTTGCGCGATTGCTATGTAACTTCTACTTTGCCTTGCTCCTGAATTCTTGCTTCTCTGCCTCTTGTGACTCTTGGCTCTGGAATCAGATTACTCCCCACCATGCCCCTCACTATGGTGAAAACACTTTTGGAAATTCTTAGCATACCATGCCCTAGAATTCAGAAGCTTAGTCTCAGTCTTTGCCTCATTGTGTTCTCCAGCGGCCCCAAGCCTTTCCTTTATACATTTCTCGTTGGGAAACCAACGACCATGATTTAATCTTGAATCGATGGCTAAGATTAAGAAAGCTTGATGCAGTGTGACTTAAATCATTTTCCATCACATGTTTAAATTAATTACCTTTAATATTTTAATTTTCCTAAGTTAGACTTAGGGTCCTTAATTAAAAATATTAATTGATAAATATCTCCAAGTGGATGAAGGATTTCTCAAGTCCTTTACGGGTCTTGGAGATCTCATGTACCCTAGTCCCTCCACAAATGTTGGGAGTTAGAGCACATTCAAAGCTGCCCCAACACATCAAAAAACTCAACAATCAATTGTTGGCATCATCAGAGTGTATGCTCAAGCATGCTCCTTGCCAACCATGGCCCCTTCAACTACTTTTTCATCTTCTGCCTTGATCCTCCTCATCATCCATGCATAATTCCTTCTAATTCCAACGCGGTTGTGCGTGTCTCTTAGTTCACCGAACTTCCAAAAAGAGAGAGGATGCTGAATGTCATGTCCCAATGATTAATTTGTGCCCTCCATTTCTGATAACTCACCTTAGTACCAATCATGTCTTGTATCTTGATGCATTATCCATTTTCTTTGGGCATAGTGGATTTGTTGTAGAATTGAGAATGATACTAATTCCCAATTGGGGTATGAATCAACTACTCCCCCATATCAATCATCATTTGTTGCATTCTAATCCTCATTCAAGGTTCTTTGCCATATTCTTTGACTTTAACCTTTCTTTGGATCCCATGATTTCTTAGCTTTTTAGTTTGGTCTTGTCATCACTTGGCTTAAGTCCCACAATGGCCAAGATCATGGCTTTGATACCTTTGTAATATTACTAATGGAAATACTAAGTGAATATGACTTATGCACTATAACAACAGCTAGGGAATTTGTGAAGTTTGCCAGATGTTCTATGCTAGTAACGAATTTCACTTTTATTTGACGATCATACGAGTAGTTAAGCAAAATGCGAGATAGAACATATAAAGAAAGATCTTACGAGAAGACAAATCGAGAAACGAGGAAAAATGTGTATATTCGTTTCGGCGGTCGGCAGGATGCTTCAACCGGCCAAAGTCTCCTTTGGTCGGCCGGCCCGGCATGTGTCACAACAACCCTTCAATGCGGCAGATGAGTCAACCCAAGTCAACTTTCTTGCCAAAAGTCAACGGCGGCGTCACCGAAAGTCAACGCGAGGGGCAGCAAGGCCGAGGTCAACGCGGCCCGGCGAAAACGGTCCAACCCGCGGCCTGCGATTTTTGTGCCGAGTAGTCGGCCTTCATCGTCGAACCTTCCACAAGTTTTCGGCTTGTTTGGACCAACGTTGACCAAAGGTATTTGAATGGCGATGAGCCCCTAGCGGTGACAAATCCGTACTTCGGCCCTCGGTAGTACGGTTTTGTCCTCTTCGTCCTTCACACGTGTGGGCAGAAACTGCGTCCTTCTTGGTAGCTCGTACTCTAAGATGAGAGAGGAATATGTGAGTTGTGATGATGATGATAATCTCTCAGCTTTTCACGTATATATATCCATCATGAGGGTGTGTGACACATCACAAACCAGGCATGCGAGCCTACATTACAAAAGCGCTTGACCTTGCACATATATTTATTAAAAATAATAAATTCAAAATATAGGATTACGCTCATCGGATTAAGACATATTTTATATGGTTTACACCTCTCTAAGGAATCGCAAAAATATTATCTTAATGCGGAAATACTTAATATGGAGTTTGGGCCTAGTTGTCCAAATTTAACACTCCCTCTCAACTAGGGAGAACTCCATCTATTAGTGCAATCAACATCGTGCGTCATCTTGGCAAGAAACTTGGCACACGGCTTCTTTATTTGAACGGAAGTGGGTCGATCACAAAAGACATCATCCCCCGGCTGACAAATTCAGCCCAGAGGTTCGAAACCTCTATCGGACTCACAAAGAGTCTCCAACCAACCCGAAGTTGGTTCATCTGACCCGAAGTCAGGCGGAGGTTCGAGACCTCACTAGACTTGATCCCAGATCAAGTGGTTGGACCGTGCCATCCTAGATAGAGAGTACGGCAATCTCTGATGCGTCCATCAGTCTTTGCTACTGGTCTCTAGCTTTTCCCATCTCATTGGCCAAATGAGAGGTACTTCCCATGAGCCTTGAACTCAATGGGTAGGATGCATACAGGGCACAGATAATGAGAGGTGAACCAACTCAATAATCACAATGGTGGGGTCCAAGCACACCAACAAGGTTTGGCAAGCCTAGCCTTGTGGTTGCTCATAGCTCTGAGAAGCTGTCCCCAAAGCCCCCCAGAGCTCTTCGAGCTCATCGTCCAACAAGACCCACATCATAGGGTCGTTCCACGATACCAAGTCTCTCACGGAAGGTTAGGAACTTGACCTTCCCTAGGGGCTTAGTGAGAATATCCGCGACCTGCTCATCAGTTCCTATATGATCGAGCCTTACGACGCCTCGCTGTACCATATCCCGGATGAAATGGTACCTGATATCAATATGCTTGGATCGGTCGTGGAACACAAGATTCTCGGTCAAGCGAATCCCACTCTGGTTATCACAGAGTATCACGGTGGTATCTAGCACATGTCCAAATAGCTCACTAAAGAGCTTTCGCAACCAAACTGCTTCACAACAGGCCATACTTGCTGCAATGTATTCGGCCTCTGCGGTGCTCAAAGCCACCGACTTCTACTTCCTGCTCATCCATGAAATCGAAGCAGAACCAAGATTGAAGCAACATCCCGATGTGCTCTTACGATCCACCACACTGCCAGCCCAATCGGCATCAGTATATCCACGGAGTGTCACGCTCTCGGCAGTGTATCTCAGCCCATGGTTTATCGTGCCCCGAAGGTATCTCAGAAGATTCCTGGCACCAACCCAGTGAAAGTGATGAGGTTCAACCATCTGTTGACTCAAAGTGTTCACTGCAAAACATATATCTAGACAAGTGTTCACTAAGAACATCAGGGCCCCTACGAGTTGACGATACTCGGTAGGATTTGCCAATACGGGCCCAGCAGCGATGCCACTCAACTTCTTGAAGTTGAGTTCCATTGGTGTTGACACGGACTTGCAGTCCACCATACCAAATCTTTCCAAAAGTTTCACAATGTATTTTCCTTGAGAAAGGAAAATCTCTCCAAGTCTCTGCCAGACCTCCAGGCCTAGGAAGTAGTGCATCAGTCCTAGGTCCTTCATCTCGAACTCAGCAGCAAGCTCCCTCTTGCATTGATGAATGAGAGGGTCAGCACCTGTCAGGAAGAGGTCATCCACATATAGCACCAGAATGAGAGGCTTCCCCTGGACAACCTTGAAGTAAAGGTTCGGATCAGCATTACTTCGAGTGAAGCCCAGCTTCATCAAGTAGCTATCTATCCTCTCGTACCAAGCTTTGGGTGCTTGCTTCAACCCATAGAGGGCTTTCTTCAACCTGCAGACATGAGTGTCCCGATCCTGGACTTCAAACCCTAGAGGTTGTTCTACATACACCTCTTCTTTTATTGCACCATGCAGAAAAGCGGTCTTGACATCCATCTGATGAAGACTCCATCCTTGCGTAGCAGCAAGGGCTATGATTGATCGAATGGTGGTATATTGTGCCACAGGTGCAAATATGTCATCATAATCTATTCCTTCCTTTTGAGAGAAGCCACGGGCAACAAATCTTGCCTTGAACTTTTCAGCACTTCCATCAGATCCATGCTTGATCTTGTAGAGCCATTTTGCGGTGACAACTGATTTGTCCTTCGTTCTTGGAACCACATCCCAGACATCATTCTTCATTATGGACTCATATTCTTCGTGCATAGCATCCTTCCAGACTTGATGCTTTACGGCTTCCTCAAAAGATCCAGGTTCAGATTGTACAATAGTACTCATGGCAGCCAGATACCCTTGGTATCTACACGACTTCTTGCTTTCTCGGAATGTCCCCCTCGGGGCAGCATGTCCCTCAGCATCTTCGAGAGTGTCCCTGAGCCATGATGGTCTCTTTCTCAGTGAAGGAGATGGATCGATTGGGTCCATTGGTCCTTCAACATCAGGCATTGTCTCATCCTGCGGTTCTTCTTGATTTCCAGGCCTTGCTTCATGATTTTCCTCGGATCTCGGAAGATCTACTACTTTCTTCAGGGAAGCATCTTCGTCAAAAGTGACATCATGGCATATCTCTACTTCCCTTTGACCAGGTACATAGACTCTATAGGCCTTAGAGGTTTTGTTGTAGCCCACAAACATTCCTTTCTTCCCAGAAGCATCCAGCTTACTTCTCTTTTCTTTTGGCACATGAAAATAAACAGGACATCCAAAAATTCTAAAATGTGAGACGTCAGGTTTCTTACCGGTGAAAACCTCTTCGGGAGTTTTGGAGTCCAGGGCGGAATGAGGGCATCGGTTTTGAATGTATACAACAGTATTCGCAGCTTCTCCCCACAGAAACTTCGGTAGATCCTGGTCACATAGCATGGCACGGGTAGCTTCCACAATGGTCCTGTTCTTTCGTTCAACAACGCCATTCTGCTCAGGAGTATAGGCAGTAGTAGTCTCCCTCTTAATGCCAGCTTCTCTGCAAAAGTCCTTGAACTCATTTGACTCATATTCAGTGCCATTGTCGGTCCTCAAAATCTTGATCTTCTTTCCTGTCATATTTTCCACCAAGGCTTTGAAGGTGCGGAACCACATGAAAGCCTCATCCTTCTTCTTCAAGAAGTATATCCAGGTTTTGCGAGAGAAGTCATCAGTAAATGTCATGTAGTAAGAACATCCCCCCAGGGATGTCACGGGCAACATACCAGATAGATCAGAATGGACCAGTTGCAAAATATCAGATGTCTTTGTGACACTTGAGGGGAAAGGTCCCCTTGTATGCTTTCCTTCGGCACAGCCCTTACATACACCTTCATGATTATTTCCAAAGTCAGGCATCCCTGTCACCACCTTCCTTGCTTCGGGAAGGGCCTTGTAATGAAGGTGTCCAAACCTCCGGTGCCATAGTTCAGTTTGTCGGATAGTATCACATGTCATAGCTCCTAGTGGACTTCCTTCAACCTGGTAGAGTGCTCCAACTCTAAAACCAATCACGATAGCTTCCTTGAGATTCTTCTTCCACATGCGCACCTTTCCATCAGTGAATGCCACATTGAAGCCTTTGTCTTCGATCGCTGATATAGACACAAGGTTCTTCTTCAATTTTGGTACATAGAGTACATCCTGCAAATGTAGGACTTGTCCTTGAGACAAGTGGAGGGTGACAGTCCCTGTCCCTTTCACGGGATATGTGGCATTATCTCCAAGGATAATTTCCAAATTAGTATCCTTCTCAACCATGTCAGAGAGTGCTTCCTTGAACCCAGTGATGTGTCTTGAGGCACCACTATCTATCAGCTAGACATCCATAGTGTCGGGCGGGGATGCAACAGAGAGGGCAGATACAAGAATGTATTCATTTCTTTTATTAACAACATTTGACTCCTCATACCTGGAGTTTCTAGACCTTTTGAAAGGTTGATTGTTTCCGCCAGAGGGAGCCTTCCTCTTTCCTTTGGACCTGTCGTTTCTTTGATTTCCATTCCTTCGGTTGTTGTTGTTGTCATCACTATCGAGAGAATCCTTCTTGAAAGGACATTCTCTAGCATAGTGACCAGGCCTATGACAAGTGAAACACTTGCCCTTCTTTCCTTGGGCCCTTGCTCTTCCTTTGTTCTTAGGACCACCAGAGTTCTTCTTTCTAGAATGAGCAGCGTAGGCAACATTTCTGTCATTTTCGTATTCCTTTATTCTTGTCTTTTCTTGCATGCATCTTGAGAGTAGCTCGTCAAAGTTAGGAATTGTATTATTATTGAGAATGGTAGTGTTGAATACTTGCCATTCATATGGGAGCCCTCCAAGTGCGGTGAGTACCATCTCATGATCGGCTATTGTCTCCCCAATAGCCAGCAGATTGTTCCTGATCTCGGTCAATTTCAGAAAGTATGTTTGGATAGACTCATCCCTGCCTTTCTTCAGATTCTTCAATTGATTCTTGAATAATAGCACTTGGTTTGCATTGTTTACTTTGAACATTTGTATCAACTTATCATACATCTCCTTGGATGTTCCTAACTCAGATATGTAGGCAACCAGACTTTTATGTATGGATTCCTTGATCATTAGCTTTGCTTTGATCTCTCCCTTCTTATACTTGGTTTTAGCAGCAGCAGTAGCAGTGGATGGAGGTTCTTGTATCTTACCCAACACATAGTCCATGAGATCATGGTCTTCCAATTTGAGATCTAATATCATCTTCCAAGCATGGAAGTCATCCCTTCCAGTCAGCTTGTCATCCTCCTTGAAGCCATAACTTGTGGAACTCATTTTTCTCAGTTGGTGATTGCTATAAGTTAGGGCTTGTCTTCACCTCAGCTCTGATACCATGTAAATTTTTGTAGATGTTATATGCTTGATGCAATTTTACTTTTATAACAGCAATCACATAAATAGTTAAGTAAAATGTTGATAGAACATACCAGTGGATCTATAGAAGACAAACCAGAAACAGGAGAATGTGTTGGTGTGTTACGGCGATCAGCAGGATGCTTCAACCAGCAAAGTCTTCTTGGTCGGCCAACCCAAAATGTGTCACAACAGTCCTCAAATCAATTATCCAGTCAACTCAAAGTCAACCGCAGAAAAGTCAACGCAGGGCAGCGACAAGAAAATCAATGCAGCTCCAACTTCGGTCAACTTTTTGACCTCGATTTTTGCCGGTTGTTGTTGTTGTCGTCACTATCGGGAGAATCCTTCTTATACTTGGTTTTAGCAGCAGCAGTAGCAGTGGATGGAGGTTCTTGTATCTTACCCAATACATAGTCCATGAGATCATGGTCTTCCAATTTGAGATCTAATATCATCTTCTAAGCATGGAAGTCATCCCTTCCAGTCAGCTTGTCATCCTCCTTGAAGCCATAACTTGTGGAACTCATTTTTCTCAGTTGGTGATTGCTATAAGTTAGGGCTTGTCTTCACCTCAGCTCTGATACCATGTAAATTTTTGTAGATGTTCTATGCTTGATGCAATTTTACTTTTAGAACAGCAATCACATAACTAGTTAAGTAAAATGTTGATAGAACATACCAGTGGATCTATAGAAGACAAACCAGAAACAGGAGAATGTGTTGGTGCGTTACGGCGATCAACAGGATGCTTCAACCAGCAAAGTCTTCTTGGTCGGCCAACCCAAAATGTGTCACAACAGTCCTCAAATCAATTATCCAGTCAACTAAAAGTCAACCCCAAAAAAGTCAACGCAGTCCATAAAAAGTCAACGCAGGGCAGCAACAAGAAAGTCAACGCAGCTCCAACTTCGGTCAACTTTTTGACCTTGATTTTTGTGCCAATGAGTATGGCCTACAAAAATCGAACTCTCCACAAAATTTCAGCTCAAACGGACCATTCGTTGAAAAAGTCAACGCTGGTCAAACTTGCCCAGAAACCCTAACTGCAAAAAATTTGCTGCGGTAAATTTCGTCCTTTAGCTGCAGTAGATTTCGTCCTTCTTCTCACGTGGGAGATGAAACTGATTCTCAAATGCTTGTAGATAATGAGAAGTGTGTGGATGAGATGAGTGAAAAGCTCTCCAACGTTGACTGTATTTATATCCATCATTGAAGAGTGTGACACATCTGTTGGGGGTGTAAAACCTTAAGGCCGACCTGCACTTAAATTTATTATAAATAATAAATTCAAAATAAATGTTCTGCTCATCAGATTAAAATCAATTTTATATCGATTTTACACATCTCCGAAAGAGGAATCCAATACAAATATTGGAATCTTCATATGAGCATCACAAGATGGAGTTTGGACCTAGTTGTCCAAATTTAACAGTTGTCGTACGATCCGTACGAAAGTCCTTTCCTTCACCTGCAAGCAAAAGCAATCAAAGAACGAAATCCGTACCCCCTGCATCAGCGCACAGCCATCCCTTCGACCCCTCTATCTGCTGCCTCAACTCCCTTGTCGTCCTCACATTTTTCTACTCATGCCCTCCGTAGCCCTCATCCTTCTCGTCCGCAGCCAGCTCCTTGCCCGTCCGCAGCCATCTTTCCTAATTCTCCTTGTTCGTCGTCCAGCCCTTCTCTCTGCCGTCGAGCCATTTACCCGCTGCCTCGCCTCTTCCTTAGCCATCGACCTGCACAAATAAACATAAACGCATACCATAAATCCCAAAACCTCACGTATATGAGTTTTTTAGTTTGGTTTCATTTTTTTTTTAGATTTTAGATTTTTACGATTTCATTAGTCTTAGTTTTTAGATTTTATTTTTATTTTTATTTTTTTATTTGAGTTTTAGATCTTACATTAAAATGTAGACTTTAGATTTAATAAATGTTAAAGTTTAGTGTAGCTTTAGTTTAGTTTTAATGTTTTGTTTTAAATTTTAGTTTAATTTAATTTAGTTTAGCATTAGGTTCAAAGTAAAAATTCGATTTTTTTTTTTAACTTTTAGTTTTAATGTTTAGTTTTAGATTTTAAATTTTTTTATTTTATTTTCAAGATTTAGAAAAAGTCAAAAACAAAAACAAAAATTTGCCTTTTAGGACTTTAGTTTAATTCTCATAACTTTTAGGATTTCATTTTTTTTAATTTTTTAGATTTTATTTTTTACTTTAACTTTAGATGTATATATGTTTGTTCTAGATATTTTTGTTTTATTTTAGATTTTTAATCTTTTAGTTCTAGAGATGAAAAATAATAAAAAAGGAATAAAAAATAAAAAAATGCCCAAAAAGTCTCTAAAATTTCAACTTTAGAACTTTCTCAAAAAAAATATTTTATCGTCAAAGTGAGCTTTTAAATTTTATCCTAAGTTTGACTATCTAAAATTTTTTAATTTCTAGATTGGGTTATTTAGAACATCTTAAATTCGGAAATATTGATAATATCTGGCATTTCAATTTGATGGTACTCTCATGATAACATTTTTTGTTTCAAATTTAAATGGTTGATGCCTAATTGTGGTTGATGATTTTTGAGCTATCTTTAATTGTGGATTTAATTTGCTTGAAATTGGTAATTAATTGTGGAAATATTTCAAGTAATTATAAATCGCATGTCTTTATCGAAGATGGTCAATGCATAATTGTGAGGGTGTTTCATCGAATATCATTGTGGTCAATCTATTTTTCATAGCAGCAGTTACATATCAGATACTTGACTTTAATTTCATAACGAGATATTTTGACTCCATAAGGCACTGGTTTTAAAGTTTTGAATCTAATTGGATCTATAAAATCTCGTGAATCTTAACAAGTATTTGATTGTCTAGCTGTGTCTCCTGAATTGGTTGATTCTAAACCAGTTCTTTTCCTTCATTTTTAGTTAGGGTCTACCTCCCTTAGCTTGCAAGGAGATAGCTTAGATAGAGAAATTGGGGATCAGGGTGACAGCCACCGATCTGAGCCGTTGTCGCGGTGCCTAGACATTTTGTCGCACGACAGGCACGACGCGCCGTTAGGTCTTGGTGCAACTTGACCTACAATCTTCTAATCTTCTTTTGCCATTCGTGCTTTGTCTACGACATCACATTTTTAAAGTCATTTCATCTCTTGTATCTACTGTATTATCATCTTATCTTTCATCATCTCCACTAATCATTTCATCATTTACACCTTTAGCACCTAGACATTGGTTGGCTTCTTGTTTGGGTGGCGACTCCACTTATTCATCTATTTACTTCCAGACAAGAATCCCCCCCTGATATCCATCTGCTATCTCTCGATTATTTCTTCTATTTTAGAATTAGTTTCATGTTCAAGTGGCGACTCCAATTCTTTCATTTCTTACAAGAGTTCCTGCTAAGAAGCTCGCTTCTTGAGGACCTTTTGACTATTCTTGAACACAGATCTATTTCTCTAACATCCACTTAACCTTTAAGTAGGTCATCATGGATGACACCTTTCATGACATGCCAGAAGAGGCCATTTCTAAATTGCCTTTTTTCTCAAGTGGTAATCCAGGCATTGCTCTAGTGCATCTAAAGATGGTCACTTTTATTATAAATAAATATTGTCGTCCTTCACAATATAATCATGAAGATGTCAAGATACAAATCTTTGGCTATTCCTTAAAAGGTGATGCTATCGATTGGTTTTGAAATTGTCCTGAGGAGTATTTTTATTGTTTACAAGACATCATCAGTGTTTTTAAAGATAAATATATAAAACAAGATGACTCGCCTTGTGCTCCCAGTATTATGCAAAATAATGAAATTGATCTTGTAGAGAACTCAACTATAAGTAGGAGATTTCCAGACAGTTCTGAGGATGAATCCACTTGTACCACGACAGCACAAATCTATGATAGTGGTGAAGCAGAAACAAGTTGTCAAATCAATTTGGACAACAATAAGCATCTTGTTAACGAATTGATTCAGATGGTTAAGGATATACAGCTAAACCAGGCTCAAATCATTAAGAATATGGAACTTAATCAAGAAAAAATAATAGTGGATCGCGCCAAGGAAATTGGTTCTATGCAGAGCAAGTTATTGGAGGAAAATATGACGATCATGGAAGCAAATCATGAGAAGGAGATGAACTGTATGCAAAATTTCTTCATGGCTATGAAAGCAGATAATGATGAAGCAATAAAAAACATGGAAATTGGTCAAATGTCTCTTCAACACAAATTGTTAACTATTGAAGAGAGTCATGCGAAGGAAATCAATACTATAAATATTGAGCATTCTAATCAAATCACTGCTATTCTGAATAAGTTGGAAAAAATGGAAAGATCACACATGCAGAATATACCCAAGTCAGATTTGTCAACAGATCATAGGCCTCCTATTTTGCTGAAGCAATTTCCATCTCATCACACGGAGGTCACTTTTCCCATTAAGGAAGAATTAACTATTGCTACAAAGGACGTTGAGAAAGACCAAGCTTATGTGTCACCTTTAACAGAATATATTCAGAATAAGATCGGTCACACTCCAGGTTCATCAGAAGTTTTATACAAGTATTTTCAAGATAAGAACAAGAAATCTATAGTGGTCTCATTACTGACATCACAGCCCACTAAGAAGAAGAGAAAAAAGCATAAAAGAAGAAGTAAGCGGTTTGATTTGTCTGATGGCCAAGAGCAGCTTGACATTCAGATAAGAAGGAGTTCTACAATATGCAAGATCAGCCATGGCACATCTGAAAAGCAGCCTACAGCCTACAGACTTGCCTGAAAGCAGGCAAATGCTCAGCATGCACTATATTGAGCACATCTAATGCCACAGGGCATCCTTTGTATTGTATCTCTAACCTTACACCTTGTTATTTCAGCATTTCATTTTTGTAGTTAGAGTAGATTTACTTTTCATGTTAAGTAGAATAATAAATGATAGAAGAGCTTTTATTTTTCATGTGCTTAATGTTATATGATGATATTTGGATGGACGCTACTAATGTAATTTTGTGTGTTGCTTGGATACAAATTCTGGATTCTCACATTCCTCCGGTGAAGCAACGTGTCCCCAAGTAGAGCCAGATGTTGACCACACTTTGTCAACAACCCCATAGCAGTACACCCCCATTTTTTCAAATGAGATTCATCATGTTCGACGTGGTCGCGCCATTCAGTTTCCATCATCAGACGACAGTTTTATGAACGATGTAAATCCATTCTACATGTTTTGATGTAAATGATCTAAGTAAGACCATCATGTATGTAACAAACTAGGTAAACCTAGTATGTTGGTGACGATTTCTATCCTAGGAGGTTTTTTGTCTCACTAATTTACTTTTGTTTTTCGACACAAGTGATCGGCAGAGTTTTCCCCTCCAGCCTCACCCCAAAGGTAGGGTGGATTTTGTCATCAAGATGCTAAGTGAGTCCTAATGTTTTCTATCAAGTCCTTGTAAAAGTAGCTTGGGAATAATCCTAGGTAATTGGCTAGATTATTTTGTTACAAACTGTTTGGTCTACTAGATCATGTTTTGAGTCACAGAATTGGGTACTTATTTGAGGGTCTATATGAATGGGTATTCCCCCTTCATGTGTTTAAATGTATTTATCTTATGTAAAGAGAGTTAGAAAAAATAATTAAATCCCCTCTCAGTCAATTAAATAATTTTTTCTGGCCAAATAATTAAAAATCCTAAGCCAGAAATTTAATTAATTTTAAGTCCTAGGTGAGTTAAAATTCTTCAAAAGAAAAATTCGTTGGTCCTTAAAAAATGAATTTTTAAAAGTCCCAGGCCAAGGGAATATTGAGAATTTCAAGAAATTTTGGACACTTGGGCCTAAGTGGTTAAGTCAAAGTCAAAATTTTGAGGTAATTAACTCAAAAAATATTATTTTTGAGTAAATTAAACATAAATTAAATGATAAATTCGAATTTCCTCAAAATTAAAATTTCGACGGTCCAGATTAAAAAATGATCAAATCTTTTCGACGGTCGAGATTACTTTGACATGAATCAACTAAACTAGCCATTGGAGATTTTATCTTATAAGTTAGAGGTCTTTGTCAGTTTTGAACATCCGATCTCTTGATCGTGCACTCGCTCTTGAAGCTCTCCTGTAATATTTTCTGGAATAATACAAACGAAGACTTTGAAGTTTTATCTTGATGGTGGTGTTCCTCTTCAACGTTTTATGGTAAACTTGTTCTTAATATTCTGCTAGTGATTATTTTAATGGATTGTTGATTAATGGCTCTTGTAGAGTAATTTTGGGTACAGGTATCTTGCCCAGGCTACTGGATCTAGGGTAAAAAAATTAATTGGATCGAGCTAACTGTTATCTCTAGCTCATGAAAATTTTATGTTTTATCACTATTTCTCTATTAATCTGACAGTTTAACTTTAAGTTTGCAGAAATCTTCCAGATTTAAAACTGGGCATTTGGGAAAGTCCTAGTTTGGACCAGCTGACACTCAGAAGCTAAGATCTGAAGAGCCCTCCGGATCTAATTCCCCGGGCTTATCTTAAATTCCATTTTTTGCAGGGTTCTTATTGGGCTTGTGCCTATCTCTTAAATTTTCATTTTCTAAATTGTGCTGAATTGTTTTAAATCTGGCCATGAGGGCCTCAAATCTGTAATTTAGAATTGTAAATTTGTATTTTTTTTAAGGATTTCAGGGTTTATTTCTGTATAGCTTCAGATCTGATTTGGTTTTGTGCAAATTTACAGGGGAATTCTCGAAATTTTTAATCTGAGCCAGATCTAACTCTAGGAGGGCCAAATTTGGTCTCAAGATCACTTCTGCTTGTAGATTTGAATGTTAATTTGATGCAAAGTGCAAATCGGGTGTATTTGATTCAATAATTTGAAAGTTTGGATTATACTGAGAAAATTTTACTGCTGGTTAAAGAAAGCTCCAAAACAAATCTGTTGTTGCCATAGTCTGCAAGAAATTTCATCCACTCAGCATTTTTTTACCCTCCCTGCCATCCGTACGATCGCTGCACATTTCTCTGCATTTTGCTGCCGTACGATCCGTACGGACGTCCTTTCCTTCACCTGCAAGCAAAAGAAATCAAAGAATAGAATCTGTACCCCCCTGCATCAACGCACAACCATCCCTTTGACCCCTCCATCTACAGCCTCATCTCCCTTGCCGTCCTCACATTTTTCTCCTCACACCCGCTGCAGCCCTCATCCTTCTTGTCCTCAGCCAGCTCCTTGCCCGTCCGCAGCCATCTTCCTGCTTCTCCTTGTCCGTTGTCCAGCCCTTCTCTCTGTCGTCGAGCCATTTACCTACTACCTTGCCTCTTCCTTGGCCGTCGACCTGCACAAATAAACATCAACGTATAACATAAATCCCAAAACCTCACGTATATGCGTTTTTTAGTTTGGTTTCATTTTTTTTAGAATTTAGATTTTTACGATATCATTAGTTTTAGTTTTTAGATTTTATTTTTTATTTTTTATTTTTTATTCAAGTTTTAGATCTTAGATTAAAACGTAGACTTTAGATTTTAATAAATGTTAAAGTTTAGTGTAGCTTTAGTTTAGTTTTAATGTTTTGTTTTAAATTTTAGTTTGATTTAATTTAGTTTTGCGTTAGGTTCAAGTAAAGATTCGATTTTTTTTTTTAACTTTTAGTTTTAATGTTTAGTTTTAGATTTTAAATTTTTTTTATTTTATTTTTAAGATTTAGAAAAAGTCGATAACAAAAATAAAAATTTGCCTTTTAGGACTTTAGTTTAATTTTCATAACTTTTAGGATTTCATTTTTTTTAATTTTTTAGATTTTATTTTTTACTTTAGCTTTAGATGTATATATGTTTGTTCTAGATATTTTTGTTTTATTTTAGATTTTTAATCTTTTAGTTCTAGAGATAAAAAAATAATAAAAAGGGAATAAAAATTTAAAAAATACCCAAAAAGTTTCTAAATTTTCAACTTTAGAAATTTCTCAAAAAAGATTATTTTATAGTCAGAGTGAGCTTTTAAATTTTATCCTAAGTTTGACTATATAAATTTTTTTAATTTCTGGATTGGGTTATTTAGAACATCATAAATTCGGAAATATTGATAATATTTGGCATTTCAATTTGATGGTACTCTCATGATAACATTTTTTTTTTCAAATTTAAATGGTTGATGCCTCGCTGTGGTTGATGATTTTTGAGCTACCATTAATTGTGGTTTTAATTTGCTTGATAGTTAATTGTGGAAATATTTCAAGTAATGATAAATCGCATGTCTTTATCGAGGATGGTCAATGCATAATTGTGAGGGTGTTTCATCGAATATCATTGTGGTCAATCTACTTTTCATAGCAGCAGTTACATATCAGATACTTGACTTTAATTTCATAACGGGATATTTTGACTTCATAAGGCACTGGTTTTAAAGTTTTGAATCTAATTGGACTATAAAATCTCGTGAATCTTAACAAGTATTTGATTGTCTAGTTGTGTCTCCTGAATTGGTTGATTCTCAACCAGTTCTTTTCCTTCATTTTTTGTTAGGGTCTACCTCCCTTAGCTTGCAAGGAGACAGCGTAGATAGAGAGATTGGGGATCAAGGTGACAGACCTCGATCTGAGCCGTTGTCGCGGTGCTAAGACATTTTGTGCGACAACATTTTTTGGTGCCGTTGCCGGGGATAGAGTTTTTTCCATCCTTGGTCTTAGCGACATTTTCTAATCTTCTAATCTTCTTTCACCATTCATTAGCCTGTCACACGACATCACATTTTCTGGCGTCATTTCATCTCTTCATCTCTTCATCTTTTCATCATCTTATAATTCATCATCTCACTAATCGTTTCATCATTTACACCTTTAGGACCTGGACATTTCGGTTGGCTTCTTGTTTGGGTGGCAACTCCACTTATTCATCTATTTACTCCCAGACAAGAATCCCCCCCTAATATCCATCTGCTACTCTCGATTATTTCTTTTGTTTTAAAATTAGTTTCATGTTCAAGTGGCGACTCCAATTCTTTCATTTCTTACAATAGTTCCTGCTAAGAAGCTCGCTTCTTGAGGACCTTTTGACTATTCTTGAACACGAATCTATTTCTCTCATCATGGATGACACCTTTCATGACATGCCAGAAGAGGCCATTTCTAAATTGCCTTTTTTCTCAGGTGGTAATCCAAGCATTACTCTAGTGCATCTAAAGATGGTCACTTTTATTATAAATAAATATTGTCGTCCTTCACAATATAATCGTGAAGATGTCAAGATACGTATCTTTGGTTATTCCTTAAAAGGTGATGCTATCGATTGGTTTCGAAATTGTCCTGAGGGGTATTTTTATTGTTTACAAGACATCATCAATGCTTTTAAAGATAAATATATAAAATAAGATGACTCACCTTGTGCTCCCAGTATTATGCAAAACAATGAAATTCATCTTGTAGAGAACTCAACTATAAGCAGGAGATTTCCAGAAAGTTCTCAGGATGAATCCACTTGTACCACGACAGCACAAATCCATGATAGTGGTGAAGTAGAAACAAGTTGTCAAATCAGTGTGGACAACAATAAGCATCTTGTTAACGAATTGATTCAGATGGTTAAGGATATACAGCTAAACTAGGCTCAAATCATTAAGAATATGGAACTTAATCAAGAAAAAATAATAGCGGATCACGCCAGGGAAATTGGTTCTATGCAAAAGCAAGTTATTGGCCTTAGAGGAAAATATGACGATCATGGAAGCAAATCAAGAGAAGGAGATGAACTGTATGCAAAATTTCTTCATGGCTATGAAAGCGGATAATGATGAAGCAATAAAAAACATGGAAATTGGTCACATGTCTCTTGAACACAAATTGTTAACTATTGAAGAGAGTCATGCGAAGGAAATCAATACTATAAATATTAAGCATTCTAATCAAATGACTGTTATTCTGAATAAGTTGGAAAAAATGGAAAGATCACACATGCAGAATTTCCAACCCAAGTCAGATTTGTCAACAGATCATAAGCCTCCTAGTTTGCTAAAGCAATTTCCATCTCATCACACGGATGTCACTTTTCCCATTAAGGAAGAATTAACTATGGCTACAAAGGATGTTGAGAAAGACCAAACTTATGTGTCACCTTTAACAGAATATATTCAGAATAAGATCAGTCACACTCCAGGTTCATCAGAAGTTTTGTACAAGCATTTTCAAGATAAGAACAAGAAAACTATAGTGGTCTCATTACTGACATCACAGCCCACTAAGAAGAAGAGAAAAAAGCAGAAAAAGAAGAAGTAAGCGGTTTGATTCATTTGATGGCCGAGAGCAGCTTGACATTCAAATAAGACAAAGTCCTACAATATGCAAGATCGGCCATGGCACATCTGAAAAGCAGCCTACAGACTTGCCTGAAAGTAGGCAAATGCTCAGCATGCACTATATTGAGCACATCTAATGCCACAGGGCATCCTTTGTATTGTATCTCTAACCTTACACCTTGTTATTTCAGCATTTCATTTTTGTAATTAGAGTAGATTTACTTTTCATGTTAAGTAGAATAATAAATGATAGAAGAGCTTCTATTTTTCAGGTGCTTAATGTTATATGATGATATTTGGATGGACGCTACTTATGTAATTTTGTGTGTTGCTTGGATACAGATTCTAGATTCTCACATTCCTCTGGTGAAGCAATGTGTCCCCAAATAGAGCCAGATGTTGACCACACTTTGTCAACGACCCCATAGCAGTACACCCCCATTTTTTCAAATGGGATTCATCATGTTCGACGCAGTCGCGCCATTCAGTTTCCATCATCAAACGACAGTTTTATGAACGATGTAAACCCATTCTGCATGTTTTGATGTAAATGATCTAAGCAAGACCATCATGTATGTAACAACCTAGGTAAGCCTAGAATGTTGGTGACGATTTCTATCCTAGGAGGTTTTTTGTCTCACTGATTTACTTGTGTTTTTCGACACAAGTGATCGGCAGAGTTTTCCCCTCCAGCCTCACCCCAAAGCTAGGGTGGATTTTGTCATCAAGATGCTAAGTGAGTCCTAGTGTTTTCTATCGAGTCCTTGTAAAAGTAGCTTGGGAATAATCCTAGCAAATTGGCTAGATTATTTTGTTACAAGCTGCTTGGTCTACTAGATCATGTTTTGAGTAGCAGAATTGGGTACATATTTGAGGGTTTATACGAATGGGCATTCCCCCTTCATGTGTCTAAATGTATTTATCTTATGTAAAGAGGGTTGGAAAAAATAATTAAATCCCCTCTCAGTCAATTAATTAAATTTTTCTGGCCAAATTAATTAAAAATCCTAAGCCAGAAATTTAATTAATTTTAAGTCTTAGGTGAGTTAAAATTCTTCAAAGGCAAAATTCGTTGGAATTTTTAAAGGTCCCAGGCCAAGGGAATATTGAGAATTTCAAGAAATCTTGGACCCTTCAGCCTAAGTGGTTAAGTCAAAGTCAAAATTTTGAGATAATTAACTCAAAAAATATTATTTTTGAGTTAATTAAAAATAAATTAAATGATACATTCGAATTTCCTCAAAATTAAAATTTCGACGGTCCAAATTAAAAGATGATCAAATCTTTTCGACGGTCGAAATTACTTTGACATGGATCAACTAAACTAGCCGTTGGAGATTTTTATCTTATAAGTTAGAGGTCTTTGTCAGTTTTGAATTATCCGATCTCTTGATTGTGCACTCGCTCTTGAACCTTTCCTGTAATATTTTCTAGAATAATACAAACGAAGACTTTGAAGTTTTATCTTGATGGTGGTGTTCCTCTTCAGCATTTTATGGTAAACTTGCTCTTAATATTCTGCTGGTGATTATTTTAATGGATTGTTGATTAATGGCTCTTGTAGAGTAATTTTGGGTATAGGTATCTTGCCCAGGCTACTTGACTAGGGTAAAAATATTAATTGGATCGAGCTAACTTTTATCTCTAGCTCATGAAAATTTTGTGTTTTATCACTATTTCTCTATTAATCTGACAGTTTAACTTTAAGTTTGCAGAAATCTTCCAGATTTAAAACTGGGCGTTTGGGGAAGTCCTAGTTTGGACCAGCTGACTCCCAGAAGATAAGATCTGAAGAGCCCTCTGGATCTAATTCCCCGGGCTTATCTTAAATTCCGTTTTTTGCAGGGTTCTTATTGGGCTTGTGCCTATCTCTTAAGTTTTCATTTTCTAAATTGTGCTGAATTGTTTTAAATCTACCCATGAGGGCCTCAAATCTAAAATTTAGCATTGTAAATTTGTATTTTTTTTTTTAGGATTTCAGGGTTTATTTCTATATAGCTTCAGATCTGATTTGGTTTTGTGCAGATTTACAGGGAAATTCTCGAAATTTTTAATCTGAGCCAGATCTAACCCCAGGGGGGCCAGATCTGGTCTCAGGATCACTTCTGTTGGTAGATCTGAATGTTAATTTGATGCAAAGTGCAAATCGGGTGTATTTGATTCAAAAATTTGAAAGTCTGGATTATACTGAGAAAAAATTACTGTTGGTTAAAGAAAGCTCCAAAATAAATCTGTTGTTGCCATAGTCCACAAAAAAATTCTCAGCATTTTTTTACCCTCCCTGCCATCCGTACGATCGCTGCACATTTCTCTGCATTTTGCTACCGTACGATCCATACGGACGTCCTTTCCTTCACCTGCAAGCAAAAGCAATCAAAGAACGAAATCCGTACCCCCTGCATCAGCGCACAGCCATCCCTTCAACCCCTCTGTCTGCTGCCTCATCTCCCTTGTCATCCTCACATTTTTCTCCTCACGCCCTCTGCAGCCCTCGTCCTGCTCGTCCGCAGCCAGCTCCTTGCCCGTCCGCAGCCATCTTTCCTGCTTCTCTTTGTCCGTTGTCCACCCTTTGTCTCTGTCGTCGAGCCATTTACCCGCTACCTTGCCTCTTCCTTGGCCGTCAACATGCACAAATAAACATAAACGCATACCATAAATCCCAAAACCTCACGTATATGTGTTTTTTAGTTTGGTTTCATTTTTTTTAGATATTAGATTTTTACGATTTCATTAGTCTTAGTTTTTTTTTTTTTTTTTTTTTTGAGATCTTAGATTAAAACGTAGACTTTAGATTTTAATTTTTAGATTTTAATAAATGTTAAAGTTTAGTGTAGCTTTAGTTTAGTTTTAAGGTTTTGTTTTAAATTTTAGTTTAATTTAATTTAGTTTAGCGTTAGGTTCAAGTAAAAATTCGATTTTTTTTTTTTTAACTTTTAATGTTTAGTTTTAGATTTTAATTTTTTTTAATTTTATTTTTAAGATTTAGAAAAAGTCAAAAACAAAAATAAAAATTTGCCTTTTAGGACTTTAGTTTAATTTTCATAACTTTTAGGATTTCATTTTTTTTAATTTTTTAGTTTTTATTTTTTACTTTAACTTTAGATGTATATATGTTTGTTCTAAATATTTTTGTTTTATTTTAGATTTTTAATCTTTATGTTCTAGAGATAAAAAATAATAAAAAGGGAATAAAAATTTTAAAAAGGCCCAAAAAGTTTCTAAATTTTCAACTTTAGAAATTTCTCAAAAAATATTATTTTATAGTCAAAGTGAGCTGTTAAATTTTATCCAAAGTTTGACTATATAAAATTTTTTAATTTCTAAATTGGGTTATTTAGAACATCATAAATTCGGAAATATTGAAAATATCTGGCATTTCAATTTCATGGTACTCTCATGATAACATTTTTTGTTTGAAATTTAAATGGTTGATGCCTAGCTGTGGTTGATGATTTTTGAGCTGCCTTTAATTGTGGTTTTAATTTGCTTGAAATTGGTAATTAATTGTGGAAATATTTCAAATAATGATAAATCGCATGTCTTTATCGAGGATGGTCAATGCATAATTGTGAGGGTGTTTCATCGAATATCATTGTGGTCAATATATTTTTCATAGCAGCAGTTACATGTCAGATACTTGACTTTAATTTCATAACGGGATATTTTGACTCCATAAGGCACTGGTTTTAAAATTTTGAATCTAATTGGATCTATAAAATCTCGTGAATCTTAACAAGTATTTGATTGTATAGTTGTGTCTCCTAAATTGGTTGATTCTCAACCAGTTCTTTTTCTTCATTTTTTGTTAGGGTCTACCTCTGTTAGCTTGCAAGGAGACAGCTTAGATAGAGATATTGGGGATCAGGGTGACAGCCCCCGATCTGAGCCGTTGTCTCGGTGCCTAGACATTTTGTGCAACAACACAGCTCAAGTCTCCAATGGCACTGGTAGGCAGCGATCTCAATGGTGAAAAGGGCCTGAATGAGCTATGGCACAGATGAATGGGGCATCTACACCATGGATATCTAAGGATACTCAAAGAAACTGTTATGGGAGTTCCAATCTTAAGTACTAAGCATGATAACATATGCAGAGGATGCGTACTAGTGAAGTATGCTAAAGCAGCATATTCCAGAAGCAACAATAGGGCTCCAAGTGTATTTGGGCTAATACACTCAGATATTTGCGGTCCAATGTCTACGAGAGCTCTTAGTGGTGCGGAAAATCCAATATGATGTCAGATTGAGTGATTTCACAGACGCAGAATGGGCAGGAAATACTGGAGGAAAGCACTGGTATTTCTTGCGGTCCAATATGATGTCAGATTGAGTGATTTCACAGACGCAGAATGGGCCGGAAGTTCAGTAGATCGGAAGAGTACCATCGGGTATTGCTTTAGCATCGGATCAGGGATGACCTCCTGGTGCAGTAGGAAGCAGAAGTTCATAACACTGAGCTCAACAGAGGCGAAATATATGGCAGCAAGCACAGCTACGTGTGAAGCCATATGGCTTAGAAAACTGCTAGTGAATTTGTTCAGAAGAAAGATGGAAGTGACCAGTGTCTTCTGTGATAATCATAGTTGTATTAAACTCTCTAAGAATCCAGTATTTCATGATCAGTCAAAGCACACTGACATCAGGTGCCATTTTATTAGAGACTATGTTCAGCGTGGGGCAGTATAGTTGTAGTACGTCCCCACAAGAAATCAGGTGGCAGACATACTCACCAAAGCTCTAGGAAGGGCCAAGTTTGTTCACTTTACGGAGCAGATAAGTATGGTAGAGAATTCGTTTCAATAGCAGAAATAGGTGATATCTCAGCCACAGATACAACAGTTGAGAGAGAGTTGCAGTACAGATACAGTGTTGATTGTGTCAGGATTAGTAGCAGCAGTGCAGTCGCTGATGGGGAGCATGTCAGACATCAGCAGCGCAGTGGTTGATGGGCAGCATATTAGACATCAGCAACGCAGAGGGAGATGCTTCAGAGTCAAAGTAGTGTACAACAGGGCATATTTGTTAGAGCACATTCCTCGCTAAGAGGGAGTGTTGATTTGTGGTATCATCGAATGTTCTCTAAGTCTCAAATTTTGTGGCGAGGATTAATCACATGTATTCCAGATAACCCAGAAATCATTTTGAGAAATTCCACCCAGAGACAGTTTTATTTGATAAATCAATTATTTTTAATGAGACCCTAAGTCTAAACTTAGGAAATTAAAATAATTAATGGGTATTAATCTAAAATGTGGGTGTAACTTTTAGAAGAAGACGAGGATCAAGTCAAAAAGATCTTAGCCATTGATTAGCTTCTAATCTGGGTCATTAAATGTCAACTAGAAGATTATTTAAGGAAGCTTGAGGGTCATTCGGAAAATACACCAGAGCGGATACTCCGTTGCCCAAGCAAATCAATTTTCTCAGTGGCTGAAGTTTGGCAAGAGAAATTGATTCAGAGGGAGAGTTGCAAGTGGAGAGGACAGAGAGGGTATCAACATTAGTCAGGAGTGCAAGGGCAGGTGACGCAGTGCAGAGAAGGGGCAGCACAGAAGTAGCAGAGGGACAGCGCAGAGCAGGGACGCAAAACTATGCAGTCCTCACGCAGAGCTAACGCAGTGGTGATGCAAGAGGGCCAGCATGGCCTCTCAGAGATTAGATTTTCGTCAGAAATTTGTGAGAAAATTTCTTCTGTGTTATCACAGATATTTCCCTTCATTACTGTTGATTGTTATTTGTACAAGAAACTTTTGTTGAAGAATAATAAAAAAACCCTCATCTGCTGCAACGGTTTTCCTGCATTAGGTTTTTCCGGGGACAATTGTCCAAAAATAATTGTCACTCTTGTACTAGTATTTCTTTATATTTTGCTCAATATTTTATTTGTGAAGTCTACAGTAGAATTTATTTTGATATTTACCTAAGTAATTTCTGTAAATAAATTATTGTTGAATAATAAGTAGAAGAAATAATATTAGATACTGCAATAGGATTTCGTTTTAGAAATTTTCACATTTATTATTATGTAGTAGTAATTGCTGGAGACATATCCAAATGCCTCTCCCAGCAATTCATTTACAGAGAATATCACAGACAGAAAGATTAGTGAGGTTACCTCACACTATCACTGAAAATCCCGACTGATCCGGCCACTAAATGAGCTGCCTCATACAGCTTCTGTGCAGTCCCAATGTCAACCCTCCTAAGCACTGCGTCACTCATTTTGTGGATCGATCTGTTCCCCGAAATCTTCAATCTCTGCCTCCCGGTCGACTCCCGCTTTTGAAATTGATTTTTCAGCAAATTCTTTGGATTTCCTCTTGCCCTCTGCATAGCCCTGTGTGGCTCTGCGCTAGAGTTGTTAGATCTCTCTCTGCCTTCTTTGTTGATGATTCTCTAACCGAGAAATATTTCTCTTCGGATACTATCTCTACCCCTCTCTGGAATTACACTTATCCTTACATACCATATGTAGTATCTAATATATACAAGTTGGATATAGCTCACATGGACTCTACAGATAAGTTGATCTGTATTTCCCTAATATTGTGTATGCAACCTATATTACGATAATCATAGTAATCGCAATAACTAGGAGATACTTAAATATTAACACTCGTACAAAATAAGCTTTGAATAAGCTATGACAATACCTCTATGTAATGGTAATCAATGATTCACTGTAACCATTAGTATCATTACACTATCTATTACCAACAATGACATGAAGAAGGGGCATATGGTGCATCAATGGTAATCCAATACGTCTATTACCTGTGAGACTTATATGGGTTAAGATAGGGTCTCTATAGAATCTTTCTATCAAAGTTTTCCTTTGAGCACTGCTCACTTCAGAAAATTTGATATCTTGATCCTCTCAGTGTGTTTTTCCAAATGACCCTCAAGCCTTTCTTATAGTCTTCTCCTTGAAACTTCAACAGCCGAAATTAGATCTCCAATCAAAGCCTAAAATTATCTTTTGACTTGATTCGCCTTTTCTAGAACATTCAAACTCATATTCTATTAATTCACTTTAATTATTTTATTTTCCAAAGTTTAGACTTAGGGTCCTTTTAAAATAATTAAATTTTTCAATAAAATACAATCCGGGTGGAATTTCCCAAAACGATTTATGGGTTATCCGGAATACATGTGTCTAAGTCTCCCTACAAATTATGAGACTTAGAGCACATCCAATGCTACCAGAAATCAACACTCCCTCTTAGCAAGGAATGTGCTTTAACAATACACTCTGCTGAGTACTGCTCTGATTCTGCAACATCTCCCTCTGCGCTGCTGATGTCTAACATTGCTGCCCACCAACTCTACGCAAAACTGCATCTGTACTGTTGTTGATACTGCCACGATCAACACTACATCCATACTGCAACTCCCTCTCAAATTTTGCATCCATGCTGTTGCTGACACTGCCACTGCCAACTGCTACTGCTCTACAATATGGTTGCTTACTGCAACTGAAGAACATCCAAAACTGAACAAGTGTTCAGTATGATGCATCTCAATACTAAAGATCTGACTACTGCTAGCCTCTGTGTTGTCCCTCTGAAGCTGTTGCGTTGTTGTTGACTCTGCGTTGTGCCTCACTACACTGCTACCAACTTTGTTCTACGCTACTCAGGTTTTGGCGATGCTAACCACTACTCGGTCACTTTTGCACTTCTCTACACCAACTGGCACTCATCCATCCTACTACATATGATTTGGGCTCCCGTAGCAAGGTATTGATCTAAGAGGTGGACTCCTCAAGGATCCTGCCCAATCTGTAGATCTTTGGGTCTACAGCTCCAAGTTAGTCCACTTCCCTCCTGGAGGTATATGAGCTATCATGGCAAATTCTTCCTCATCGATCCTGGCAAGTGCTGGTTGAAGATCATGCTTCTCGTCCTTGTCCTTCTTCTTGAGAGGACACTATGTAGGATAATATCCCATCTCACCACACCGGAAGCATTTGATCTTGGAAATATCCTTCTTCCTTTTGCATTGTTCGTGTTGCCTCTTTGATGCAAGGGCCACATTATCCTCCTCCTCCTCCTTCGGCTTCTTCCAACTACTGCTACTGCCCTCAAGTTTACACTTGAGTAAGTCCCTCCTCATCTCTTCTTGCTAAAGAGCAGCCCACATTGACTCCCAATCCTACAAATTCTCTCTGCCCAGGATGCTTTGGACAAAGACCCGATAGTCTTCGGACACTGAGTTGAGAACCAATCTGACCATCTCAATGGCCTGAGGAGTTGATCCCACAGCTGTCAGTTGATCTCGGTTCTCCTGAAGTCTACATAGGAATGGATCAATGTGCTCACCTTTCTTCATCCTAGTAGTCTACATCTTCTCCTCCAGATACATCTTCCGTTGCTCGGAAAATCCTTGATATATCTTCTCCAAGGCCTGCCACATTTCTCTAGCAGTCCCTTTGCTAACTATGTGACATACGACATGATGCCTAACTCCATCCAGGATCAGGAGCTTTGCCTTTTCCATATTCTTTGTGTATTCCTTCAGAGGATCTGCATCTACTGGAACACCCACCGTACCTTCGACAAAGAGCTTGAGATCTTGCTCCTCCAGTAGGCATTTGATCCTTGCCTGCCAAATCACATAGTTGGAGGCCCCCTCCAAGCTGTCTTGATCTCTCAACCCGCTTACTGCCATTTATGCCAACAGAAAAATGTCGAATCTAGCTCCCTCTCTTTCTCCTCTGCGCAGTGCTGGACTGGCTTACGCACTCCTTACTGGAGATGGTAGATCTGCCACCCAAAATTGTTGCTCAGCTCTCGAAAAATAGAATTCCCCGACTAGGAATTCCCTAAGGAATAAAAATCCCTCAAAGTGTCTCCAGCTACTCTTCCTGGCGCTTCTGCGCCCACAATCACTGTTGTGCAGAAAACTGCGTCCCTCCAGTTGCTGATCGGTTGCGTTGCTCCCTCCGACTCTGCAAACTGGAAAATCATACCTCTCTGTCAACTCACTCAAAGAGAGATTTCCTTGCAGGGACTAGCCCTCCTAGCTTGGACTGCGCAATCACCTGGGAAATTGATATGTTGCTTACGTAGCTCTTTGATCCCGACTTCACCAACACTAGATCTACGGATTTGTTCTTCTGTTCCTCCTGCACTCAGCTATACAAGCTCTGATACCATGTGAAAATTCCTAAAATATGGAACCCTATTGCAGCAACTAGTATTAATTCTTCTAACTAATATGTTAATTATTCAGTTTATCGCTACGGTAACATCGAATTAACAAAACTGCAACCTTCACTAAATAAATTGTGGAAATAATACAAGTATCGAAACAGAACTGAAACAAGGATATCATAAACACATTTGACACCGTTATTTTTGGACTAACATCCTCGGAAAAACCCAATGCGGGAAAACCGATGCAGCAGTTGAGGGTTTTATTATTATGCAGTAGTAATTTTTGAATACATCTTTGAATGCCTCTCCCGACAATTCAGTTACAGAGAATATCACTAACAGAAAGATTAGTGAGGCTACCTCACAGTATCACTAGAAATCTTGGCTGATCTGAGCACTAAATGATTTGCCTCAGACAACCTCTGTGTTGCCTCTGCGCAGTCCCAGCGTCAACCCTCCTGGGCACTGCATCACTCAATCTGTGGGTCAACCTGTTCCCCGAAATTTTCGATCTCTGCCTCCCGGTCTCACACCCCAGCTCCCGGTTTCCAAAATCGATTTTTCAGCGAATTTTTCGAATTTCCTCTTGCCCTCTGCATAGCCCTGTGTGTCTCTGCGTCAGCCTCTCTAGCTCTGCGTTGGAGCTATTAGATCTCTCTCTCTACCTTCTCTGTTGATTATTCTTCGATCGACAAAGATTTTTCTTCGGATACTATCTATGCCCCTCTCTGCATAGAATCTCTCTATCAAAGTTTTCCTCTGAGCACTGCTGACTTCAGAAAATTCGATCTCTTGATCCTCTCGGTGTGTTTTTCCAAATGACCCTCAAGCCTTTCTTATAGTCTTCTCATTGAAACTTCAACGGCCGAGATTAGATCTCCAATCAACAGCTAAGATTATCTTTTGACTTGATCCGCCTTTTCTAGAACATTCACACCCATATTCTATTAATTCACTTTTATTATTTTATTTTCCTAAGTTTAGACTTAGGGTCCTTCTAAAATAATTAATTTTTTCAATAAAAATACAATCCGAGTGGAATTTCCCAAAACGATTTCTGGGTTATTTGGAATACATGTGTCTAAGCCTCTCTGCAAGTATTGAGACTTAGAGCACATCTGATGCTACCATAAATCAACATTCTACAGTAAGGTCGAGTTGCAGTCAAGTTGTTGCAGATCTGAAAAGAAAGTTGCATTGAAGTTGAGTTTGATAGTAGTTGACCTTGTGAAAAGGAAGCTCCTCAAGGAGAGGCACTGACTTGGTCTTGAAGGGGTTTGTGTCAAGGGTCTAGGTATTGGAATTCATCAATTGAAGATTCTATAAGAAGAAGAATTCTTGTGGGTTTTCCTCTCAAGTTTGGAGAGGTTTTGACCTTGGTTGATCACCTGTATCTTGTGTCCTTTGTTTCATTGTTCTTTATAGTTTGGTAGTTTTTTGATAAAGAAGAACACGCAATAATAATCAAATTGAAGTAGAACCTAATTAAGAAAAGTAAAATATCTCCAGAAGCAGTTATCATTAAAAGAGAAATCACCTACATCTATTGCCCCTAGATTTCTCAACATGGTATCAAAGCTAAGGTGACAAGTCAAGGAAGGGTGGCTCAATAAAAAACACTCAAGGACCGAAGTTCTAGAAGAGTATCAAGGGCATCAAAGCATCGAAAAATCCTCTCATACCCAAGCGAAGTCAAAGATTACATCATCTTAAAGGAAGTATCAAAACCTAGTTCGCTCAAAAAGGGTTCCTCAAAGCATTCTTGGGAACCTCGCTCTATCATCACTTCAAAGAAGAAGACCTCAAAGACCCTATCTTTGCTTAAAGAAAGGAACACAAATCAAAGCATCTTGAAGCCTACTCATCCAAGGGAAGCAACATCAAAGTTGTCATCATCATCAAATCTTAGATCAAGAATCTCTCTTGAAGAGAGACATCTTCCATTATCAATATCATCGTCAAAACCAAAAAGGCAGCAATTTGAAGATATTTTCATCAAGGAATATCTTCTTAAGTATCTTTATGTCCACATCTAAATCTATCAAAATGTCTTTTTACAAGGAGAGCAACAAGTTGATTGGGTCATCAAACTTTATTGCATGGAGGAAAAGGACAGATCTAAACCTCATAGAAAACGAAGTCATGGAACATGTTAAGGGCTCAATCACTAAACCTCCGAAGGAAGAAGCTCAAGCACTTGCAAAGTACATGAAAGGGGAAGTAAGGGCAAAAAGGATTCTCATAGGATCCATCAAAGATCCCCTCATTCCCTATGTATCAAAATTAGAAACATCAAAAAGAATATATGAAAAACTTGTAGAATTGTTCTCTGTAAGCACTATAGGAGAAGTGATCGTGTTAAGACAAGAACTTTACAAGATGAAGATATCAAAAGAAGAAGGAATAGCCTCATACTTTATGAGGGTGTCTAAAATAAGGGACCAACTACAAGAGTTGGGAGAGGTAATGTCTGACAAGGAAATGACTAATATAGTGCTCAATGTGTTGGAAGATTAGAAAGGCGGAAATATTTTCTTTAGGTTGATAATTAATTGTGATATTCTTATGTTCTTATTAACTTTCTTGTGTTCTTCTTTTATCTTAGTTCATCAAGCTACCAAAACCATAACATCAAGATCAAAGACAATAGATGTAGGCGGACAGCCAAGGAAAACCCCCTATCTAGGGGAAAACCCAATCAACAACTCTTCCTTCAATGGTTTCACGAGATAATCCAAGACTCTTTGACCTAGACACAAACTTCCTCCAATCACCAAGTCAACCCTTCCCTTCTTTTGCAGATGATAACCTTCCAGCATCAACTTCGACCTAGAACTTCAATATTGCAGCAACAGAGCTTCAACCTAGTAGTAGCAGCACTTCGACCTTGAAGCAGCCGCAGAATCTCGACCTTCAAGCAGCGGCACTCCGACCTAGAAGCAGCAACAGAACTTCGACCTAGATGCAATAGCAGAAACTTTGATCTTGATGCAACAAAAAAGACTTCGACCTTCCAATAGTAGCCCAGTAGCTTCACAAGTGAGAGAAAGACAGCCCAAAACTTCGATTTATCCTTTTCCTGCAATTCTCTTCCTTCTTCTGCAACTTCGCACTTTTCTGCTTCTCCTTCTTGAGTATCGAACTTTAGTGAGTGATCCTCCAAATGATTCGAATTGCACTTCTATATATAGCGTTTTCTGTGGGTCAAATTACTCTGACGTAGGCCGACTTGATCAGGTGAGGGTCGACTTGGTGTGGAGGTGACAAATGACTTATTCGACTCAAAAATAATTCTTTTTACATGATTCAAAAGCCCAAGAAGGGTCTCATAAAAAGATTTTAACTTTAATGACTCGATATAAAACCAAGAAGTCCTCAATGGGGACTTTGACCTATAACATGATGACCCAAGCATAACCCATAATAATAATAATAAATTCTTTTTCTTTCTTTTGATAAATACATTTCATTATGACTCAAATACAATTATGAAGACTGAACCTAGTTAAATTCTTCAACACTCCCTCTTAACTAGGGAGGTATTCATGATGACATAGATATACAAGTACAAGGAAGATCTTAAAACACATGAACCATGAAGGGTTTAGGCACACACGGTGCCACAGACTAGATTTCTGACCAGGGCAATCTATCCGCATGGGACTAAGATGGACTAAAGCTTTCAGCCACTCTAGGTACCATCAGGCTTACTTGCTAACCATCAACCCAGGGAACTAGGTGCGTAATGCAAGTTCAAAGCTCTATGACCAACGCCACCCTCCCTACTTTGAGAGATAGACATCAACACACGGGTCAACCAGATGTCCTCCCAGGCATACATGATGCCTCAATGCTCACAATTATTCAAATCGGTAACAAATCTCTCTTGATCAAACAGATCGGCAACATCAAGCATGTAAAACATGCTTCCAAAACTTCGAGAGATTACCTATACAAACACAACCTTAATTAATAACAAACTTTCAAATACACATAAGTAAACACAAACCTTCGGGGTCTTCAGACATCTTGATGTTGCCTTGATTGTCTCAATTTATCACAGTAGGACTTAGAGACTTCCCAAACGAATCTTGACAGAAGTTTCCTAACCATACAGCTTCATTTCCTACTTCACATGTAGCAACATATTCTACAACCAAATCTGAATTTCCTTCTTTCGGCAGCACCTCAATATACATTCTCCAATTTCTTCTTCAAGGTATCCATCATGACTATAATATGCTCTTCTCTCAACTTGGGAGATATACCCTTTCTTTTATCCAAGCTCCTCTTAACTTAGGGAGATCCACTACTTTCTATGACATCAAAGAATTTTTCATGGCTTCAATCCTTCTTATCAAAGTCATCTTGATCATCATCATTCATATAACTTCCTTCATCGTGCTTATCAATCAAGTCAACTTTACTTACAAATATCTTCAACATCTTGAAGAGTATGTACCTGCACATCTTAAACAACAAGTACAACCAAATACATATATAGAAGCATGAAGTTAACTATATCATAATCGTACTTTAGACATCAAATACCTAAACTTAGTTAGGTTCATAATCAACAAGATGCACATACTTCTATACTTCAACTTTTTGCTCAGGTTTTGTTATAAACCCTAGATCACATCATTTAAAGTAACTCAATTCATATTTTAGACTTCTACTAGGATTTAATGCAAACCCTAGATTTAATGTATGAGATACTAAGCCATAGATATTAACAATCAAAACCAATCACAGCACAATCTAAGGTTTCAACAATATGAAAAACCTTTGTAAGCACTAGACTTTATCATCACATCTAAAACAATAACATCATATCCTGGAATATCAAGCTTCGACTAGGGCTTACTTACAAACCCTAGAACTATGATCAACAACAATTAGGCTAGCACATATCTAGCATATCACAACAACATATATCAGGTAAACTCAAGACACAAATATCAATACATTAAAGTTAGATATATAACAAACTTGATCAGGCTAGGGTTTCGATTAGACGGACAAACATACAGCTAGGGTTTCACTCCTCGAATCTTACTATAGGTACTATAAGGGTTTTGCTCATAAACCCTAATTTACCAAAAAACTCTAAAGGTCTAGGATTTCAATACATGGACATTACCATCCAACCTTAAAGGACTATGGTTTCTATACCAAAACTCCAAACATGACATTACCATTAAAACCCAAAACATCAAAAGAATTGTATTTTCTAGATTTCATCAGTAACCCTAAGTAGACTAGGGTTCTCATATTAGCATTGACATACCCTTAGGTTAGTATTTTACGGAGAACCTTTTAGGGATCCACAAGAATGATCAAATGCATAAAGAGGGTAGATCCAATCTAATGATTAATCGCGCAAATAAGAATCTTTATGATTCAAAGGTCCTAGACATAACAATATTAGTAATGTAAAGTGGAATTATTAAAAGGAATGAATATACCTTTATCATGAAGAGAACAAAGCTTATTGTTTAAGACATACCTTTGAGTTGTTTTCTTGACAAACCTTGTAGGACATCAATTCCAATAGAACTTTTATCATGCTTTGTCTTGTGAGGTCTTCTCCATAACCCTTGAGCATTCATCAAACCTTTCCTAAACAAGGAAAATATGAAAAGAAATGTTATTAGCATCTAATACAAACACATCTAGATAAGAGAGGGAAATCAAAGATAAGAGGATTAATACATGGAGTAAGATACTTATCTTTGGAAAGGTAGTGAGGGCTCCCTCTTAATCCCATCTCGAGGGATACCTATTACTTTATCAAAACAATTCAAAAATGTTTTTCCAAAGCATGTTAAACCTATAAAGTACTAGGAATCAAAGCATAAAGGAAAACAATTCAAGACTTAAAGTAGAGAGTTGAGAGAGAGAGGACTTAGTAGTGTAACTCCTTTATTTTTTATTCTTCGATCTTGTTCTTCTTTGGAGATCCTTCATCGGCAACATTTTCTTGATCCTTGTTTCTCCTTTTATTCCTAGGATTATCAGGACAATCACTTCTATAGTGACCCATCTTGTGACAATTGTAGCATTCAATCTTGGATAGGTCTACCTTCTTTCTTCGCCCTTTAGACTTCTTCAAGGTTCATTTGTTCCTGTGATGAGCAGAATAGGCATTTGAAATCTTCTCCTCTTCATTCTCTTTGTTTCTTACTAATGAAATTTTGACTTCTTCTTAACTACATGCATTCCATAATTACTCGAATGTAGGAGTCTCCTTCCAACTGTTGATCCCTGATGCAAAGGCACTCCATGAAGTTGGTAATCCTAGAAGTGCAGTGATCACGAGTTCTTTTTCAAGTACTATCTCATCTATTGTCTAGAGATCATCTTCGATTCGAGCTATCCTTACAAAGAAGAATGCCACAGTGTCATCCTTCGTCATCTTCATAGTTCTTAGTTCATTCTTAAGACTTGCAACTTGACCATGATTCTTGATTGTAAACAATTTTGATAAGGCCTCATAAATATCTTAAGCAGAATCTATGTTGGAGATATATGGGATGTGGTTATCCTTTATTCCATCTACCATTAGGCTCATGCCCAATATCTCTATTTCTTTAAACTTTTCTTTTTCTGCATTACTTGATTCATCTGTAGGCTTTTTCAATTTTCCTTTGACTATATCCAAGACTATTGTTTTCGAGGATGAGATCTATTCTTTTTTTCCATGCCCTGTAATTGGAGGCTCCTTCTAATTTGTTTTCTCCCTTTAATGAGTTAGACATGGTTCTTGAAGATAGTAGGCTTCTCTCCTTATATGATCCCCTTTGATGACCCTTATTCAAATTATTGAGATTTCCTTATTCTCCTTTCAATAGATCTTCAGGGTGCCTTTTTCCTTCTTCTTCACCTTAGCTCTGATACCATGTTGGAAAATCAGAAGGGCAGAAAGATTTTCTTTGTGTTCTTCTTTTATCTTAGTTCATCAAACAATTACCAAAACCATAACATGAAGAAAAAATACACCAGATGTAAGCAAACAGCCAGGGAAAACCCAATCAACAACTCTTCTTTCAATAGTTTCACGAGATAATCCAAGACTCTTTGACCTAGACACAAACTTCCTCCAATCACCAAGTTAGCCCTTCCCTTCTTCTGCAGATGATAACCTTCCAGTGACAACTTTGACCTAGGACTTCAACCTTGTAGCAACCGAACTTCGACCTAGTAGCAGCAGCAGATCTTCAACCTAGAAGCAATAGCACTTCAACCTTGAAGCAACAGCAGAATCTGGACCTTGAAGCAACAGCAATTCGACCTAGAAGCAGCAACAGAACTTCGACCTAGATGTAGCAGCAGAAACTTTGATCTTGATGCAACAGCAGAGACTTCAACCTTTCAGCAGAAGCCTAGTAACTTCACAAGTGTGAGAGAGAAAGCCCAAAACTTTGATTTAGCCTTGTCCTACAATTCTCTTCCTTCTTTTGCAACTTCGCACTTTTCTACTTCTCCTTCTTGAGTATTGAACTTGAGTGAGTGATACTCTAAAAGATTCGAATTGCACTTCTATATATAGCCTTTTTTGTGGGTCGAATTACCCTAATGTAGGCCGACTTGATCAGGTGAGGGCCAACTTGGTGTGGAGGTGACAAATGACTTATTTGACTCAATAATAATTCTTTTTACATGACTCAAAAGCCCAAGAAGGGTCTCATAAAATGGACAATGACTCTAATGACTCAATATAAAACCTAGAAGTCCTCAATGGTGACTTTGACCTATAACATGATGACCCAAGCATGAAACCCATGCTTTAATAAGTCATAATAATAATAATAATATATTTTTCTTTCTTTTGATAAATACATTTCATTATGACTCAAATACAATTATGAAGACCAAACCTAGTTACAATCTTCAACACAATGCACTACCGGAGGAATGGGGTAGCTTTACATCAAGCATCTATGGGAAAAAGGAAGCTACTCCATTCAATGAACCATGGTCACTATGCAAAATTGAAGAAACCAGGTTGAAGGCAAAAAGTGATGTAGGATCAAACGAGCAAAAACTCAAGCAAGTGTTGCCATGGCGAAGAGAAAAGGGGAGTTTGGAAAGTTTGGTCTTCACAAAAGGAAGAAGAACATGGAAAAGGTTCAATGCTATGAATGTTAAGAATATGGGCACTACAAAAGAGATTGTCCCAAACTAAAGAAGGACAATAACAAAAGAGGAAGAGAAGAAGCCCATGCCACCAAAGAAGTGGAAGAACTTGAAAAGAAGAAATCCAAGAAGGAAGAAGTAAAAGATCACTACTATGATTGAGATAAGTCTTCTCCACCTAGTTCTTTTTAGTTTTTGTAAAAAAAAAAATGATTATCATGGTAGGAATCATTAGAAGGATGATAGGATGCATCATTTTTGGAGATGGCATCATAGGAGCATACAATTGAAGCAAGAGCTTGTGACATCATTATGAGAAGCTTAAAAGATAGTTGGGGCTAAAATTAGAAGAAAACAGCGCTTGGTAACCTCCCTAGAAGCATAAGTAGTACTTATGGGTGGAAGAGAGTCATCTAGTATGGAGCTCAGTATACATCATTGGGAGGGATCATTTGCAAGATAAGGGCAATCGGGATCCTCTGTTGGAATCTTCATTAGAAGATTCATCTCTTGGAGGAAGCAAATGTCTCGCTGAAGAATTCCACATTGGATGGTATTCATAGAATGATGGTATGATGACTAAGGAATGCAGCATGTCGACATGGCTAAAATACTTTCAATCAAGGAAAGGAAGTTGTTGAAGGAAGTCTAGATGAACCAAAGAAGGAAAGGGGTATGTATGCATATGTTTGATAAGTTAGGTCATGTCATCATATACTTGCAAATATCTGGGATAGATACTCTACCTCATGAGTATGATCAAAAGAAAGGGATCTCTTCTAATTAGATGCATTGAAGGCATGGTTCACAAATTGCCTAGATGGAATCAACATAATATGCCCTCGTATGGAATATGAGGTGGTTGGCAAGGATGAAGGAACTATAAGTTCCTAGGGAACAATATGTGACGAAAGAAGGAAAGAAGAGATCATGAAAGATGCAACTATGATCACATGGAAAAGGAAAACAACATCTGATGACTACAAGATTTGACTATGATATCTCCACGGGAAAGATATGAAGACCTTGGGAAAGTCTGGAAAGAAAGAAGACCCTTGACAGTTGAATATCTGGGAGATGTGTCAATATGAATGCAAGATGTTGATGTTGCAACAAGCAGGTGCATAATGAAGGGCCATCACAAAAGGTAATTTTTGATGTTCATTTCTAATCTTTAAATAATATCTAGATGGGCTAATACAGGGCTACCTAAAGAGAGGTGTGAATATCATCTACAAATGATACTCATGTGGAAGGATGGAAGACCCTGAAAGATACATGATGTGGAAAAGGTACTTGTATCAGTGTATGGGGAAAAGCCAGATATGAATTAATGAATCACTCTTCGATGAAAGGAAGGATGACATGACTACCCTAATTCGAGAAGGAAAGTGATGGATGGTCGATGCCCTATGAAGAAGTCCCAAAAATGAAGGATCCATAATGTTAAAGATGAAATTCATGACATCGAATGAAGGAGCACTACAAGCAACTAAATGTCCCATGATCTCCACCAATGAAGAAAGAGTAGTTGTTGGAAAAAGGTCCTTAGTTAAGGATCCTAGAAGCAAGTTTCTAATTAGGAAGAAACTTGGAAGCAAGTCCCTAAGCAAAGAGGGAACTTGGAAACAAGTCCCTGATGGAGAGGGAGCTTGGGTACATTCATTTTATATGAATGGGCACATTCCTTCATAGGAATGGGTACATCCTCCCTAGTTGGGAGGGAGAGATAGACACATCATTCTTGTCTTCACTTGGGAAGAAAGAATGGAGGATTGGGTAAGCATCTGGCATCTGATACTCTTTGAGGATGTGGTAGGGCATCCAAGACAAGAGTAGTCGTAGATGACCGACATTCTTTGAGGACTGGGAATCCAAGATAAGAATAGCTTGGAATGACATACCCTATGAACACCCGAGTAGGTTATGCTCCTTGAGAGACAATGATGATGGTGTCTATAAATCATTGGTCTCCACAGCATTGTGCTATGATCTTGTGGAGAGATTGAGTTGTCAGTCAAGGCCTTGCTATACGACAATGTTGGATGATATGATGATTTGCAAATGGGATACCAATCCGACTCTTCTTATGAGAATTCTTCAGATTGAGAATGTCTAAGTACCTTGTATGGATTATGAATACCTCCCTAGTTAAGAGGGAGTGTTGAAATATGTAACTAGGTTCGGTCTTCATAATGACATATCTAATCATGATTTTATGTATTTGATGTAATAAGAAAAATAAATTTATTATTGTTGACCTTGAGGCATGCGTTTCATGCTCAAGGAAACTTATTTTAGGTCAAGCTCTCATTGTGAACTACTAGGGCTTGTCATTTGAGTCTACAAGTCATTAAGGTCATTAGCATGTATCAAAAGGCCCATTTGGGCATGTTATATATAGTAAGAACATTTATTTGAGTCAAAATAACCTTTCAAGACCTCGTCAAGTGCTACAAGCAAGTCAGCCTTCTAAAAAGAGATGTTGGCCTACACAAGAGGACATGTCAACCTAATTGCATGGGTGAGATAGCCTATAAAAGGGAGGACTCGACCTCACTTAATAAGGCATTCATTCAAGAAAGAAGAGCAAGCAAGAAGTGTGAATAAGAAGATATAAGATTAGGTGTCCAACATTCCCCCCATTAATCCGAAGGGGTATATACAAGTCCAATAAGAGAGTTGTAATACAAAAGCGGCAACCAATGTTTGAATGTGCTTTCTGCAAAGTTGGCATAAGGTGGGAGAACTCAAAGTCTCAACCGAGAGTGATTTAAGGATGACCACCAACACTGGAACGCTTAGTGCAATTCCCAACTCTTGCAAATCTGGTAAGAAGCTAAAGTCTTTTGCTAGAGGAAGTGCTCCCTGTTGTCACCCGAATTGTATGGGCATCGCGACAACACTCAGGACGGGGGTTGTCACTCTAATCCTTGCCCACTTTGTTCTAGTTCTCTCCCAACAGAAAGCTATGGGGGGTAGTTCCTATGGAATGAGGTGAAAAAAAATAGGATGGGAACCAACATATCTGGGAGACACGGATGAGTGGCCTAGCCAATTGGTCAAATTTGAGCAAGACTATTGATTAGATTATATTATTTATTATGAGACTACTGTCTTAATGGAGTCACAAATTCTTGCTTATATGAAATTGGAAATAAGTGACCTGATGGACACCCGCTGCTTGAATGATTAACTAACCTATATGATGTGCAAGTCTTAGGACCTATGTGAGATGCATTGATCTTGGTTAGTTTTAATTATATGACTAGTCTAAGTGTGACATTTTCCCCAACTATTTTGAAAAACAATCCTCGGAGTAAGTTGTGAAATGGAAACCATCGGGAAGCAGGCAACAGCCTGATTAACGATACCTCCTGCTGTGTTCCACTCACCCAGTGACTCCAATGCTGCAGAGACTGCGGATCTGACGAATTAACTACTAGGAGAATTTGAATTTCTCAAGCTAGTTTGAAAAAGTTTGCCCTATATCTCTCTCAACCTAGCTTATGCTAAGAGGTAAACTGTTCATGCAAGCCAGACCTCGGATGATTAATGCAAGATGATGAGTGAAATTTATCGAGTTAAGGTTGTTTAAGATGCTTAAGTACTTAGGTGACATATTTTATAGGAAGAGTACTTAACAATAGTGAAATACAACCCTAGACAAGATAAATGCTTAGAGATACAAGGGTAAACTTCAACAATATTCCACAAGATGTCAAACAACTAATGAACTTAAGATGCAAAATGCCTAATATAAACAATCAAGATGTCAAGCTTCTTAAGATTACAACAATTATCCAATGATTTTCACCAATTAGATTCCACAAGGTCAAAGACTCCAAAATTAATTGAAAGAGTGTTCTTCAGTGCAAAATTCAGAAAATATTGTAAAACTTAGAGTAAGCCACACAGATGTTAGATCCCAATAGTCAAATCAGCAGTATCACTTCAGAAAATTCAGCATTCACTAATGTTATGACAGTAGTAAGGAAATGTTAAATCAATAATGCTTATGCTTGCCCAACATCACAAAAATATGCCCAATTATCAAATAAACTTAGTTAACTGAAAATCAGGTGTATTAGGGCCATTAAGGTATGTTTTCAGCAAAATTTTCAGATCTGATCTATTTATAACAGCAGTAAATAGTTTACAGATCAGCAAGCCAATGATGTCAAAAAAGAATGAGCAATATGCCTAAAAATAGGAAAATTGCACTGAAACTTGGAAAATTCAATTTTTAGGGCTTTTTAAGAGTATCACTTAGCAAATTTCAGAACTAATATGTTTATTATAGCAGTAAACAGATGACAGATCAGCCAACTAGCAATGCCTAAAACACTGCCCAAAATATCCAAAAATAGCGAAAATTTATTGAAACTGAAAATTCTTTAAGTTTTTAATCCAATTTAGGTGTATGCTTTAGAAATCTTCAGATCTGAATTTTTCAGTTATGCAGTAAATTCCAGCAAGCTTAAAAGTTAGATCTAGGCCAGATCCAAGATGCCCAAGTGGCCAAAATTCATGCAAAATAATATTTTGCAAATCTAAAAAATTTTGACCATGTAAAATGTGATTTTAGAACTCAATCATTAATGAATTGACTGATGTAATAAAACAGAGATAAAATAGGTTTTAGAGGTCAAACCCTAGGCCCAAGACCTTGCAGAAACACTTGCCCAAGTGACCCAAAAATTTTGGATGAAAATGCCACTTGAAAATCAGAATTTTGTTCGCCTCAAAACCTGCAAAATCACCAAGTGTTTAGTGCTGAAAAACTAGAGGAGGGTTTTAGGGCAAAAGAGGCCAAGAAAAGGCAAATTTAGGCCAAAGAAGGCCAACATTTGGGGATAAGGAGGCTAAAATGATAGATAGAGGGTCAACATGGTTGGAAAATGCCACAAGAAGGCAATGCTGAGGGAGGAGGAGACTCAAAGGCTTGACACAGGGCAGAAAAGGCTCAAAAAAGGACACTATGGTTTTGGGGCTCAAGAGGCCACGACAAACCCTCAAGGGCAGCCATCTAACCATCTAGAGGGAGGCTGAGACCAAAAAAGGCCACGGCTAGGCCCGAGAAGGCCTAAAAGGCACAGCGCAAGCACTAGGGGTGATGGTCGAGACTTCTAGGCCTCACAGCCTACCCTGAAGGGCTGAAAAATGTTGATGCAGGGGGCTATTAGGCTGATGTAGGGGCTGAGGAGGTCGGATCTAGGCTCGGGAGGCCCGAAAATGAAAACCTTTGTCTCAAAAAAAATATATATATATTCTTCGGACTTTAATTTTGCCACCAAATTTTCAATGAATCTCCCTGCAAAATTGTCAAGAGGCTGTACTACCCTCGAGGGCCTAGATCTAGCACTACCTTCCTTGATCCCTTGCTCCAACCTGCAAAAAATAAAAATACAACACCCAAACCCCAAATATATACAAAATAAATCTAAAAACCCCAACCTAAGTTAGAAAAATAATTTACAATTTAAATTTACAAATTATACAACGGTTTTTAAATGAATTTTGAGAAAATAATTTTTATAATATTTTTTCCTTTGAAGAATGGCTAAAATGCTTCAGAAAATTTGTGCTCACTATAGCCTTAGCGAAGATTTAATCGACCATATAAAAACTAAGGATCCAAGCAAAATGAACTTGGAGACCAAGGATTGAGTACCTACAAACACTATGTATTATCTCAAAATAATCAAATAAAGCACCACATAGGAAGCCCGTAGCAATGTGGAAAAAGTCGGAGTCGGGATTAAATCGGCAGGGCTTCAAGTCGGGATTAAATCGGCAAAGTCGGGATTTTTTCGAAAAAATCGGCAAAAAATCGGCAAAACTAAAAAAATATAAAAATATTCATATTTTGAAAAAATCCCGACTTTTTGGAAAAAATCCCGATTTTTTCGAAAAAAATCCCGATTTTTTCAAAAAAAAATTAAAAATTATTAAAAAAATTACCTCCCTCACGATTTTTTGGAAAAAGTCGGGATTATAACGATTAAATCCCGACTTTTTCAACTTTCAAAAAATCGGGAAAAAATCGGCCGATTTTATCGGCTCCTGCAAAAAATCGGGATTTTTTTAAAAAGTCGGGATAAAATCGGGATTTTTCCACACTGGCCCCGTAGTCAATACAGAACACTAATCAACGAACAAGAACACCTCAAGTTGCACCCCAAAGTCTTTTATTACAATAAGAAAAATAGTTCCCAAGAGGACAATAGTTTAAATAATGTTTCAACGACAATTCTAACCAAAGATCAAGATGACTAGAGACTCAACCGCTCTAATTTATAGATAAATCCTTCAAGTGGAAAAATAATGGTTAGTTTCTTTGATCCTTGTCAAAATAATCTTGGTCGTTGATAAACACTTCAAGATCTTTTAATCTTGACCCTTGATTTTTTATTTTCGAGGAATTTTAGAATTTAACATTTAATTCCATTTTAAGTAGCTCAAAATTAATTATTTTGAGCTAATTTCTTCAAAAATTGACTTTGGCTAAAACACCAAGGTCCAAGGATCCAAATTTTCTTGAAATATGCAATATTCCCTTGGTGGAGAACCTTTAAAAATTTATTCCTTCAAGACGAATTTTTCCACTTAGAGAATTAATTTTCCTAAAACAATTTAACTTGACTCTAATTAATTAATTTTGTGACTTAGGATTTAATTTTATTTTGCCAGAAAAAATTAATTAATTTTACACATGAGGGGATTTAATTATTTTTCCACGCTCTGATACACAATATTTTACATTTTCAACAGTCAAAGGGGAAATACACATTTGGATAGACCCTCAATACACAAAACCCATCTCTGACACAATATGATCTAGTAGACCAAGTGATTTGTGATAAAATAATTAAGCTAGCTAGCTTAAATTATTCCCAAATCACTTTTACAATTGACTCGACTAAAATCACTAGGACTCACCTAAGATTTCGACAATAAAATTCACCCTAGCTTTGGGGGTTTAAGTTGGAGGGGAAAAAACTCTTCTGATTAGTTGTGTTTGGAAACACAGATAATCAGTGAGGTTAAAAAACCTCCTAGGATTAAATTTGTCACCAAAATCATAGGCTTACCTAGGTCGTTATATATACCCAAGGTCTTACTAGGATCATTTACATCATATAACCTGCAGAATGGGTTGACCATGAAACATGGACTGCTGATATGTGATCCGATCCTGTTGAAAAATAAGGCACTTCCGCTTCCTTGGAACTTTGACAATTTGAGTGCAACATTTGGCTCCATATGGGGACACGTTGCTTCTATGAAGTAACGTGAGAACCCTAGAAACTTGCATCCAATAAAACAGAAGTCCATCAAATAGATATTCATTCAACATCGAAATCATCATGCATATACAGAAAATATCGTTGGAAAAGAAAATCTACTCTAATAAACTAAAATACAATGACATAATATAAATACCAAAAGTAAAATTATCTACTAGCATGAAATAAGAGGGAATAGGATTAGACATACTATACAAAACGATGCCTCATGGCATCAGATGTCATCTCTATAGTACGGCTTCAGCGTATTCCCATTAGCTAGCAGGTCCATAGGATCGCCCTCTAAAGTGCTAAGATAGAAAGAATTCGCTCCAGCGATCCCTCTGATAATATATGGTCCAAGCCATAGACTATCTAACTTTCCATAGTTGGGCTTCTCATTACTGTGATCCCATAATAATACCATATCACCAACTTGTAAAGATTTGTCCGTGAAGACTTGTCGAATGCTTCCTTTTTTTTTGGCCTGGCTCTGGCATATGTTATTAAAAGTGTTTCTGCGGGCCTCATCAAGTTCAATTATTTGGTTTATTCTAATTTGCAATGCATCTTTGTCCTCTGTAAAATGTTGAAGGAGTTGATAAGCGGGAAGTTTCAGATGAAAAGGCAAGGTTACTTCCAAACCATAAACAAGCTCAAAAGGACTTTTTTTAGTAGCTCTTTTCTTTGTGATTCTACCAGCCCACAATGCATACCTGATCTTACTATCCCAAGGTTTTTTACTATCCCCCACAATCTTCTAAATTATGGTGATCAAATTTTTATTGCTTGATTCAGCTAGACAATTTCCTTGGGGATAATAATTTGAAGAATGCGATAGAATAATGCCATATTTGAAACAAAAGGAAGAAAACTCAGCGAAGCTGAAAGCTTTGGCGTTGTCAATCGTGATCTTGGCTGGAACACCAAATCAGGTGATGATATGATTTTCAATGAAATCCATGACGACCTTTTGAGTAGCATGCTTTGTTGGAATGGCCTCAACCCATTTTGTGAAGTAATTTGTTCTTGTCAAAATCCATGAATAATTGTTACTGGAATTTTGGTTAAATTTTCAGATGAAATCCAACCCCCACTGCTGTAAAGGGGCTTCTGCTATAACAAGTTGGAGAGGCAAGGCCGCTAACTTCTGTTTTTCCATGAAAAGCTAGCATTCTTGACAATTTCTAACAAATTTATGCACATCTGAGAAAATGATGGGCCAATAATATCTTGCACGCAGAATTTTGTGGGTCGTGGTCTTTGCTGCAAAATGCCCCCCACATAATCCTGCATGGAATTCGACTATAATCTTCTTAGCTTCGTCTTGATCAATGCATTTGAGAAATATTCCATCCGAGTTTTGCCACCCAAGGCCATCTTCTGAAATACAATATTTAAATGCTTTCAATCTGAGAGCCCTCCTTTTATGAGCAACCAGGTGATCAAAACAAGTCAGATTTGTCAAATAATAAATGATGACTTTGTGTTGATTTGGGGTAGCATCGGATGTGCTCTAAGTCTCAAATTTTGTGGAGAGGCTTAGACACATGTATTCGAGATAACCCAGAAACCATTTGGTGAAATTCCACTCAGATTGTATTCTATAGAAATAATTAATTATTTTTAAAGGGACCCTAGATCTAAACTTAGGAAAATAAAATAATTAAAGTGAATTAATAGAATATAAGTGAGAATGATCTAGATTAAATGGATCTAGTCAAAAGTTAATCTTACCCGTTGATTAGAGATCTAATCTGGGTCGTTGAAGTCTCAACAAGAAGACTATAAGATTGGCATTAAGGGTCATTAGGAAAACACATTTGGAGACACAAGGCTGAGATCAGAGACGATTTTTTTAGTGAGCAGTGCTCAAGTAGAAAATTTGATCGAAAGATCTTTTGCAAAGAGGGGCAGTAGTCTGGTTGGAAGGAGTCCTGAGCCGAAGAGTACATATCAGCAGAGATAGAGAGAACCACAGCAGTAGCGCAGAGCCAGTGATGCAGTGCCTACACAGTCACTGAGTAGAGGTTGAAGGAAAGTCGTTTTCCTGCTGAGGAGACAACGTTGGACCAATGCCAGATCCCAGAGAGATTTTCTGGAGGCCAAAAGGCCTCAATTTCCATCCAGGAGTGAGACCGGTGCAGAGGCATAACAGCAGTCGTAGTTGTGATGCAGAGACTGTGTGGGTGACATAGTCATTGCATAGAGTTAGCGCATGGCAGTCCAGTCTTAGTGCAGATCAGTGTCGAGTTCCCGTGGAGGAGTGAGGTTTGTCTCACAAGATCTCTTATGTCAGTTTCTCTATATGTTTTGATGAATGTTTCAATCATAGATTTGTACTCATAAATATTTACTACATAATATATAAAACTTCAGATCTGTTGCACCGGTTTTCCCGCATTTGGGTTTTTTCGAGGACATTTGTCCAAAAATAACTGTGTCGAATGGTTGTGTGATCTATGCTTGTTTAGATTTGTTTCCGCACTTGTATTTCTTCCGCAGTTTATTAGTGTAGGTTGCAGTGTGATGTATTCAATGTTTGCCGTAGTAAACAACAAGTATATTGTTAAGCTAAAATTAACAGTTAGGTGAATATATTTCAGTCGCTGCAATAGGATTCCTGAGTTAATGGAATTTTCACACTTTGTACCACTCCATCCTTTCTAGTTTCTGAAGTTCAGGGGAAATAGAAGACTCAACCACTTCCTACTGGCAAACCATTTCTAAAGCCTTTTCATTACCCTCTGTTAACATTTGAGCCAACCCCTGGCCCTTGATGACCTTGGTGGGCCTAATTTCAAGATCATACTCCTGGATTTTGGTTACACATCTGGCACGAGTCAGTAAGCAATCAGTTTGAGTTAATATGTCCTTGATGGCTGAATGTGGCACAAAAGCAATAATCTTTGAATAGCCCACATATGTCTTGAAATGCTTAAGGAATTTGACCAATGCATAAACCTGCTTTTCCATAATGCTATACTTCAATTCTGAGCTCTGCAATGATTTACTCATGAAGGAAATTGGTTGTTCATGACCATCTTTGTTTTTATGTAATGAAACACCCGCTATAGTGTCCTCGGAGGCAAATGTAAAGACCATAAAGTCTTTCGAATAATCCAGGCTAACCAAGACTAGGGCTTTGGCTCTGGCATCCTTGATATTTTGAAACCCTGTCTTACCTTCTTTCCAAACAAACTTGGCATCTTTCTTCAAGAGGCAATGTATAGGTTTCATAATCTCAGCATGGTTTGGAATAAATCTTCAAAAGAAAATTGTTTTACCCAGGAAGGACTGCAAGGGCTTAAGATTATGAGGTAATGGAATTTTCTGAATAGCCTAAACTCTTTCAGGATCCAATCTTGATGCCATCCTTGGAGATGATATGACCTAATAACTTCCATTCAGCTACCCCAAAAACATACTTAGTTGGATTTAATGATATACCAAACTCACGACACATGTCAAAAACGTGCTTCAAATGGTTGATATGAGTTTTACCATCCTTAGAAAAAACAGTAAGGTCATCCTCATAAATTTCAATGATTTTTCTATGAAAATTTCTGAATGCTACTTTATGCAGAAACCTATTGTAAGATCCGGTTATGCTCCTCCTACTTAATTAAGTTACTAAGCTGAAATTTCAGATTAATATGGAAGCAAAACACATAACAGACTTTCACCAATTCAGATCTAGAAAAAGTACATGCACACATAGACAAAGGATTATCTGGACAATAGTCCCCGGAAAAACCCAATGCGGGAAAACTGGTCTCTCGCTGATGGAGGGTTTTATTATTAAAATATTTCTAAATACAGCAAATCTGGGTTCCAAATCTGGAAAACCCGACAGAGAAAATATAGATCTGCAACTCACCGGCTATTCTGAAGCCAAAATATTGATTGATCCACACCCTCAAACAGGATCTACAAGACTCAGCCAAATCTAGGCCCTAGAAACCCCAGCGCTGCCCCTGAAGCCCCTACTTCAGCCTCGGCATCCCTCTGCGCTGGCCTAGAAAGGGCTACGTAATCCCAGACTGGTGATGCACTCCCTACACTACCCCTGAGGGTCTCTGCATAACATCTGAGGGTTTCCATCTGCCTAACGCTGCCCTGGGAGTGACTGCGCAGCACCTGCGTAGCTAAAGCTACCTCTGCATTGCGCAATTGCTGCCCTCTCTGCTGATGCTGCTCCTGCTTCTCTACGCTGCCTCTGGAAGTTGTTCTCTGTCTCTTGCTGATTCTAGACACTGGGATCAGACCATCCCCTTTGTCTAAACTCCCCTCTTTGCAGTTGAAACACTTCTGAGAATTCTTAGCAAACCACGCCCTAGAATCTCAGCTTAGCTTCAGTGCTATGCCTCTGTGTGTCTTTACAAATGACCCCAAGCCTTTCCTTTATACTTTTCTTGTTGGGAAACCAACGTCCATGATCAGATCTTGAATCAATGGCTAAGATTAAAAGAAAGCTTGATCCGTGTGACTTAAGACAATTTCATCACATGTTTAATTTAATTAACTTTAATTATTTAATTTTCCTAAGTTTAGACTTAGGAAATACATTAAAATAATTAATTAATTAAATATCTTCCAAACCAGATGAAATTTCCCAAATCCCTTTCTAGGTCTTGTAGCTCATGTGTACTCTAGTCCCTCCACAAATTTTGGGTGCTAGAGCCCATCCGATGCTACCCCCAATACACAAAATCTCAACACTCCCTCTTAGCACGGAGTGTGCTCTAGCAATACATCACACTATGTATTACAAGATTTTGGGCAATGGTTTCTGTGTTGTTGATGCTTGGCCTACTGCCACTCAACTCTGCACTGTTGCTACTATTTTGTACTGCTGCCCATGACTCTGTCACCACCACTGCCACATCTGTACTGCAGCTCCCTCTCAATCTGCTGCAGTCGTGCTGCCCATAGCACTGGCATTGCTAACTGTTGCACTACAACTTCAGTTGTTGAGAGAAACAACTGAATTTCCTGCCCAATCTTTGACAGACAAATCAGATGGGTTGCATCCTCATCACTGAAGCTCCATCGGATGTTGATATGTGTTGTCATCTGGAGAATGATGCACAGCTACAGCTCTGCACTGCGTAAGCAGACTCCCTCTGCACTGTTGAAGTGACATCAGCCCCTTGTGCTAAAATCTCTCACGCTGCTGCTGCACTGCGTTGTCCTCTTGAAGCCCCTAAGCGTAAGCAGCTCTGCTCTGTGTTGTTGAAGTCACATCAGCCCCTACGTTGTTGTTGCCTCTACGTTGTTGCTACATCTGCACTGCGTTGCTCCTTTCAGCCTTCAGATCTGCCTTTGCTTCATCCGTGATCTATGAACCCACTGTTCCACTTGTCCCTCTATTGTCTTAAGGCTCCCGTAGCTCGGATGTGATCCAAGAGATGAGCTGCTCAAGGATCCTGCCCTCATTCTGTAGCTCCTCTACAGATCCATGTCGCCCCACTTTCGTGGTTCATGAGCGCTCATGGTTGCATCATCTTCTGACCCATCATCTGCCACAGCAGCCTTGGAAGAAGAAGCTTCCTTGTCCTTTTTCTTCTTAGGACAATTGTTGGAAAAATGTCCTAGTTCGCCACACTGGAAGCACTTGATCTTTGATAGATCCTTCTTCTTCTTTCCCTGCTGCCTCTTTGATGCCAAGGCTGCATCTTCTTCATCTTCCTTCTTCACCTTACTCGATCCCGTGCTGTATTGCTTCTTGGTGATTCTGCGAAGTTCTTCTTGACGCATGATTGCCCACAAGTTGTCCCAGTTAGGAAGGTCCGCTCTGCCCAAGATACTTTGGACAAAGGTTTCCCACTCATCTGTGACTGCATTGAGAGCAGTCTTGACCGTTACATCATCCTCCACCTTTGCACCCATGGCAGTCAACTGCTCTCTGATCAACTGTAATCTGAAGAGGAAATGTTCCATGTCTCCCCCCTTGGTCATCATGAACGACCACATCTGAGTCTCCAGAAGCATCTTCCACTGGACAGACTTTCCCTCATATAGGGAAGTTAAGGCCTTCCACATTTCATTAGTTTTTTCCTTCTCAACTATATGTGGGACAATATGGTCCTTAATTCCATCCATTATCAACCACTTGGCATGTTCTGCAGCTTCATTATGCTTCCTCAGGAGATCTGCATCGGTCGGCGTGGCCAAGACTTATTCTACATGGTCTCTTAGATGATATGCCTCTAGGACTATCAGGATTCTAGCCTTCCAAACTCAAAAGTTGGATAAGCCATCCAATTTGTCCTAATCACGCAGTCCATGAGGTGCCATCTACTCATAAAATTGTCGGAGCTCCTCTTCTCTATGCTAGAGATCTAGATCTAAGGTCCTTGGCGAAACGGGCACCTTCTACTCCCTCTGAAAATTGATTTCCCCTCTTGGAAATCTGCCAAATCAAACAATGATTCAGCTGTCTTCGATCCTCTAATCAATCTACAAGTTTCTTTGGCTAGAAACTCCCTGAGAAGCTTATCTCTACCCGCTCTTTGTCACTAGTGCTTAGGCTAAAATTCTGAAAACTTCATAGATTTAACCCCACCAATACCTTCTGAAGTTGTGCAGCTCTGCTTCAGGCACTTCTAGATCTGATAGGTTCAGATATGCGTCACCCTGGGCTTTAGACAATCCCAGTGCTGCCTCTGCGCAGTAAGTGTGTGGACCTGTTGGGAGACAGCATAAGGCTGCGTCACCCTGCCTTCTGCGTAACTCTGCTCTCTCTAAAAACTGTGTTGTCCCTTCAGATCTTCCCTTCTGCTGTTGCTACACTTCCTGCTGCTTTCTGCAGCAAGATCCTTCAGTCTTCTGCTGGTGACCCTCCTAAATCACCAATTGCTCTCATACCATGTGAAAATTTATGAATGTTACTTTAAGCAAAAATCTACCGTTAGATCTGGTTATGCTCCTCCTACTTAATTAAGTTATTAAGCTGAAAATTCAGATTAATATCGAAGCAAAAAACATAACAAACTTTCACCAATTCAGATCTAGAAAAAATACATGCACACACACACAAAGTGACACAAGTATTTTCTGGACAATAGTCTCGAAAAAACCCAATGCGGAAAAACCGATCTTTGGCTGTTGGAGGGTTTTATTATTAACATATTTCTGAATACAACAAATCTGGGTTCCAGATCTGGAAAACCCGACAGAGAAAATATAAATCTACAACTCACCGGTTGTTCTGAAGCCAAAATATTGACTGATCCACACCCTCAAACAGAATTTACAGTACTCAGCCAAATCTATGCCCTAGAAACCCCAGCACTGCCCCTGAAACCCCTATGTCAGCCTCTGTAGCCTTTGCGTCCCTCTGCGCTGGCTTGGAAAGGGTTGCATAACCCAGACTGGGTGACGCAGTCCTTACGCTGCCCCTAAGGGTCTCTGCGTAACCTTTGAGGGTTTCCAGCTACCTAACGTTGCCCTGGGAGTGACTGCGTAGCACCTGCATAGCTGAAGCTGCCTCTGCGCTACGCACCTGCTGCCCTCTCTGTTGTTGCTGCTCTTGCTTGTCTACGCTGCCCTCTGGAAGCTGCACTTTGTCTCTTGCTGATTCTAGACACTGGGATCAGACCATCCCCTTTGTCTAAACTCCTCTCTCTGCAACTAAAACACTTCTGAGAATTCTTAGCAAACCATGCCCTAGAATCTCAGCTTAGCTTCAGTGCTCTACCTCTATGTGTCTTTACAAATGACCCCAAGCCTTTCCTTTATACTTTTTCTCGTTGGGAAACCAACGGCCATGATCAGATCTTGAATCAATGGTTAAGATTAAAAGAAAGCTTGATTCGTGTAACTTTAGACAATTTCATCACATGTTTAATTTAATTAATTTTAATTATTTAATTTTCCTAAGTTTAGACTTAGGAAATACATTAAAATAATTAATTAATTAAATATCTCCCAAACTAGATGAAATTTTCCAAATCCCTTTCTGGGTCTTGTAGCTCATGTGTACTCTAGTCCCTCCACAATTTTTGGGAGCTAGAGCACATCTGATGCTACCCCCAATACACAAAATCTCAACATTTTCCAATTAATCTCTTGTAAGCATAATCCATAGCTCTCTTAAAAGTAGCCCTTGCATTCGTCCATCCAAATGGCATTCTGAGATATTCAAAAGTACCCCAGGGCATGGTGAAAGTAGTCTTATGGTAATCCTCTTCTTTAACCCACACTTAATTGTAACTAGAAAATCCGTCCAATAATGACATCATACCAGACCCAGTTATTCTTTGCAACATATTTTCCATGTTAGGCAAAGGATAATTATCCTTTTTACATGCTAAATTAAGATTCTGAAAATCCACACATAATCTGATAGTATCATTCTTTTTCCTGACAATGACTAGGTTCGAGCACCAGGTGGAATGTTGAGTCTGTCTAATGATACCACCAGCGAGCATTTTCTGTAATTCTTTCTGAACCAGAGGGGCCAACTTAGGATTTGTTTGTCTAAGCTTTTGCTTGAATGGTTTGGCCTATTCATCCTTTAAAGGAATTATATGTTGAATAACGTCCTTTCGGTATCCTTTGAGTTCATGATAGGAAAAGGCCAAAACATCTCGGTAATTGATGAGTAGATGATCAAATAATCCTTTTCTTCTTCTGAAGTTCCTTTACCAATTTTAACTATCTTTGGATTCTTAGGAAAACCAATATTTACCTCAATGAATTCCATGGGATCCATCTTCTTTTCATCACCCCTTTTGATTGCATCATTTCTATCGAAGAGATGCTCCATGGCCACCATGTTCCCGACGGTGGGATTTACCACATCCTTTTCTCTAATATTAAACCCTTATTCCTTAAAAAAAGATTGGAAATTTTCAAATTCGTCTAAGTGATTTAAGAAACGGACAATTTGCTTTTTGTCATCAAATACTTGCCAATGTTCTACATTATCTGAAACCGATGGTCCGAAAATGACTTCCATTTTGGTCTTATCCTTTATTAAATTGTTAGATATTTGGAAAGTGGATTCAGCGACAACAAGCTCATCAGCTTGACCATTTTCTTCTCTTGGAATAATGTGCAGGCCAAATGCATCGAATAACTCTATGGTGTCCCATGCAGTGTTTCTGTATTTTCTAAGTCTATCACTTTTGCATGAGAATATACCCTTGATATGTTTGATGACAAGATCAAAATCACCTTTCACAGTCAATGATTTCACTTTCAGGTCTCAGGCTATTTCCAAGCCTAATAACAAAGCTTCATACTCAGCTACATTGTTAGTAGCTTCAAACTCCAAATGGAAAGCAAATTTGAATACATGCCCCAGAGGTGAATTTAAGACAATTTTGGCCCCTTTACCTGATTTTGAAAAAGCACCATCAAAACTCATATATCACATTTGATCTTTAGACTTTAGATCATCTTTTCGCAAATCTAAAGGATCGGAAAGAATAGCATAATTTCCAATGTCGGATTGTATTACAGTGGGCTTCTTCGAATGGTCCTTGGACGAGGATATGTTATCTTAAACTTCTTCAACCTTGGCATGAGCATCACACAAGACAGAGGGAGGAGGATCTTGGTGCTCCTTCTTAGGAGCTTCTTCCAGATGAACCTTGACCTCTTTTGTGACCAAATTATTTTGAATTGGTCTTTTGATCATCTGAGTGATAGGCACATCTATTTTTGTTTGGTTGATCCACTTGTGAAAATTCGTGTTACACGGAATCCTACTGCAACAATTGATGGAAGATCTTCTATGTGTTATTTTACTTAACAAATTATTTACTATGTTCTACAAGCAAATATTGAAATCCATTCACTACAGCCTACACAATTAAACTGCAGAAGAAATACAAGTGCGGAAAAAAATCTGAACACACATAGATCACACAACCATCCGACACAATTGTTTTTGGACTAATGTCCCCGAAAAAACGCAATGCGAGAAAACCGGTGCAGCAGATCTGAGGGTTTATGTTATTATGCAGTAAATTCTGAGTACAACTCTATGATTGACGAGACTGTCAAATCATACAGCAAAACTGACAAAAGTGATCTTGTGAGACAAACCTCACTCCTCCATGGGAAAACTGGCACTAATCTGCACCAAGGCTGCACTGCCCTGTGCTGCCTCTGCACAGTGATTGTGTCACAACTCGGCTTTCCTTCTGCCTCTGCGCTAGTCTCACTACTAGCTGGAAACTGAGCCTTCAGAAAATCTCTCTGGGGTCTGACACTAGCTCTACACTGTCTCCTCTGCAGGAAAAAGATTCTCCCTCTAACTTTGCACTGTGACTGCATAGGCACTGCATCACTGGCTCTGCATTGAAGCTATGGCTCTCTTTGTCTCTGTTGCTATGTACTCTCCAGCTCAGGAAACCTTCCAACCGGAAATATTGCCCCTCACTGCAATCAAGGATCACTTAGATCTGATTTTCGTCCGAACACTTGCTCCGTTAGAAAAAATCGATCTCCAGATCCTTTGTGTCTCTACGAATGTGATTCCAAATGACCCTTCAAGTCCTTATAATCTTCTCGTTGAGGATTCAACAGCCCAGATTAGATCTCTAATCAATAGCTAAGATTAAATTTTGACTTGATCCGTTTATTCTAGATCATTCTCACTCGTATTCTATTAATACACTTGAATTATTTTATTTTCTAAGTTTTGACTTAGGGTCCCTTTAAAAATAATTAATTATTTCTAAAGAATACAATACGAGTGGAATTCACCAAAACTTTTCTAAGTTATTTAGAATACATGTGTCTAAGCCTCTCCACAAAATTTGAGACTTAGAGCACATCCAATACTACCCCAAATCAACACTCCCTCTTAGCAATGAAAGTGCTCTAACAATGTGCCCTATTGCATATTGTTCTGACTCTAAAGCATCTCTCTCTACACTGCTGATGTCTAACATGTTGTCCACCAACTTTGCACAAATGTTGCATCTTTACTGTTGCTGACAGTGCCACTGTCAACCACTACATCCGTATTGCAACTCCCTCTGAATTTTGCATCTGTGTTGTTGCTGACTCTGCCACTGCCAACTGCTATTGTACTGCAACATAGTTGCTTTCTGCAACTGAAAAACATCCAAAATTAGACAAGTATACTGCATCTCGGTGATGAAGATCTGACTGCTGCTAGCCTCTACGCTACCTCTCTGAAGCTGTTGCGTTTTTGTTGCTCTGCACTGTGTCCCTCTGCGTTCCTGCAACACTACTTAGACTCTGGCGCTGCTAACCACTGCGCTGTCACTTCAGCACTCCTCTACACCAACTGGCACTAGTCCACCTGCTACTGCTGTTTTGGGCTCCCATAGCAAGGTGATGATCTGAGAGGTGGACTCCTCAAGGATCTTGCCCATCTTGTAGATCTTTGGGTATACAACTCCAAATCAGCCCACCTCCCTCCTGGAGGTATATGAGCAATCATCGCAAACTCCTCCTATATCTTCGTTGCTCCGGCCTGAGGATCATGTTTCTCATCCTTGTCCTTCTTCTTGAGAAGACACTGTGTGGTGTAATGCCCCATCTCGCCACAACAGAAACATTTGATCTTTGACAGATCCTTCTTCCTCTTGCGCTGCTCTTGCTACCCCTTTGATGCAAGGGCCACATTCTCTTCCTCCTCCTTGATCTTCGAATCGTTGTTGTTGTCGCCCTCGAGTTGACACTTGAGTAAGTCTCTCTGCATCTCTTCTTGCTAAAGAGTTGCCCACATTAACTTCTAGTCTGACAATTTTTCTCTGCCCAGGATGCTCTGGACAAAAACTTGGTAATCCTCGGACATTGAATTGAGGGCCAATCTATCCATCTTTGTGGCCTTAGGAGCTGCTCCTACGGCTGCCAACTGATCTCAGTTTTCCTGAAGTCTAGATGGGAATGGATCAATACGCTCTCCCTTCTACATCCTAGTGGTCCACATTTTCTCATCCAGAAACATCTTTCGCTACTCAGAAGACCCCTCATACAGTGTTACCAACGCATCCCACATCTCCTTAGTTGTTCCTTTGGCTGAGATGTGTGAAACAATGTGATCCTTCACTCCATCGAGGATCAACCACTTGGCTTTATCCATATTCTTCTTGAAGGCCCATAATGTTGTTGCATCCACCAGTTCAGCCTGAACACTGTTGATAAAGTGCTTGAGGTCATGCTCATCTAGAAGGAAGGAGATCCTTGCCTTCCAGATTACATAGTTGGAGGCACCCTCCAACTGGTCCTGGTCACGCAATCCATTGGTGGCCATCTCACCCGACTACTGTCAATCTGCTGCCTCTCACCCTATACGCAGTTGGCTTTACGCACTCCTAGTGGAGCAAGCCACAAAATTTGTTACTACTGCACGGGGAATCTGAGTTTCTCGGGCCAGAAACTTACTGAGGTCAGAAAATCCCCAAATTTGTGTTTCAGCTACGCTTCCTGACGCTCTGCACCAGCAATCACTGTTGCGTAGTCAACTGCGTCCCTCTAGCTACTGATCTGCGTAGATCTGCTACACTGCTCCCTCTACCTCAAACAAACAGCAATCTGGAACAATCTGACCTCTCTGTTGGCTCATTCAAAGAGAGATTTTCCTTGTTGATCTGGCCCTCCTGGCTTGGACTGCGCACTTCACTGGGAATCGATCTGCTGCTTACGCAGCTCTTTGATCCCCAGTTGTTGCTTCAACACTGGATCTGTTGGATAAGTTCTTTGTCTCGCCTGCACTCAGCTCAAACAAGCTTTAATACCATGTGAAAATTCGTGTTACACGGAATCCTACTACAACAACTGATGGAAAATCTTTTATTTGTTATTTTACTTAACAAATTATTTATAGTGTTCTACAAGCAACTATCGAAATCCATTCAGTACAGCCTACACAATTAAACTGCGGAAGAAATACAAGTGTGTAAACAAATCTGAACACACATAGATCACACAACCATCCGACACAATTGTTTTTAGACTAATGTCCCCAGAAAAACCCAATGCGAGAAAAACGGTGCAGCAGATCTGAGGGTTTATGTTATTATGCAATAAATTTTGAGTACAACTCTATGATTGACGAAACTGTCAAATCATATAGCAAAACTGACAGAAGAGATCTCGTGAGACAAACCTCACTCCTCCATGGGAAAACTGGCACTGACCTGCACCAAGGTTGGACTGCCCTGCGTTGCCTAAGTGCAGTGATTATGTCACAACTCGGCTACCCTTCTGCCTCTGCGCCGGACTCACTGCTATTTGGAAACTAAGCCTTCGGAAAATTTCTCAAGGGTCTGACACTGGCTCTACGTTGTCTCCTCTACAAGAAAACGATTCTCCCTTTAGCTCTGCACAGTGACTGCGTAGGCACTGCATCACTAGCTCTGTGTTGAAGCTGTGGCTCTCTCTGTCTCTGTTGTTATGTACTCTCCGGCTCGGGAAACCTTCCAACCGAAAATACTGCCCCTCACTGCAATCAAGGATCACTTAGATCTGATTTTTGTCCGAGCACTTGGTCCCACAGAAAAATTCAATCTCTAGATCCTTTGTCTCTCCACGAATGTGATTCCAAATGACCCTTCAAGTCCTTATAATCTTCTCGTTTAGGATTCAATGGCCCAGATTAGATCTCTAATCAACGGTTAAGATTAAATTTTGACTTGATCTGTTTATTCTAGATCATTCTCACTCATATTCTATTAATACACTTTAATTATTTTACTTTCCTAAGTTTTGACTTAGGGTCCCTTTAAAAATAATTAATTATTTCTATAGAATACAATTCGAGTGGAATTTCACCAAACGCTTTCTGGGTTATTTAGAATACATAGGTTTAAGCCTCTCCACAAAATTTGAGACTTAGAGCACATCCGATGCTACCCCAAATCAACACCACTCTCCTAATTCAAAACCAAGATTATCTTTAAGAAACTCAGAGGTCAACTCTCCTATGTCTGGGCTAGGTTGATCTTCAAGCCAATCTTCCTCTTCATCCTCAAAATTGTTAAAGTTAAGAGTTTCAATACTAGACTATTTCCAACAATTTCCATCCAATCTTCTAGAGGCAAACAGAATTCCTTTCCAAACATATTGATTTAAGAATCTGGAGGCCTTTGCTCGGTTGGAGGATTTCTTCTTGGCCATGGCCTATTGTTATTGCTAGGTTGGATGTTCATCATCCGGATCATCCTGGAGCGCATATCACTCATTTGTTTGGCATGTTTAATTTCCATCTCTCTAACCAACTTGGTCAATTCTTCTACCGTTTTTTACTCTTCTTTAACTTTGACTAACATTCTTTCATAACCAGGGATCTCAGATTTTCCCAAAGCCCTTTTATCCCTTTCTAACTCTTCAACTGTGTTTTGGGCAGCAGCTAAAGTGACAGGGTGAGCGCGTCTTATTTCATACTGAACTTCAACATGATAAGCTTCAAGGTATGTTTCTAAGACTGTTTTGTCAGAAGGCTTGTAATCTTGATTCATATCTTTTAGTAACTTGTTGAACCTTTGGTTAAATTATACCACCGTTTCATTTTATTTCTTGTTGATGGTATTGAATTATTTTACTAAGTACTTCCCTTCCCTCTTATCTTTGTATTTATCTCGAAATGCATCAAGGAGCATTCTCAGAGAATCGAAGACATTATCAGCCTTGTCATGAAACCAGTCGAGTGCAATACCTTCTAATGATAAGACAAATAATTTCAGCTTGACGTCTTCATAATTATAGTCCGTAGAATGAGCATATCTCTAGAGGAAGAAAGTAAACTTATTTATATGTTCTACAGCATTGATAGCACTATTCCCCTCAAAGATTGGCAATCTCTTCATAGTTGACTCATTTGGTAGATCATGCGGATATCCCTAGATGTTTGTGAAGTTGCAAGGTCCATAAAAATCACCCCTGATGTCTTGATTTGGAGGATTGGTGAAAAGCAAATTGAGATCAAGGAGAGATTCTTGTTCGAGCAAATTTAAATGGTCTCTAGAATGTAACTTGTTTAACCGGGCTCTTAGAACCTTTTCAGGATCGGGAGCAGGGTCAACCAAACTACCAGGATTCCTTCTAGAGTACATTCTTGTGAATGGATGAATATGTGGGGTCGCCACCCAAACAAGAAACCAACCTAAATTTCCAGGTGCTAAATGTGAAGATGAACAAGATGAGGATACTAGTGAGAGGAAAAAGAATAAGGTGATGAGAAGATGAAGGATGATGGAATGAGAAATGTTGCGGCGTTGATGAGATAATGAATGAAGGATGAAATATTACAAGATTATGGAGATTGTCGTAAATCCAAAGTCCAAAAGTTGGTCCCCGGCAACGGCGCCAAAAAATGTTGTCGCCCGGATTGTATAAGCACCGCGACAACGCTCAGAATAGGGGTTATCACTCTGATCCTCGCCTCTTTGTTCTAGTTGTCTCCCAACAGTAGGCTATGGGAGGCAATCCCTGTGGAATGAGGTGAAGGAAAACAAGTTGGGAACCAACTTGTCTGGGAGACACAGATAAGTGGCCTAACCAATTGGTCAAATTTGAGCAAGACTATTGATTAGATTAGATTCTTTATTATGAAACTAGTGCCTTAATGGAGTCACAAATTCTTGCTTATATGAAATTGGAACCAAGTGACCGGATGGACACCCATTGCTTGAATGATTGACTAACCTATATGATGTGCGAGTCTTAGGACCTATGTGAACAGTGAGATGCACTGATCTTGGTTAGTTTTAATTATATGCCTAGTCTAAGTGTGGCCTTTTCCCCAACTATTTTGAAAAACAATCATCAAAGTAAGTTGTGAAATGGAAGCCAATGGGAAGTACGCAATGGTCTGATTAATGATACCTCCCCCTATGTTCCACTCACCCAGTGCCTCCGGCGCTACAAAGACTGTGGCTTTAAAGACTACAAGGTCATTGTGTTAACTACTAGGAGAATTTTTATTTCTCAAGCTAGTTTGAAAAGGGTTGCCCTATATCTCTATCAACCTAGCGTATGCTAGGAGGTAAATTGTTCATGCAAGCTAGATCTAGGATGCTTAATGCAAGATGATGAGTGAAATTTATCTTGAGTTAAGGTTTTTTAAGATACTTAAGTACTTAGGTGAAATATTTTATAGCAAGAGTACTTAACAATAGTGAAATACAACCCTAGACAAAATAAATGCTTAGAGATACAAGTGTAAATTTCAACAATATTCCACAAGATGCCAAATAACTAATGAACTTATGATGCCAAATGCCTAAGATAAACAATCAAGATGTCAAGCTTCTTAAGATTACAACAATTATCCATTGATTTTCACCAATTAGAATCCACAAGGTCAAAGACTCAAAACTTAATTGAAAGAGTGTTCTTCAGTGCAAAATTTAGAAAATATTGTAAAGCTTAGAGCAAGCCACACAGGTGTTAGATCCCAATAGTCAAATCAGCAGTATCACTTCAGAAAATTCAGCATTCATTGATGTTATGACAGCAGTAAGGAAATGTTAAATCAATAATGCTTATGCTTGCCCAATATCACAAAAATATGTCCAATTATCAAATAAACTTAGTTAACTGAAAAATCAAGTGAGGGCCCTTAAGATATGTTTTCAACAGAATTTTCAGATCTGATATATTTATAACAACAGTAAATAGTTTACAGATCAGCAAGCCAATGATGCCAAAAATGAATGACCAATATGCCCAAAAATAGGAAAATTGCACTGAAACTTGGAAAATTCAATTTTTGGGGCTTTTTAAGAGTATGGCTCAGCGAATTTCAGAACTGATATATTTATTACAGCAGTCAACAGATGACATATCAGCGAACTAGCAATGCCTAAAACACTGCCCAAAATATCCAAAAATAGCAAAAATTTATTGAAACTGAAAATTCTTTAAGTTTTTAATCCAATTTAGGTGTATGCTTCAGAAATCTTCAGATCTGAGTTTTTCAGTTATGCAGTAAATTCCAGCAAGCTTAAAAGTTAGATCTAGGCCAGATCCAAGATGCCCAAGTCGCCAAAGCTCATGAAAGTTAAGATTTTGCAAACTTAAACAATTTTGACCATGAAGAATGTGATTTTAAGGATAAAATAGGTTTTAGAGGTCAAACCATAGGCCAAAGGCCTTGTAAAAACACTTGCCCAAGTGACTCAAAAATTTTGGATGAAGATGCCACTTGAAAATCAGAATTTTTCGAGCCTTAAAACCTGCAAAACCACCAAGTATTTAGTGTTAAAAAGTCAAATGAGGCTTTTAGGGCAAATTAGGGCAAAAGAGACCAAGAAAAGGCAAAGCTAGGCCAAAGAAGGTCAGCGTTTGGGGATAAGGAGGCTAAAATGATAGATTGGGGGTCAACAAGGTTGGAAAAGGTCACAAGAAAGCAACGCTGAGGGAGGAGGAGCCTCAAAGGCTTGACGCAGGGCAGAAAAGGCTCAAAAAGGAGGACGCTAGGGTTTTGCGGCTCAAGATGACATGGAAAACCCTCAAGGGTAGTCGTCTAGCCCTCCAAAGGGAGGTCGAGGCCAAAAAAGGCCACGGTTAGACCCGAGAAGGCCTAAAAGGCACAGTGCATGGGCTAGGGATGGAGGCTGAGGCTTCTAGGCCTCACGGCCAGCCATGAAGGGCTGAAAGATACTGACGCAGGGGGTTTCTAGGCTGACGCAGGGGCTGAGGACGCCGAATCTGGGCCCGGGAGGCCCGAAAATGAAAACCCTTGTCACAATTACAATAAAACAACCAAACAAAACCAATTAAAAAAAAAACAAACAAAAACAAAAACTTCCTCGGATCTGAATTTTGCCGCCAAATCTTCAGTGAATGTCCCTGCAAAATTGTCAAGAGGCTAAATCTTACCCTCAAGGGCCTAGATCTAGCTCTTTATTCATTTGATCCCTTGCTCCAACCTGCAAAAAAAAAAATTACAACACCCAAACCCCAAATATATACAAAATAAATCTAAAAACCCCAATCCAAGTTAGAAAAATAATTTAGAATTTAAATTTACAAAATTATTTTACAAATTATACAAGAGTTTTTAAAATAATTTTTCCTTTGAAGAATGGCTAAAACACTTCAGAAAATTTATGCTCACTATAGTCTTAACAAAGATTTAATCCACCATATAAAAACTAAGGATCCAATAAAAATGAACCTTGCCCACAGTCTATGAACTTGGAAACCAAGGATTGAGTACCTACAAACACTATGTATTATCTCAAAATAATCAAATAAAGCACCACATAGGAAGCCTGTAGTCAATACATACCACAAATCAACGAACAAGAACACCTTGAGTTGCACCCCAAAGTCTTTTATTATAGTAGAAAAAACAGTTCCCGAAGGGGCAATAGTTTAAAAAATGCTTCAGCAGCAATTCTAGCCAAAGATCAAGATGACTAGAGACTCAACTGACTCTCTAGTTTATAGATAAAACCTCCAAGTGGAAAAATAATGGCTAGTTTTCTTGATCCTTGTCAAAATAATCTTAATCATTAAGAAACACTTCAAGTTCTTTTAATCTTGGCCCTTGATTTTTTTATATTTGAGGAATTTTCGAATTTAACATTTAATTTCATTTTAATTAGCTCAAAATTAATTATTTTGAGTTAATTTCCTCAAAAATTTGACATTAACTTAACCACCAATGTCCAAGGGTCGAAATTTTCTTGAAATATACAATATTCCCTTGGTGGAGGACCTTTAAAAATTAATTCCTTTAAGACCCACGAATTTTTCCACTTGGAGAATTCATTTTCCCAAGACAATTTAACTTGACTTTATTTAATTAATTTTTTACTTATAATTTAATTTTATTTTGCCAGAAAAAATAATTAATTTTACACATGAGAGGATTTAATTATTTTTCCAACCTCTAATAAATAAGATTTTACATTTTCAACCCTCAAAGAGGGAATACACATGTGGATAGACTCACAATACACATAACCCCTCTGCAACACAATATGATCTAGTAGACCAAGTGATTTGTAATAAAATAATTGAGCAAACTAGCTTAAATTATTCCCAAATCACTTTTACATTTGACTCGACTAAAAACACTAGAACTCACCTAAGATTTCGACAATAAATTTCATCCTAACTTTGGGAGTTTAAGTTGTAGTGGAAAAAACTATTATGATTAGTTGTGTTTAGAAGCACAGATAATCAGTGAGGTTTAAAAACCTCCTAGGATGAATTCGTCACCAAAATCATAGGCTTACCTAGGTTGTTACATATACTCAAGATCTTACTAGGATCATTACATCATATAACCTGCAGAATGGTTTGACCATGACACATGGACTGCTAATATGTGATCTGATCCTGTTGAAAAAATAGGCACTTCTGCTTCCTTGGAACTTTGACAACTTGAGTGCAACGCTCCCTATTGTTTTGAAAAGGGAGACCATTGGGGTTTCAAGCTAGAACGATTAGTGTGATTCCCGGAACTCTTCCAAATCTGGCAAGAAGTTGAAGTCTTCTGCTAGAGGAAGTGTCCCTAAAACTTTGAAGAGGGAGACTGTCAACCTGGAAAAGGGATGTCTTCAACCTGTGAAAGGAAGGGAGAACCTCAACCTGAAAAGGGAGGTCTCAGATGGTTTAAGGACGGCCACCAACTGAAGGCATGCTTAAGGGTTTCTCTGTCTCTGGCTACAACTTTGAATTTGGGTATGGTTGTCTATGGCTGTAGGCTCAGGTAGTAGGTTCAGGTTGTGGCTCAGGCTCGCTTCATGTGCCTTTGAAACTTCTAGATGACCATCAATTCCCCCCTTGTCAGATGCAAGGTGAGAAGATGAAGAAAACTCCACTGCTAGACTTTTCAATACTTTAGAAGAAATTATGATATATGACCGAAATATCTTCTTCGTCGTTGAAGCCCAATGCCAAGAAGCGATCCATCCAAGGTGAATCTCCATCCTTGCAGGAGGCTTGTTTCTGAAGCATTAGTTTGAATGATGATTGTGCTGACCACAATGCTTACACGGGTGAAACAATGATCTTTCACATGGCCAACTCTGTCACAATGTTGGCATTTCACAATTTGTGGTTGCTTTGGAAGAGGAGCAAGATTTGAAACAAGTGAGATGAACTACCATGAAGAAACCTAACAGTTTGAAATTTGATGGGCTTTGAGTAGTCTAGAGTATGAAAGGACACCTCCTTATCATATCCAAGACCTGTTTTGTTCTTGTTGTTAACAAGCTCTTCCCAAGGTCTAATAATGGGCTTGGTAAGTGTAGTCTGAACTTCTACATCTACATGCAAATCTGCTCTTGCACTGGGCTCAGTTATCTGAACAATTTCTCGTTGTTGATTAGAGTCAACTTCAGAATCAAAAATGGAGTTGTTCTGAACAAAAACAAGTTCAGAATGTTGTCTTTTCTATATCTCATCTTGTTTTAGTTGTGATTCAAGCTGCAAAAACTTGATATTTTCTTGTGCATCTTGTAAACAAATTTGAATATCAGCAAGAGAGACTTTGTTGATTTTCACTATATCGTGTCTAGTGGAGTGTGTTAAGGTATTCAATAGGTTTAATATTTCACCAATTCGAGCCATTTTTTAGCAAAAAATAAAGGCTCAACAAATAAAGGAAGTCAATTCAACTAAAAATACACTAGCACTAGAATATGTCAAGCAAACTTTGGTGTCCCCTATGATCAAATGCACATATTTATATTTCTAAGTTCATATATGTCTTCACGCTACATAACAATTGTAAGATAACATTCTACTACAACCCTTATTTATTTATTTTTGGTGGGGGGGGATGAGTTGAGTGTAGTGTTGACGTTACGCAGCTACCCTTCAATTTGAATAAGTGTTCGACAACCTTGACTTCAAATGATACGTCTTCACAAGAATAAGTGTTCGAGGACCACAACCATGGGATAGGTGAGGATACCTATTGACCAAGCCACCACCTTGCACCTTTGATCAACGTGAACAGTCCAAAGGATGCTGGCCCAATATTTAGAAAATATAGAGCAATTTTATTTCTCAAATAAATCAGCCATGAACTTTTTTACCTTTCTTCCTTCATCAATGCAAGGAAAGTCTTATTAAAAATCGCTCATGAATGCAAGCTAGGACTGCACAAGGACACTAAGACTCCACGAATAGTATTTTCAAACCTGACGAGCCATGCAACCCAGGAATACCATTCGTTCGATCAAAAATCCAAAAAAATTAAACATAATTCACAATTACGCGACTTAGATTTTAAAATCAAATGAGATTTGAATGAGAAGATATGCTTGGGTCTCCTTTGTTGAAGAAACAACTGGATTCAAAATGTCATGCTTTAATTTCAAGGTGATATCACGATTTCGATCTCGAGCTTTGTAGGTGATCAAGAGTCAGTGGGAATGATGAACCATCTTTGCTCTTTCCCCACATAGACTGCCATGTCTTTCTCCAGCCCAACCTTTAGTTTGAAGAATGTGCCATGAAGAAAACGACCCTATAAAAATCAAGTGGCTCTATCGACAATTAAGTTCTCAAATAATCGGTCAGCGCCCAGCATTTTCACCAACCATCCCCCTGAGATAATCGCTTAGCGGCTAGCATTTCCAGCTGTGACCGAGTGTATTCCAATCCTTATGAAGCCTTCACAAGCAGAGAAGATAAAAAATGTCTCGTGAATAGAGAAAATTATATGCAAAGAATATAAGAATGGTGATACCAGCACAATTGTTGGAGACAACGAAATCAATGAATCACAAATGTTTGAACCTTCTTCACTACTTTGTTTAATGCAATAATAGAAGGGAATGCATCGAAATGTTGCTTCGGGCTAGATCGAATCGGGCTCTAGGAACCTTGTTCTTCTCCACTCTCGCAATAAGCGTTTTGGATTCCTTCAAGCATGGCATTATTTCTTAATTAATAGAAATTGAATGGAAAAAATCTCGAATTACAGAGTCAGTGAACCAGTCCTAAAAAATCTGAGGAATCTCTTTGTTGAGGCCTTAAGTGCACAATTGCATGTTTCTTTAGTGAAACCTGAGCAAACATTCCAACTGTTTCAGAAGAAGTACGTTGGATGCACTAGCGAAGAAATTTTAGGGTTTTGAGCGCAAAAACCAGTCTAACAGCCAAAAATGGTAAAATGGATAGGTGAGACAGGGCTGAGCGAGACAGATTGAACATGTCGAGCGTTACAATGAGTGGGTTAAGGACGCTACAAGCTGACCGTTCATACCTACTCTCTAATTTGGTGGAACAAAGCAAGAATGCATGGAGAAATGCACAAAGTGTAGGAATAACAACCGTTGCAGGCTCACCAGAATGGTATCAGTCCAGGAAGGCAGGACTGACGGTTGATCTAGCCACAAAAACAGTGGCTCACATTGGAGCAAGGCTAGAATTCGCTTGATCTGATACCATGTTAAACACACACACATGGAATGGACAGACAAATAAGATAAATGTGACATTGCATTTATTCACAAAGATTTACATATTTATACATTTCCTTGTGACCCCTGCTCTTCATATACCAAGTGGTCTCTTGGACTCCGGAGACTGTTCACATTTTCTCCAGCCCAACCTTTAGTTTGAAGAATGTGCCATGAAGAAAACGACCCTATAAAAATCAAGTGGCTCTATCGACAATTAAGTTCTCAAATAATCGGTCAGCGCCCAGCATTTTCACCAACCATCCCCCTGAGATAATCGCTTAGCGGCTAGCATTTCCAGCTGTGACCGAGTGTATTCCAATCCTTATGAAGCCTTCACAAGCAGAGAAGATAAAAAATGTCTCGTGAATAGAGAAAATTATATGCAAAGAATATAAGAATGGTGATACCAGCACAATTGTTGGAGACAACGAAATCAATGAATCACAAATGTTTGAACCTTCTTCACTACTTTGTTTAATGCAATAATAGAAGGGAATGCATCGAAATGTTGCTTCGGGCTAGATCGAATCGGGCTCTAGGAACCTTGTTCTTCTCCACTCTCGCAATAAGCGTTTTGGATTCCTTCAAGCATGGCATTATTTCTTAATTAATAGAAATTGAATGGAAAAAATCTCGAATTACAGAGTCAGTGAACCAGTCCTAAAAAATCTGAGGAATCTCTTTGTTGAGGCCTTAAGTGCACAATTGCATGTTTCTTTAGTGAAACCTGAGCAAACATTCCAACTGTTTCAGAAGAAGTACGTTGGATGCACTAGCGAAGAAATTTTAGGGTTTTGAGCGCAAAAACCAGTCTAACAGCCAAAAATGGTAAAATGGATAGGTGAGACAGGGCTGAGCGAGACAGATTGAACATGTCGAGCGTTACAATGAGTGGGTTAAGGACGCTACAAGCTGACCGTTCATACCTACTCTCTAATTTGGTGGAACAAAGCAAGAATGCATGGAGAAATGCACAAAGTGTAGGAATAACAACCGTTGCAGGCTCACCAGAATGGTATCAGTCCAGGAAGGCAGGACTGACGGTTGATCTAGCCACAAAAACAGTGGCTCACATTGGAGCAAGGCTAGAATTCGCTTGATCTGATACCATGTTAAACACACACACATGGAATGGACAGACAAATAAGATAAATGTGACATTGCATTTATTCACAAAGATTTACATATTTATACATTTCCTTGTGACCCCTGCTCTTCATATACCAAGTGGTCTCTTGGACTCCGGAGACTGTTCACATTTCTCCAGCCCAACCTTTAGTTTGAAGAATGTGCCATGAAGAAAACGACCCTATAAAAATCAAGTGGCTCTATCGACAATTAAGTTCTCAAATAATCGGTCAGCGCCCAGCATTTTCACCAACCATCCCCCTGAGATAATCGCTTAGCGGCTAGCATTTCCAGCTGTGACCGAGTGTATTCCAATCCTTATGAAGCCTTCACAAGCAGAGAAGATAAAAAATGTCTCGTGAATAGAGAAAATTATATGCAAAGAATATAAGAATGGTGATACCAGCACAATTGTTGGAGACAACGAAATCAATGAATCACAAATGTTTGAACCTTCTTCACTACTTTGTTTAATGCAATAATAGAAGGGAATGCATCGAAATGTTGCTTCGGGCTAGATCGAATCGGGCTCTAGGAACCTTGTTCTTCTCCACTCTCGCAATAAGCGTTTTGGATTCCTTCAAGCATGGCATTATTTCTTAATTAATAGAAATTGAATGGAAAAAATCTCGAATTACAGAGTCAGTGAACCAGTCCTAAAAAATCTGAGGAATCTCTTTGTTGAGGCCTTAAGTGCACAATTGCATGTTTCTTTAGTGAAACCTGAGCAAACATTCCAACTGTTTCAGAAGAAGTACGTTGGATGCACTAGCGAAGAAATTTTAGGGTTTTGAGCGCAAAAACCAGTCTAACAGCCAAAAATGGTAAAATGGATAGGTGAGACAGGGCTGAGCGAGACAGATTGAACATGTCGAGCGTTACAATGAGTGGGTTAAGGACGCTACAAGCTGACCGTTCATACCTACTCTCTAATTTGGTGGAACAAAGCAAGAATGCATGGAGAAATGCACAAAGTGTAGGAATAACAACCGTTGCAGGCTCACCAGAATGGTATCAGTCCAGGAAGGCAGGACTGACGGTTGATCTAGCCACAAAAACAGTGGCTCACATTGGAGCAAGGCTAGAATTCGCTTGATCTGATACCATGTTAAACACACACACATGGAATGGACAGACAAATAAGATAAATGTGACATTGCATTTATTCACAAAGATTTACATATTTATACATTTCCTTGTGACCCCTGCTCTTCATATACCAAGTGGTCTCTTGGACTCCGGAGACTGTTCACATTCTACAGCAACCCTTCGCGAATTATGTGTCCAATATCGATGGATCTACAAGATCAAGTATGTTGCATATGACAGCGTGGAAAAGTACAAGGCTAGGGTCGTGGCAAAGGGGTATGCACAGAAAGAAGGGATAGATTATAAGGAGACCTTCGCCCCAGTTTCCAGATACACTTCTATTCGGTCAGTTATATCCCTAACAACTCAGATGGGGTGGCAGATTCACCAGATGGATGTCAAGAAAACATTCTTGAACAGGATGATAGAGGAAGAGGTGTACATAGAACAGCCAGAGAGCTTCAAGACTCATGAGAGGCGCACTCATGTGTGCAAACTGAAGAAAGCTCTATACGGGCTCAAGCAGACTCCCAGGGCATGGTATGATCGGATTGACAGCTACTCGTAGCAAATGGGATTCGTCAAGAGTGACACAGATTCCAACCTTTACTATTTGATGGTAGAGGGTGAGCCACTCATCCTAATATTGTATGTGGATGATCTCTTCCTGACAGTATCATCAGGGCTCATAGAGGACTGCAAGAGGAACCTGGAAGCAGAGTTTGATATGAAGGATTTGGGGTTGATGCACTATTTCCTAGAATTGGAAGTGTGGTGGAAGGACGAGGAGATCTTCCTTGGGCAAGGAAGATATGCTACAGATATTCTGAAGAGATTCAGAATGCAGGATTGTAGACCCATGTCTACGCCCATAATCACCAATTGGAAGAAAATAGATGCATCAGATGACAAGGATGTCGACCCCACCTTGTATAGACAACTCATCGGCTCTCTCATGTATCTGGTCAACACCACGTCAGATATTTGCTTCAAGGTCAAAACCCTCAGTCAGTTCATGGTGGAATCGAAGAGGGTACATTGGACAATAGCGAGGCACATTTTGAGGTATGTGCGCAGCACAATCAAGTATGGGTTGAGATATACCCGAGGGGATGTTGTCATGCTATGTGGGTTTACAAATGCAGATTGGGCAAGCAGCTCAGTGGACAAGAAAAGTACCTCTGGGTACTGCTTCAGCGTTGGATCAGGAATGGTTTCTTAGTGTATCAGGAAGCAGAAGTCAGTAGTTTGAGTGTATAGTTGTTGCATGAAGTTAGGAGATCAATCCTTGGGAATTGTGCAAGAAAATAGAAGTAAATTCTTATATTTTAGGAGTTAATATCCTCAAGGATTGCGCAAGGAAATAGGAAGCTAGGTGAGCAAATAATTGGCTAAGTGTTTGTTAGAGTTTCTCATTCAACAGAGGGAACAGTTATTCTTTTGCGATTATGCTCAGAGTTGGAGCAAGCAATTGTAATAGTTTCTATATTTAGCTGAATAATGCAAAGAGGCTTGAGGGGTTTTTTCCCAGTTGGGTTCCCCTAGAAATCACTGTGTACTTGTGGTTTTGCTTGTTGCATGTATATGCATGTTGTTCTAAATTGTGATTTCCATTCCACGGATCATTAGAGTAGAATTGTGTCTCTTGTTTTTCAATTTGAAATCTTGGGCAATTGCAATTTATATCAAATTTCTACATGGTATCAGAGCCCTGAAATCACATTAGAACCAGTATTTCAAATTTTTCCCTCGGGAATTTCGAATTTGCAACTTCAGTGTAGCAATTTTTCCTCAGATCTGGGAGAGTGACTTTCAACGAACTGAGATTGGAGTATGCCCTGGAGGGTAGCTCGAATTTCATAGCCTGGAAGGATCGAATGGAAGCAGTGCTCGATGATAATGGTGTGTTAGAATATATTAAAACTGATATTGCAAAACCTCCACAGTCGGATGCACAACAATTAGCCCAATGGAAGAAGGAAGTTGCAAAGGTCAGGAGAAATCTTCTGGAAGGTGTGAGGGACCATGTGGTCTCAAATCTCCATGGCAAAGAGACACCATTTGGTATGTGGAAGACACTGACTAAGTTGTTGGAAAATAGCAGTAACCATAGAAAATATACTAGAGATGGAATATCATCCATAGCAGAGGATGAAGAGAATTTTCCCTTGGTTGGAAAGGGGAAGAAGGGTAAAGGACAAAAGAACCAAAGAAAACCTGAATCCAGCCAAAATAATGGCAAGAAGAAAGACTTGAGCAAGATAAAATGTTTCCGCTGCCACGAATTCGGGCACTATGAAACAAAATTTCCGCACAAGAAATCTACCAAGAAGACATTAGGAAGAGTAGGAGGTGAAGCACTAGCTTCACAAATCGAATTAGACTTCACCCTAATAGCATGCATGGCCAGCGTTGTTATGGGGAGTGTGTGGTACCTTGATTCTGGTGCCTCGTTCCATGTAACAGGGTGCAAGGAGTTTTTCAGTAGCCTAGAGGAGAAGGATCTCCAAATGCATATCAAAATGGGGGATGATGGGAGGTACAGTGCTACAAGAATTGGTATTGTCACCTTTGAGAGGGAGAAAGCCTCTCCTCTTTGCCTCAAAGATGTTTGTACTTGGGCTGAAGAAGAACCTGATCTTTGTAGCACTATTGGAGGATCGTGGCTATGATGTTATTTTCAGTAAAGGAAAATCCTTTATGAGACACATAGCTATAGGGCAAGTGAAGCAGATCAGAGTTCGAGTGAAGAACCTATACAAACTTGAGGTGAGAGATTGCAGTGCATTGAGTAATAAGGCTGAAAAAGTACAAAGTCGAGATGTTGGAGAACTCTGGCACAAGAGATTTGGTCATCTACATCATGGTGGCTTAAAAATCATGCAGCAAATTACCATCGGTCTCCTTAAAGGCTCCCTTGACCAGCAAGATGTCTGCAAGGATTGCAAATTGGGGTAAATATGTCAAATCCACATTCCATGGCCGAGATAGCAGAGCAGATGCAATCTTGGAATGAGTCTACTCTGATGTTTGTGGACCCTTTTCCATACCCTCCACAGCAAAACATAAGTACTATGTTATTTTTATTGATGATTTCTCTAGAAAATGTTGAATCTTCTTCATGCGGAAGAAGGATGAAGTTTTCTCAAAATTTGTTGAATTCAAGGCATTGGTTGAGAAGAAGATTGGGAAGAAGGTGAAGGCTCTCAGGAGCAACAATGGAGGTGAATTTGTTTCGCAAGCCTTCAAGGATTTATGTGCCAAAGAAGGTATTCGAAGAGAACTGATAGCACCCCATAACCCACAACAAAACGGGGTAGTTGAAAGGAAGAAAAGAAGCATAGTGGGAGCAGCAAGAGCCATGTTGCATGATCAGGGGCTTCCATTACATCTATGGGCGAAAGCATGCAACACTGCAGTCTACTTGCAGAACCGGAGTCCTCATAGAATACTTGGCGTGATCAAACCGAAAGAAGCTTTCTTTGGCAGAAAGCCTGATGTGTCTCATTTCAGAATTTTTGGAGCTTCATTTTATTGCCATGTCTCTAAGGATTCGAGGAAGAAACTTGAGCCTACAGCAGAGTTGGGAGTTTTTGTAGGATATACCAAAACTCCACACAATTAGTGGGTGTATTTACCTTCACTGAGGATGACAGTTGTGAGAAGAGATGTCAAGTTCGATGAGGAGAAGGCTATGGTATGCTCTTTGGAACAAGAGTTGAGTATCCCACTGGAGCAGGAGCTTCTAGCTCCAAAGGAGAAGCCTCGGGATGAGCTTCAGGAGGTTGTGGAGTAGCCACATGCAGAGGAGCAGGCAGGAGGCAGAGTGAAGGCACCCACTCAACCAGAATCTTCAAGAGAGGGGAGAAAGAGAACCAGAGAAGTTGATAGATTGTTGCATGATGCAAGGGAGAATGTGGTGGCCCCCACATCAATACGCAGGTAGAGGAGATCACCTGAGAGGTACATTGGTTATATTGTTGAGAAATCAATGCTAGTAGATTAGGGTTTGATTTCTTCTTTCTTGATAATTACTTGTGAATTATGTTGGCTTCTTTTACTTCTTTATTATATTATCTTTCATCAAACTTACCAAATTATGTGTGTATGAAGATCACAAAAACACGAGACAAGATGTGGGCACTCTGCCAGGGAAAAACCCCTCTCTAGGAGAAAAACCAATCAAAATCTCTTCCTTCAACAGTTTTTCCTGAGACTCTTCAACCTAGACATAGACCTCCACACCAAGTCAGCCCTCTCTTCGATCCAGACCTTCGACCTTGTAGCAACAGCAGCACTTTGACCCAACAACTTTGACTTGGCAGCAGCAGGCAACAACTAGCAACAACAGCAGCTTCGATTTGACAAAGAGACTTCGATCTCCTAAATTACCCCACATGAGAGAGAGATAGATAGCCCAACACTTCAATTTTCTTCTTCCCTTCCTTCTTTGCTAACCTCGCACTTCTTTTGAGCCTTCTTCTCCTACTTTGCACTTTTTCCCAACTTCTTCTAGGATATCGAACTTCCGAGAGTGAGTGAGTCCAAATGAACTCGAATTGCTTCAATATATAGCCTTTTGGTGAGGTCGAATTGCCCAGTTTGAGGCCGACTTGGTGTGGAGGTGACATAATTCATTTTTTACTCAAAATTAATTCTTTTTACATGATTCAAAAGCCCAAGAAGGGTCTCATAAAATGTACAATGACTCAATATTAATCCCAGAAGTCCACAATGGGTACTTTGACTAATAAAATGAAGACCCAAGCATGAAACACATGCTTTAATAAGTCATTGTAACAATAATAAAAATTATTTTTGACAAGTGCATTACATAATGACTCAAATATATTTATGAAGACCGAACCTAGTTACATTTTTCAACGCTCCCTCTTAACTAGGGAGGTATTCATAACAAGTACAAGGAAGATCTCAAACTATATGAACTATGAAGATTTTAGGCACCGCAATGCCATGGACTAGATTCCTAACCAAGGCAACCTATCCAAGGTCTCCAACAGTTTAGGCACCACAATGCCATGGACTAGATTCCTGACCAAGGCAATCAATCCAGGTGGAACTAAGATGGACTAAACTTTCAGTCTCTCTAGGTACCATCAGGATTACTTGCTAACCATCAACCCAGGGATCTAGGTGCATATCTGAGGTCGGAGCTCCAAGACCAACGCCACCCTCCCTTCTTCGGGATCTAGACATCAACACATAGTGTCGGCCTGATGTCCTCCCAGGCAATGCTTCACTCACAAAGCCTCAACAAATCTCTTCCAAAACAAGATCAGCAATATCTATTAAACCAAGCATGTTTCTAAGATATTCAAACTTTTTATTAAGAAGAGACTTTGTTAGTTTGTCAGCTACCTGATCGTCTATCAGGACATACTCCAGCTTCAAGATCCCATCCTGCACCAAGTTCCTAATGTAGTGGAACTTATTGTTGATATGTTTCGTCCTAGCATGAAACACGGGATCTCCAGACATCTTAATGTAGCTTTGGTTGTCACAGTTGATCATAGTCGAACCTAGAGGCTTCTCGAACAAATCTGTCAGAAGCTTCCTCAACCATAAGAACCTCCTTTCCTATTTCACATGCAGCCACATATTCTGCCTCAACACTACTCAAAACAACGGGATCTTGCTTCCTACTCATCCATGAGACCATAAACGCTCTCGGTATGTATGTTACGGTGGCAGCACTGGTGGAATATTTCATTTTGCTTTATTTTGCCGCTTTAGCTAGACATAATAAATAAAGTGAGAAATAAGAGGGGTCACCTCACTTTAGTCACCTCACTTTATAATAAAGTGTTCTTTTCCTAGTAGATTGACGTTGTAACTTAGAGAGGGGGCCTTGGGGGTCCACGTGGATATGATGGGGAAGGCATCAGGCTAACCCAAGGTAAACTGCGCAGATCCGGGGAGAGTTAAGTTTTGGAGGGAGTTTGATGTTATAAAAGGAGAGGCTCTCACCTCATTTGATCATTCATGATTTGATATTCTTATTGATAGCTGGACTTTGTCTGCTACAGCACGCCGGTTGTTTAGTCGGTCTGCAGCACTGTTTAGTGCACGAGTGTCTCCGGTCGGAGATCTCACCCTTAGCCTCGGGGGACTTCGAGTGCCTGCCCTGGTAAGGTTATTTCTGGTTTCACCCTTAGCTTCGGGGGGACTTCGAGTGCCCGCCCTAGTAAGGTTAATTTCTGAGTATACTTTTCGATTCCTCCTTGATCGGCGGAAGTTTACCGAAGCATATCGAGGAGGAGAAAGCCCTCTTGTGGCGCGCGAGCAAGAGAAGAAGGAAGGGCCGATCTTGAAGGAGAAGGACGAGCGCTTGTCTCATACGGAGAGAGGGCCGGTCCTTTCGAGGAGAGGAAGGACGGCGTCGAGGCGCGAAAAGCGGTTTTGGCGAGGAGAAAACGTTTAGGGACGGAAGGACGCTGTCTAGCCCTAGAGTGAGGACGCTGTCCATTTCTGAAGGTAAGGGTTGCAGATCTGAAGGCTTATTGTTAGATCCAGCTGTGGGAAGGATAGATCTTGCAGATCTAGTCTTGTATGTTGCAGATCTAGTCTTGTATGTTGCAGATCTGGGGGTTTAGCACTAGATCCAGCTTGAGGAGTGACAGATCTGAGGAGATATTGATAGATCTAGTCCAGATCTGAAGGGATAACACCAGATCTAGCCCTAGAGGCTGTAGATCTGAGGAGATAGTTCCAGATCTAGCATAGATCTGAGGGTTTGGCAGCAGATCTGGTATTGGAGGACGCAGATCAGGAAGGGAAGGACGCAGATTTGATTGGAGGTTTCGGATCCATCAGGTGGGACGCAGATCTGAGGAGCAGGCTATTGTGAGAGGAGCTCAATAGCGTTTTCCAGTATTCTGTAGCTGGTTCATCTGTCTGGAGGGTTGAGGGGCTTGTGCTTCACCTGTTTCTGCGCTGTCACTAGCAGAGACAGCGTTTTCCATTTGTGAGGGTTTGCAGCTTGCGCAGTTCATCTTCAGTCTTCACAGCATCTAGGACGCTGTCCTTGTTGCAGCCATTTTTCTTGTATGAGAGGCTCATCACTTGCCTAGGGCAAGGATAGGTGCACTGATTCTGATTTACTCCTCTCTATGTACTTGCTGATTAATAAAATGGCTCAGTTTCTGGTATTACATGTGTCATGATTCAGTGATCTGGTTCAGTATTGTATTTTCTATATCTGTCTGGCATATTTCTGTTTATTACTGGTTATTGCCCTTTGGGGATATTACACGGACTAAAGCATCCACTTGTAGTGCTTCTTCCATTGGTCTCATTGCCACCCCAATCAAAATCTATGAAGCCACTCAGCTTGAATTCCTTGATATTATACTTTAGGCAATGATGTATAGTGCCACGAAGATATCTCAAAATATGCTTGGCAACTATCCAGTGATCATGACGAGGCTCCAACTGAAACTGACTAAAAATGTTTACAGCAAAACATATATCTAGCCTAGTATTTATCAGATACATCAGAGAACCTACCAACTTCCGATACGAGGTAGGGTCTACGAGACTTGAGTTAGAGCTCCTCAACTTCTTGAGATTGGTGATCATAGGAATTGTCATGGGCTTGGAATCCATCATCCCAAATTTCTGCAACAACTCGATGAAATACTTTCCTTGCCCCAAATATATCCCCAGGTTTCTGCCATACTTCCAGACCCAAGTAATTGTGCATTAGTCCTAGATCCTGTGAAAATTCCTAAATAGGAATCCCTACAGCAGCAATCTGATGTTATTTCTTCTACTTGTTAATTATGATACAAGTTATTTAAGGTGTTACACAGTAAACATCGAAATAAATATAACTGCAGCCTTCACAACATAAAAAATATTGCGGAAACAAGCACTGAGAATGAAAGAACTAAACACACACATATACACCATTGTTTTTGGACAATGTCCCCGGAAAAACCCCATGCGGGAAAACCGGTACAGCAGCTGAGGGTTTTAATTATTATGCAGTGGTTTCTGAATACAAGTCACTGGATGCCCAAACTGGCTATCCGTTACAAAGATAAAACTGGACAAAAATATAGTGAGAAGATCTCACACAGTCACTGGAAAATCTGACACTGATCTGACTGGAGATGAGCCTTCTGCGCAGTCTCTGTGTCTGCCCACACAGTCACTATTGTTGGGACTACGCTACACCTCATCCTGAAGGCTCCAACACTAGATCTCGATTGTTCCCCAACAAAATTTCGGACTCCCTCTGAATCTTTGCGCTGCCACAACGTAGCTATGCGTGGCATAGCGCTGCCTCTCTGGACTTCTCTCTACCTTCTCTACCTTGCACTCTCCGAATCAGGAAAAACTTCCTCTGACAAACTATCCCTACCCCTCACTACAAGAAATCACTTCGATCTTCCTCCAGCAACTGCTACGCTGCTCTCTTGAGAAATCAATCTCTTGATCTCTTACTCGATGTGTTTTTCAAATGCCCATCAAGCTCCTTCTTATAATCTCTCGTTGACATATCAACAGCCAATATTAAAACATAATCAAAGGCTAAGATTAACTGAGAGTTGATCTGTGTCTTTATCTAGAAGATTCACACCCAATCTAATTAATAAACTTTAATTAATCACATTTCTAATGTTTAGACTTAGAAGACATTGAAAATGATAAATTATTTTAATTAAATCCTTTCTGGGTGGATTTTCCCAAAACGCTTTCTGGGTATTGTGGAATGCATGTGTCTTAGCCTCTCTGCAAAATCATGAGGCTAGAGCACATCTGATGCTACAAAAATCAACACTCCCTCTTAGCAAGGAATGTGTTAAGTGTTGCAACCTCCTGAAGCATCACTCTGACTTCTGCACCATCCCAGTTGCGCTGCTGCCCACCAACTACTGTGTAGCTCTCTCTGCGCTGCATTTGTGTTGCTGCTGACTTTACATGTTGTTGTCAACTACTGCAACTTTGTTGTTGCTACCACTGCAACATCTGCAACTCCCTCTCATATGTTGTTACTGCAATTGAGAGATGTCTATCAACTGAACCAACTGTGTTCAGATTGATGCATCTATCCATCGACTTCTGACTGCTGCTGGCCTTTGCGCTGTCACTGAAGCCTCTATGTTGTTGTTGACTCTGCACTATGCCAACTGCACTACTGTCAACTCTGCTCTGCGCTGCTCAATTCCTCATGCTGCTAACCACTGCATCTGTCACTATAGCACCTGACTGCACCAACTGCCACTGGTCCATCCTGCTACTGCTGTTATGGGCTCCCATAGCAAGGTGATGATCCAAGAGGTGGACTCCTCAAGGATGTTGCCCATCATGTATATCTCTGAGGCTACAAAATCATATCACCCCACCTTTCCCCTAGAGGTATATGGGCAATCATGGCAAACTCCTCCAATCTGGAGGACAGCCTATCAATTTCTGCAGTAGCAACTTGCTAATCCTGCTTCTTCTCCTTCTCCTTGTCTTTCTTTCAAAGAGGACACTAAGAACTAAAGTGGCCCATCTCACCACATCAGAAACACTTGATCTTCGAAATGTCCTTCTTTCGCCTACGCTGCTCCCACTATCCCTTCAATGCGAGGATTGCATTCTCCTCTTCCTTCTCGATCTTCAACCCACTGCTGTTATTGCCACTTATGGTACTCTTCACCAAATCACGCCTCATCTCCTCTTGTTGTAGATCAGCCCAAACCCTCTCCCAATCAGGCAACTTCTCTTTGCCCAGGATACTTTGGACAAAGACTTGCCACTCCTCGGAAACGTTGTTAAGGTCCAGTCGTACAAACTTAGTAGGCGTTGCTCCTACAACAACCAGATGATCTCGGGTATCCTAAAGTTTCGCCAGGAAGAGATCTATGCACTCCCCCTTCTACATATTCATGCATCTCATCTTCTCCTCCAAGTACATCTTCCATTGCTCGGAAGACCCTTGATATAACATGGCCAATGCATCCCATATCTCTTTGGTTGTGTCTTTGCCTGCTATGTGAGATACAATGTGATCTCTCACTCCGTCGAGCATCAACCTCTTGGCCTTCGCCATCTCCTTCTTGTAGGCCTTAAGTTCATCTGCATCTGTGGGCTCAACTACCACATTAGTGATATAAGTTTTGAGATCATGCTCGTCTAGAAGGAAAGAAGCCCTTGCCTTCTAGATAACATAGTTGGAGGCACCCTCCAACTGATCTTGATCTCGCAACCCAGTTGATGCCATCTCGCCAAACTAAATGTCGAATTGCCTCCTCTCTCCTCTGTGGAGCTATTGACTGGCTGTATGGACTCCCCGCTGGAGTAAGTATATCTGCTCCCGGCTACTGCTGCTCTATAGTCAAAAATAGAATTCCTTGGCTCGGAATTCCCTGAGGAAGAAATTCCCTCAGTATGTGCTCTTCTTTCCTTACCTGACGCTTTTTTGTCCCAGCAAATTGCTGCAAAAAACTGCGTCCCAGCTGATGATCTGCTCAACGTTGAATCTGTCGCACAGCTTCCTCTTCCTCTGACAAGTTCTCGATCCGGAAATTTACTCTCTGTCGACTCACTTAGAGAGGTAATTTTCCACGAAAATCAGCGTTCCCAGCCAATGGACTGTGCATCCCTTCTGGGGTTTGATCTGCTACTTACACAGTTCTTCGAACTCCCTTTTCTACTCAATGTTGGGTTCTTCTCGCTCTGCTCTCCTGCTTCACCTGCGCTTTGATACCATGTGAAAATTCCTAAATAGGAATCCCTACTGCGGCAATCTAATGTTATTTCTTCTACTTGTTAATTCTGATACAAGTTAGTTATGGTGTTAAATAGTAAACATCAAAACAAATACAATTGCAGCCTTCACAACATAAAAAACACTGCGTAAACAAGTACTAAGAAGGAAAGAAATAAACACACACATATACACCGTTGTTTTTGGACAATTTCCCTGGAAAAACCGAATGCGAGAAAACTGGTGCAGCAGTTGAGGATTTTAATTATTATGCAGTAGTATATGAATACAAGTCATTGGATGCCCAAACTGGTTATCTAATACAGAGATAAAACTGGACAAAAAGATAATGAGAAGATCTCACACTGTCACTGGAAAATCCGGCACTGATCTGACTGGAGATGAGCCTTCTGCACAGTCCCTGTGTCTGCCCACGCAGTGACTGTGTCACTACTGCTGGGACTGCGCTGCACCTCCTCCTCAAGGAATTACGCTGCCCTCCAAGGCTCAGTGCAGATGCCAAATGATAATAACTGAAACAGTGCCACAAACTCCTCGGGAAACCTCCTACTGGCAAAGATTGATCCTCCACTCCGGATATCAACTGAAACTCCTGCAGAAACCCCGCAACGGAACACCTCCAAGTAGAACTGCGTCCTCTCTCCCAGGGACTGCGCAGTCACAAGAGAAGCCCAACTCCTCAGCAAAACAACCAACCCAACCTCCTGCTAAAGACTGAAGAAATGACCTTACCCGAGCAGGCAATCGAAGTCCCCCGGGGCTAAGGGTGAGATCTCCGACCAAAGACACTCAACGCACTAAACAGTGCTGCAGACAGGCTAAACAGCCAGCGTGCTCAAGAAGACAAAAGTCTAGCTCAAATATCATCAACAACAAGAATGCCAAATGAGAAGGCTCTCCCACCTTTTATAACGTTGGCCTCTCTCCAAAACCCTAACGTGGTCTCCCTCTCCTCCACGTGCTCCTCCTCAATCTGTGCAGAAGCTCCTAGAGGCTACGTGGGCCCCCTCCTCTACGTGGTGTTGGACCCCCATGGCTCCCCATAAGTTATAACGCTGTGCTACTAGGGAGATACTTTATTTTACTTAAGTGAGTTAGACCCCTCTTCTCACTTTTATTTATTAATAAACTATAGTCGGCAAAACTATACAAAAATTGACTATTCCAATTAGTTGTTGCTAATTAGGAATATTACAAAAACATAATCAAAAACTAAGATTAACTGGGAGTTGATCCATGTCTTTATTTAGAAGATTCACACCCGATCTAATTAATACACTTTAATTAATCACATTTTCTAAGTTTAGACTTAGGAATACATTAAATATGATTAATTATTTTAATTAAATCCTTACCGAGTGGAATTTCCCAAAACGCTTTCTGGGTACTGTGGAATGCATGTCTTAGCCTCTCTGCAAAATCATAAGGCTACCGCACATCCGATGCTACAAAAATCAACAAATCCTTCATCTCAAATTCAATTGCCAGCATCTTCTTACATTCTCGAATTCTTTGCTCCACACCAGTGATGAATAGATCATCCACATATAGTATAATAATGATTGGCTCATCATCCTCAACCTTGATGTAGTGATTTGGATGTGCAGTACCCTTCAAAAACCCAATTCTTAAAGGGTATGCATCCATTCTTGCATACCATGCCTAGGTGCTTGCTCCAAACCATATAGGGCCTTCTTGAGTCGACAAACATGGGTGTCCCTATTATTTACCTCAAAGCCTTTAGGTTGTTCAATGTATATTTCCTCATCAATGGTTCCATTCAGAAATGATGTCTTCACATCCATTTGACGGATATTCCATCCCATGGTGACAAGCAATGAAACCAAGGATTTAATAGTAGTATACCTTGCAGTAGGTGCAAAGGTTTCTTCATAATCTATGCCTTCCTTTTTAGAGAAACCCCTTGCAACAAATCTAGCCTTGTATTTGTCTATACTTCCATCAACAACATGCTTGATCTTATAAATCTATTTAGAGGTGACAACTGATTTGTCACTAGGTCTAGGAACAATTTCCCAATCCTCATTCTTCATGATGGATTGATATTCTTCCTGCATTGCCTGCTTCCAAACCTCTTGATGAGCAACTTTTTCAAATGTAGATAGTTCAACTTCGACTAGTTTTGTTATATATGCAGCATATCCAGAATATCTCTTCGGCCTTATGCTTTCTTTAAACGTTCCTTTCGCAACTCCATGTCCTTCAGCATCTTCAAGGGTAGCTTTTAACCTATTTGGCCTTTTCCTAGTGGTCGGTATGATCAGAGGTTGAATAGGCTCACTTGGTCCTTCTTCTTCTTCTTGAATTGTAGTGGGATTGTCGTGTTATACTTCTGCTTCTTCGAATATAGGTATGTCTTCGTCATCGGAATCAATAGGGATATCCTTGGATCTTTTGTAGGCATGATTTTCATCAAATATGACATCCCTGCTTACTTCAATATGTCTTCCTTCCTTGATGTAGATTCTATATGCTTTTGAGGAGAGACTATAGCCAACGAAGATTTCTTTGATGCTTGTAGAATCTAGCTTCTTTTGCTTGTGTTTTGGAACATGGATGTAGGCAGGACTCCCAAAGATTTGGAGATGATCCACAAACGGCTTCTTTCCTGTGAATGCTTCCTCAGGTGTCATGTTCTCAAGAATTCTATGAGGACTTCTATTTTGAATGTATACCGTTGTCATTGCTACTTCTCCCCATAAGAATTTTGGTAAGTCTTGATCAAGGAGCATTGTTCGAACACCTTCTTCAATTGTCATGTTCTTCCTTTCAGCCACTCCATTTTGTTCGGGATAGTAGGGAACAATGAGCTCCCTCTTAATTCATGCTTCTTTACAATAAGCAATCTGTTGAAATTTTTGAGTGTTGGGGTGGCATCGGATGTGCTCTAGCTCCCAAATTTTGTGTAGGGACTAAAGTACATGAGATCTCCAAGACCCAGAAAGGGATTTGAGAAATTCCATCCTGTTTAAGAGAAAATTAATTAAATAATCTTTTTAATTAAGGACCCTAAGTCTAACTTAGGAAAATTAAAAGATTAAAGGTAATTAATTTAAACATGTGATGGAAATGACTTAAGTCACACGGATCAAGCATTCTTTTAATCTTAGCCGTTGATTCAAGATTAGATCACGGTCGTTGGTTTCCCAACGAGAAAAGTATAAACGAAAGGCTTGGGGTCAGTTGGAGAACACACACAATGGTAGAGCACTGAGACTAAGTTGGAATTCTAGGGCGTGGTTTGCTAAGAATTTCCAGAAGTGTTTCAGCTGCTGCGAAGGGTAGTATTGGCAAGAGGGTTCATTTGATCCCAGGCCAAGAGTCAGCAAGAGGCAGAGAAGCAGCAGTCAGAGCAGTGCAAAGGGAGCAACAGCGGAGCAATGCTAAGGGCTTCAGGTGCTACGCAGGCCCAGAAAGGGCAGCAGGAGGCCAGCAGGACTGACGCAGGCCCAGCCAGGGTAACGTAGGGGCAACGTAACCCAGTCTGGGTGACGTAAGCCCTTCCTGAGCAGCGCAGGGGCTGACGCAGGCTAGTAGAGTTGACGCAGAGGGCTTCAAAGCAGCGCTGGGGTTTCTGAAGAGTGAAAAGGGCTGAGTTCTGTAAATCCCGTTTTGAGGGTGTGAATCAGTCCAATTTTCTGTCTTCGGAACAAAGGTATTGCTGTAGAATTTGTATTTCTCTATTGGATTAACCAGTAAGGTGCCCAGATTTTTTGTACATAGAATCTACTAAATAATATAAACCCTCTTGCAACCAGAAGACTGGTTTTCCTGCACTGGGTTTTTCCAAGGACAGTTGTCTAGAAAATCCTGTGTGTCACTTTGTCATTGTGCATGTATTCAGTTCAGACCTATATCTGTGTACACTGTTAATGTGTTTACTTTGATGTTAATGCTGAATATTTCAGATTAATAACTTGATTAAGTAGAAGTATAACCAGATTTAACAGTAGGGTTTCTGCATGAGTAATATTCAAAAAATTTCACATGGTATCAGAGCGATTGCAGATCTAGTTGAATCACCAGCAAGAAGACTGAAGAATCCTTGCTGCAGAAAGTAGCAGCAGCCACAGAAAGCCAGACGAGAGAGGACAACGTAGCAGCAGAAGGGAGCAGAGCCACGCAGAGGCTAGAGTGGCGCAGTCTCCACGCAGGCCTATGTACTTACTGCGCAGAGGCAACACAGAGGCTGTGTTGGGACTGTCTGCTCATGCAGAGGCCCACTAAGGTGACACAGTCCTAAAGCTGTTCCTGATTCAGAGTACCAAAAGCAGTGTTGCAGAGCTTCAGTAGTTGCTGGTGGGGTTAAAATTCTGTCGATTCAGAATTTAACCTGAGCAAGTTGACAAAGAGCGGGAGGAGAACAGCTTCTCAGAGGATTTCCAGCCAAAGAAATCTGCAGATCGATCAAAGGATCGAAGAGAGCTGATTTGTTTTGATTTGGCAAGCTTCCAAGGGAGGAGGTCAGTTGTCAGAGGGAGCAAAGGGTGCCTCTCTCGCCAAGGACCCTAGATCCGAGTCTCTAGCATAGAGAGAAGGATTCGTTCTGACAAATTTGCTGAGCAGATGGCACCTCACGGACTACGTGATCGGGATAGGTTGGACAGCTTGTCCAACTTTGCAATCTGGAAAGCCAGAATCCTAATAGTCATGGAGGCATATGATCTGAGGGAGCATGCAGAGAAATTCCTGGCCACGCCAACCGACGCGAATCTCCTAGCAAAGCATGAAGAAGCAATGGTACATGCCAAGCGCTTCATAATGGACGGGGTCAAAGATCATGTGGTTCCACACATAGCTGATAAGAAAAAGGCTCATGAGATGTGGGTGGCTCTGACCACACTATATGAGGGAAGATCTGTCCAGACGAAGATGCTTCTGGAGAACCTGTTGAGGTTATTCATGATGACCAAGGGGGAGGAGATTGAACCTTTTCTGTCCAAACTTCAAGCGATCCGGGATCAGCTGACTGGCATGGGGGTGAAGATGGAGGACGATGTTATGGTAAGGACGGCTCTAAATGCTATCACTGAGGAATGGGAAACTTTTGTCCAAAGTCCCTTGGGCAGAGCGAGCCTTCCCAACTGGGACAATATGTGGGCGATCCTCCGACAAGAAGAAATTTGTCAGATCACCAATAGACAATTCAACACCGAGTCAAGTAAAGTAAAGAAGGAAGAAGAGGAAGATGCATCCTTTGCATCAAAGAGGCAACGAGGGATATAGAGGCGGGAGCTGTCTAAGATCAAGTGTTTCTAGTGCGGCGAACTAGGACATTTCGTATTGTCCTCAAAAGAAGAAGGATAAGGAAGCTTCTACCTCCAAGGCTACTGTGGCGGACGATGGCTCCAAAGATGACGTAGCCATGAGCGCTCATGAACCACGAAAGTGGGGCGACATGGATCTGTAGAGCAACTACAGAGTGGTGGTGAGATCCTTGAGTAGCCCAACTCTTGGATCACATCCGTGCTACGAGAGCCTTAAGACAATAGCGGGACAAGTGGAGCAGTGAGTGTAGAGAATCACAGATGGAGCAAAGGCGGAGCTGGATGCTGAGATGGAGCAGCGTAGTGCAAATGCAACAGCAGCACAGCGGTTGATGTGACTTCAACAGCGCAGAGCAGGCCTGCTTACACAGAGCAGAGCTGCAGCAACGTAGAGGCTTCAGGAGGACAGCGCAGTGCAGCAACAACATATGGGACTTCAGCGTAGAGGGGCTGATGTGACTTCAACAACGCAGAGGAGGTCAGCCTACGAAGTGTAGAACTGTACTTGTGCAACAACCTCCAGATGACAACACAGAGCAGCAGCCTATGGAGCTTCAGTGATGAGGATGCAGCCCAACTAACTTGTCTGTCAAAGATTGGGCAGGAATTTTCAGTTGTTTCTCTCAGCAACTGAGTTGCAGTGCAGCAGTTGGCAGCACAATGCAACAGATTGAGAGGGAGTTGCAGTACAGATGTGGCAGTGGCGGTGGCAGCGTATGGGTAGCAGTACGAGAGAGCAGCAGGAGCGCAGTGATGAAGGGCAGCAGGCCAAGCATTAGCGCAGAGACCCACACCAGAGATCAGTGCAGAACTTCGGGGTGAAGTGTTGTGCTAGAGCACATTCCTCACTAAGAGGGAGTGTTGAGATTTTTTAGTGTTTGGGTAGCCTCGGATGTGCTCTAGCTCCCAAACTTTGTGGAGGGACTAGAATACATGAGATCTCCAAGACCCAGAAAGGGATTTGAGAAATTCCATCATGTTTAAGAGAAAATTAATTATTTAGTCTTTTTAATTAAAGACCCTAAGTCTAACTTAGGAAAATAAAAAGATTAAAGGTAATTAATTTAAACATGTGATGGAAATGACTTAAGTCACACGGATCAAGCTTTTTTTAATCTTAGCCGTCGATTCAAGATTAGATCACGGCTGTTGGTTTCCCAACAAGAAAAGTATAAAGGAAAGGCTTGGGGTCAGTTGGAGAACACACACAGTGGCAGAGCACTGAGACTAAGCTGAATTTCTAGGGTGTGGTTTGCTAAGAATTTCTAGAAGTGTTTCAGCTGCAGCGAGGGGTAGTATTGGCGAGAGGGATGATCTGATCCTAGGCCAAGAGTCAGCAAGAGGGAGAGAAGCAGCAGTCAGAGCAGCGCAAAGGGAGCAGCAGCTACACACCAGCTGCGCAGCGCAGAGGGTGCAACAGCTGCGTAGCGCAAAGGGCTTCAGGTGCTACGCAGGCCCAGAAAGGGCAGCGCAGAGGCAGCAGGAGGCCAGTAGGACTAACGCAGGCCCAGCCAGGGCAACGTAGGAGCAGCGTAACCCAGTCTGGGGTGACACAAGTCATTCCTGAGCAGCGCAGGGGCTGACGCAGGCTAGCAGAGCTGTACAGAGGGCTTCAAAGCAGCGCTGGGGCTTCTGAAGACTGATAAGGGCTGAGTTCTGTAAATCCCGTTTGAGGGTGTGAATCAGTCTAGTTTTCTGTCTCCGGAACAGAGGTATTGCTACAGATTTTGTATTTGAAGGTGCCCAGATTTGTTGTACTTAGAATCTACTTAATAATATAAACCCTCCAGCAGCCAGAAGACCAGTTTTCCCGCATTGGGTTTTTCTAGGAGAGTTGTCCAGAAAATCCTATGTGTCACTTTGTCATTGTGCATGTATTCAGTTTAGATCTGTATCTGTGTAGACTGTTAATGTGTTTACTTCGATGTTAATGCTGAATATTTCAGATTAATAAGTTGATTAAGTAGGAGAAGTATAACCAAATTTAACAATAGGGTTTCTACATAAGTAATATTCAGAAATTTTCACACAATCAATTCTTTGATCTCAGGGTCTTTATTCTTCTTTCGGTTAGGGTTTCCACTTCAAATCTAAACTCCTTGAACTTCTCAAATACTCCATCCTTCTTCTTGAGAAGGTAGAGCCATGTCTTTCTAGAATGATCATCTATGAATGTTACATAGTAAAGATGACCTCCAAGTGATTTGTCAGATGTGGGTCCACACACATTAGAATGAATGAGGTCTAATATTTCTTTAGACCTTGTTTCACTATTTGAAAATGGTTTTCTTGTATGTTTACCCAAAGAGCATCCCTTGAAAACTCCTCCATGATCTTCTTTGATATTGGGGATGCCATGAACTAGTTGATTAAGAGTACCTTATAATGTAGATGGCCATATCTCTTATGCCATAGCTCAATGGGATTGATTTCCATATGATCTAAAGCTTGAGGAGATGGTGTAAAAACTCTATATAAGCTTCCTTCACGAACTCCACTAACCATAGCTTTATCGGTACTTGAATATTTTCCCCAAACCAAAACTTTTCCATCAACAAAAGCAACTCTATCCCCTTTATCTTCTAAGCAAGAAATAGAAAGAAAATTCTTTTTCAAACCTGGAACAGATAGTATATTGTTGAGATGTAGCTTAGCTCCATTCTCCAACTTCAAAGATGTTGATCCCAGGCCTCTAACAACATAGCTTTTGTTGTCTCCCAATTCCACAGCATGAGAATATGGCTACTTCGATAGAGTGTGAAGTTGTTTACTTTCTCCTGTCATGTGTTTTGATGCTCCACTATCAATAATCCATGCATTGTCATCACTAAGAGGACCTATAAGAGCAGCCAAGAACCCTTGACTTTTGACCTTGTTGAATAAGTGGTGGAAGATCTTCTTGATCCAGCTTCCTACAGTATTGAATCCCATCCTTATATAACTTATCACAGAGGGAGTAACCATTTCCTTCGAGCCAATCAATGCTCTGATACCATGTTGAGAAATCAATGCTAGTAGATTAGGGTTTGATTTCTTCTTTCTTGATAATTACTTGTGAATTATGTTGGCTTCTTTTACTTCTTTATTATATTATCTTTCATCAAGCAATTACCAAATTATGTGTATGAAGATCACAAAAACACGACACACAAGATTTAGGCACTCTGCCAGGGCAAAACCCCTCTCTAGGAGAAAACCCAGTCAAAATATTTTCCTTCAATAGTTTTTCCTGAGACTCTTCAACCTATACACAAACCTCCTCCACACCAAGTCAGCCCTCTCTTCAATCCAGACATTCAACCTTGTAGCAGCAACAGCACTTCGACCCAACAACTTCGACTTGGCAGCAGCAAGAAGCAACTAGCAGCAGCAATAGCTTCGATTTGACAAAGAGACTTCGATCTCCTAAAGTAGCCCACACGAGAGAGAGATAGATAGCCCAAAACTTTGATTTTCTTCTTCCCTTCCTTCTTTGCCAACCTCACACTCCTTTTAGCCTTCTTCTCCTACTTTGCACTTTTCCCAGCTTCTTCTAGGATATCGAACTTGCTAGAGTGAGTAAGTCCAAACGAATTTGAACTGCTTCAATATATAGCCTTTTGCTGAGGTCGAATTGCCCAGTTTGAGGTCGACTTGATCTCCTTGAGGCCGACTTGGCATGGAGGTGACATAATTCATTTTTGACTCAAAAATAATTATTTTTACATGATTCAAAAGCCCAAGAAGGGTCTCATAAAATGTAGAATGACTTAATATTAATCCTAGGAGTACACAATGGGGACTCTCACTGATAAAATGATGGCCCAAGCATGAAACCCATGCTTTAATAAGTCATTGTAACAATTATAAAAATTATTTTTGACAAGTACATTACAAAAATGACTCAAATATATTTATGAAGACCGAACCTAGTTACATTTTTCAACATATATGGCTCTCATGATAGAGCTCATTGAGATAGAGCCTTCTTCATTTGAGGACGCAGTTTCTCAACTTGTTTGGGTTGATGCCATGGTGGAAGAATACAAATCCATCATGAAAAATAGTGTATCGGAGGTGGTGCCGAGACCAGAAGGGAAATCAACGGTTGGTTCGAGATGGATCTACAAGGTGAAGCATGTAGTGGATGGGAGCATCAAGAAGTACAAGGCTAGATTTGTGGCAAAAGTATTTTCTCAGATAGAGGGAGTTGACTATGAGGAAACATTTGCCCCTGTGGCAAGGTATTCCTCCATCAAATCAATTATTACATTGGCTATGCAAATGGGGTGGAAAATCCACCAGATGGATGTGAAGACCGCCTTTCTCAATGGTGTTGTTGAGGAGGAAATTTACATAGAGTAGCCAGAAGGATTTGAGACAGATGATCGGAAGTCACATGTGTACAGACTCAGGAGAGCATTGTATGGTCTCAAACAGGCGCCCCAAGCATGGTACACTCGGATCGACAGTTATCTCAGTGGATTGGGCTTCACCAAAAGTGAAGCAGATGCGAACCTCGATCACATTGTGGTAGATGGTAAGTTGCTTATTCTTGTTTTGTATGTTGATGATTTAATATTGACTAGTGATGAGCAGTTGATCCGCTCTTGCAAACAGGATCTTGCAAGGGAATTTGAAATGAAAGACATGGGCCTAATGCATTACTTCCTCGGGCTAGAAGTATGGCAAGGTGATAGTGAATTGTTTGTGTCTCAGGGGAAGTATGCCTCTAAAATACTTCAGAGATTTCACATGGAGAATTATAAGCCCATGGACACACCTCTAGCGACAAACTGGAGAAAGGAAAATGCCACTTCGAGTGAAGAGGTTGATGCTACCATTTACAGACAGCTTGTGGGATCTTTGATGTATCTTGTGAACATAAGACCCAACATGTGCTACGCAGTAAACCAACTGATTCAAGCTATGGTGAGGCCTACCAAGTTGTATTGGAAGGCAACAAATCATATGTTACGATACCTTAGAGGAACTACTAAGTATGGATTATGGTACAAGAGGACAGAGGAAGTGAAGCTCCAAGGCTTCATCGATGCAGATTGGGCATGGAGTCCATCAGACAGGAAAAGTACTTCAGGTGTTGTCTTCAGTGTTCAGTTTGCAGCTACTTCCTAGTACAGTGGGAAGCAAAGGTTTGTGGCACTCAACTCGGCAGAACCTAAATACATGGTTGCAAGTCAAGCAGCATGTGAGGCCATATGGATGAGGAAAATACTTGTGGGTCTTTTCAGTCAGGAGATGGATCTGACAGTGCTATATTGTGATAATCAGAGTTGCATTAAGCTCTCTGAGAATCCGGTATTTCATGACAGGTCCAACACATTGATATCCAGTATCATCGTTTGCGAGACTGCGTGCAGAGGAGAATTATGTCTCTACAGTACATTCCAACTGATGAGCAAGATGCTAACATCTTGACAAAGGCATTATCAAGAGGTAAATTCGAATTCCACAAGTGCAGGATAGGGGTGGTGAAAAATCCCTTTCTTGCTAATGGGGAGTGTTAAAAAATGTAGCAAAAAAGACTCAATTTGACTTTAGCCTTAGTCAAATTGAGTAAATCGAATTTCCACATTAGGAGGATTACTTGGAGGTAATTAACTAGTGTGACATGGATCTTGTCACTCAGTTAGCTCAATAAATTCGAGTTAGTGGGCTTGGAGTTCAGTCATGCATGTGTGATTGCTAAATTTTAGCAAACTAATTCAGTTATTTTCAGTTGTATTCAGTTCACTGACCTTTAACTATTGATAGAGTCAGTTGAAGGTCAATTGTGCAGTGGGGCAGCAGTCTAACTCAGAGATTTGTCAGTTAACTGATCAATCAGCCCAAAATAGCTAATGCATGCATGGAGTTCGAATTGCTCAGCAGAGGTGGAGGAGACAAGGCCAGAGTAACATGACTTGTATACTAGTTTGAGAGTATAGTTGTTGCATGAAGTCAGGATATCAATCCCTGGGAATTGCGCAAGAAAATAGAAGGAAATTACTATCTTTTAGAGCTAATTTCCTCAAGGATTGTGCAAGGAAATAGGAGGCTAGAAGAGCCAATAATTGGCTAAGTGTTTGCCAGAGTTTCTCATTCAGCAGAGAGAACAGTGATTCCTTTGCAGGTTGTGCTCGGAGTTGGAGCAAGCAATTGTAATAGTTTCTCTCTTCAACTGATTAATGCAAAGAGGCATGAGGGGTTTTTTCCCAGTTGGGTTCCCCTAGAAATCACTGTGTACTTGTGGTTTTTCTTGTTGCATGTCTATGCATGTTGTTCTCAATTGTGATTTCCATTCTACAGATTAGTAGAGTAGAATTGTGTCTCTTGTTTTTTAGTTTGAAATCTTGAGCAGTTGCAATTTCTATCGAATTTCTACATGTCGGTTCCTTAAGTAATATTTATTTCTCTCTGGTCATATTTTAGTACTTTGCTGTTAATTTTTGGGCAACTAGATCCAAACTCCATGTTGCACTGCTCATATGACGATGGGCATATTTGTTGGATTCCTCTTTCGGAGAGGTGCAAGATTGATCTAAAGCTCATCTTGATCGAATGAGCAGAACATTGATTTTGAATTTATTTTCCACATGTGCAAGGTCGACCAGATTTATCCCACATGCCTAAGAGATGCGTCACACACCCTCATTGATGAATATAAATTGGAGAGACTTGGAGGTCATTTTCTCATCATCTCATCACACATTCTTTCATTGTGATTTGATTGGTTCGATAGCCTTTGGAGGCCCTTTTTCCCTCACACGTGTGGAGCGAAGCTGCTATTTTCTGCGCTGATCTGTTTAGGTCTTTCTGTTTTCTGCGCTGATTTGTTTAGGGCTTTTCTGCTGCAGCGTTGACCAGCGTTGACCGTGGTCAACCCTTGGTTGTTTGACCTCAATATTCTGCAGAAATTCTGATTTTAGGAGGTCGTACAGCTGGGCACTAAAATCGAGGAATTTTGGGTTGTTTGACCAAAGCCCTAGTTTGTTGCGTTGACTTTTCTGAAGCTGCCTGCGTTGTCCCTAGTTTGACTTGCATTGACTTATGATGAGCTGTCTTTGAGGGCTGTGGGTGTGACACATGAAAGTGTTGGCTACCTGAGAAAGACTTTGCTGGTTGAAGCATCCTACTGACTGCCGTAATGCCACAATATCTCATATCTTTGCTGGGCAAAAGGAATTGTAAATCTGATCTATATTTGGCTTGTCTTTTATTGATCTATTATTGTGTTCTATCAGCATTTTACTTTCAAGTTTATGTGATAGCTATTTTGTATTGGGCCTAAGAAATATTGAAGTAAAAGTGCATCAAGCATAGAACACCATGGTTATCTAAATTTAACATGATATCAGAGCTGAGGTGAAGACAAAGTCCAAGAGTCCAAGTTGGTGTTAGAAGCTATCTCTGAAGGAAGAAATCCTATCAAGGACAAATGGCCTCCTCAACCTACAAGGGTTTCAAGGCTGATGATAAATTGACTAATAAGTCTGATTATCATGCATGGAAGATGTCCTTGGATTTGGTGCTAGAAGATCAAGATGTCATGGACTATGTACAGGGGAATATTCAAGAGCCTCCATCAAATGCAGTTGTTGCCACGAAGACGAAGTATAGAAAAGGGGAAATCAAAGCAAAGATGATTATCCGGGATTCTATTCATAAGCACTTGGTTTCTTACATTTATGAACTAAAGACATCTAAGGAGATGTATGATAAGCTGGTGAGCATGTTCAAGGCTAGCAATGCTAATCAAATCCTCTTCTTCAAGAATCAATTGAAGAATATCAAGAAGGGTAAGGATGAATCTATTCATTCATATTTTATGAGGCTCACTAAAATCAGGAATAACCTCCTAGCTATTGGGGAAGCAATATCTGATCGAGAAATGGTTCTTATTGCACTTACAAGTCTCCCACTTGATTGGCATGTATTCAATACCACTATTCTCAATAATAATATGATTCCTGATTTTGATGAAATATTGACGAGATGCACTCAAGAGGAAACAAGAATGATGGAGTATGCCTCTAATGGTAATGGAAGTGAGCCTACTGCCTTCGCCGCTAATGCAAAGAAGAAGAACCATGGTGGCCCGAGAAATCAAAACCATGGTAGAGCGAGGCCCAAAGGAAGGGAAGATGTTACACTTGTAACAAGACTGGTCACTATGCAAGAGAGTGCCCTAATAGAAGGGACTCTCCCAGGGATGATGACAACAACAACTCGAGAAGGAATGGTAGGAACAACAGGTTCAAAGGAAAAAGGAAGGCTCCCTCTGATCATAATGGAAATGGGCAACCTTTCAAGAGGTCAATAAATTTCAGGTAAGATGAGTCTAATGTTGTTGATAATAAGAGAAATGATTTTATTCTTGTCTCTGCCCTCTCTGTTGCATCTCCATCCGACACCCTGGATGTCTAGTTAATTGATAGTGGTGCTTCAAGGCACCTCATTGGTTATAAAGAAGCCCTTTCTGATTTGGTTGAGAAGGATACTAATCTGGAAATTATCCTTGGAGATAATGCCACCTATCCCATGATAGGGACAGGGACTATGACCCTCCATTTATCTCAAGTCAAGTCATTCGATTACAAGATGCGTTGTATGTACCTAATTTGAAGAAGAACCTTGTGTCCATTTCGGCAATGGAAGACAAAGGGTTCAAGGTGGCATTCGTTGATGGAAAGGTACTTATCTGGAAGAAGAACTTCAAGGAAGCTCTTTCTATTGGTTTTAAAGTTGATACACTCTACCAGGTTGGAGGAAGTCCATTGGGGGCTATGACATGTGATACAACTCTTCAAACAGAGTTATGGCACCGGAGGTTTGCACACCTTCATTACAAAGCCCTTCCCGAAGTAAGGAAGGTGGTGACAGGGATGCCCGAATTTAGAGATGATCATGAAGGTATATGTCAGGGTTGTGCCGAAAGGAAGCATACAAGGGGACCATTCCCCTCAAGTGTCAAAAAGACAACTGATATCTTGTAGTTGATACATTCTGACTTATCTGGTATGTTGCTTGTGACATCCTTGGGAGGATGTTCCTATTACATGACTTTTACAAACAACTTCTCTTGCAAGACCTGGATATATTTTTTGAAGAAGGACGAAGCATCAAATGGTTTTATACCTTCAAGGCCTTGGTGGAAAATCAAACCGAGCAGAAAATCAAAGTTTTGAGGACTGACAATGGGACCGAGTATGAGTCAAATGAGTTTAATGTCTTTTGTAGAGACGCTGGCATTAAGAGGAAGACCACAACTACGTACACTCTTGAGCGAAATGGTGTTGCTGAAAGAAAGAACATAAACATTGTGGAAGCTACCCGCGCCATGCTATGTGACCAAGGTCTTCCGGAGTTTCTATGGGGAGAAGCTGCGAACACTGCTATGTATGTTCAAAACAGATGCCCGCATTCCACTCTGGACTCCAAAACTCCCGAAAAAGTCTTCTCTAGTAAGAAACCCGATGTTTGGTTTGGTACATGATGGATGGCACTTGTGGACAGACGGATTTCTCCCTAGTTGAGAGGGAGTTTTAATTTTTGGGCAACTAGGTCCAAACTCCATGTTGCACTGCTCATATGACGATGGTCATATTTGTTGGATTCCTCTTTTGGAGAGGTGCAAGATTGATCTAAAGATCATCTTGATCGGATGAGCAGAACATTGATTTTGAATTTATTTTCCACATGTGCAAGGTCAGTCAGATTTATCCCACATGCCTAAGAGATGTGTCACACACTCTCATTGATGAATATAAATTGGAGAGACTTGGAGGTCATTGTCTCATCATCTCATCACACATTCTCTCATTGTGATCTGATTGGTTCGATAGCCTTTGGAGGCCCTTTTTCCCTCACGCGTGTGGAGCGAAGCTGTTGTTTTTTGCGCTAATCTGTTTAGGGCTTTATGTTTTCTGCGCTGATCTGTTAGGGCTTTTCTGCTGCAGCGTTTACCATGGTCAACCCTTGGTCATTTGACCTCAATCTTCTACAGAAATTCCAATTTTAGGAGGTCATACAACTGGGCACTAAAATCGAGGAATTTCGGGCTGTTTGACGAAGCCCTAGTTTGCTGCGTTGACTTTTCTGAAGCTACCTGCGTTGATTTTTCTGCGCTATCCCTAGTTTGACTTGTGATGAGTTGTCTTTGAGGGCTGTGGGTGTGACACATGAAAGTGTTGGCTGACCAAGAAAGACTTTGCTGGTTGAAGCATCATGCTGACCGTCGTAACGCCACAATATCTCATATCTTTGTTGGACAAAAGGAATTGTAAATCTGATCTATATTTGGCTTGTCTTCTATTGATCTATTATTGTATTCTATCAGCATTTTCCTTTCAAGTTTCTGTGATCGCTATTTTGTATTGGGCCTAAGAAAGATTGAAGTAAAAGTGCATCAAGCATAGAACACCATGGTTATCTAAATTTAACATTTGCACAATGTAATGAGTTTGAATTTATGATCACCTGCTGCCAGCACTCAGATGTCGCTTTCATAGTTCTAAGATCAACATTCAAGTCTCAAAATTTAACATTGTTTGCATTTTTCACAAGTCCTTAAATTTGAATATGATCTCATTCTTGAAAGTACCATGGTTTTTTTCACTTATGTGCTTACTATTGGGCATTGCTTAGCGCATATTTTCTTTCATCATTGCATGAGATCTTTTGGCGAATGTTTGAACGTATGATGGCAATGGTACTCCAAGTGCTAGCATGAGTATTTCAAGATGACATACATCTGGAAGTTTACTGTTTAAATATTATAATCATGCACTTAAAGTTGTCAAAGGGACCTCTACCCTTAATGGTGTTGATCTGTTTTTAAACACTGGTACATTCTCCTATCGTCAAAATATAAATCTTTATCATGTCGCTTAATGTTCAATACAGAATTATAAGGCATGTCAAATCTGATTGGGAACGCACCTTTGTTTAATACCATTAACACTCAAACTCAAAGTAATAATCTTTGAATACTTCAGACCCACCCTTAAATATTGTGGATGGAAGTATTGTTCGTGGGTACTATTGGCAGAATTTGCATTTAATGTGATCAATAATGAACTCGTGGTAAAATCAGTCAAAGCCAGATCATTGTTTCAACTTTCAACATATCACTGAAAATAACTATTGCTTATGTGTGGATGCTATAATTATGTTTGGCACATGGTCTGTCACAGTTGGCTCTGCAATGATGATGAATGAATTATCTATACTATATAGTTTTTCATGTGGGAGCATAATATGTGAGTAATTTGTGAAAATTACCTCACTATTGATCTGTTTTGCCTCATATTGTTTCCTGTATCTTGGCATAATCTCATGGTGCATCAATAATGGAAAATTCAAGGTGCATAATGTGTTGAACAAGTCTCATTTTTATGTTTCAAGCATCATTTGAAATAAGCGCTATTTTCTCTGAGTTGAACATATTGCACTTGTTCTTAATCGATACACCATTCACACATCCTTGAACTTTCTTCTTACCTTCTAGAATGGATAGTGTCATCAACAAAGTGTTTTGTTGAAACAAGCTAGAAGAGCTCCCCCTCTTTATTACATGACCTGGTTCAGCTTGACTCTTGAGAAAACCCTCCTTAGGTTAGGAAGCCCCTTCCATAGACTTAAAGTGAAAGGCCAGGCCACCATGGTGACAGTGGGTGGCTTGACTATAGTTGCTCTTTGGCTCTCCTGCTGGGGTTTGGACATTTCCTTTAGGTGAGAGTGTGAGTTGCAACAAGGCGCATTTGTGCATGTCACGTTTCGAAGTCAAAAGTTGCATTCCTAGATTGGTTGTGAGAATTGTAGTTTTCCTATTGTCTGTGCTTTTTATTTTATTGCATCGTGTGTGCGCTTCCAATTAAATTACTGGGTACTCTGAGAATGAATTGCAACCCTAAGCTTGCATTCATGTGTAATTGGTCTGCACCAGTTTTTGACCTAAATTGTTTATTAACCAACAAGAAAGAAAAGTATAACACACCTGGTGGAGCAGCCACACAGCAATGCCTGCAAATTCAACAATACCCATATACTTGTCAATCCAGCTAGCATGTTCATCTGCTTCGATGTCTCTTACTGGTGCACTCAAAATTCTGTGTTTGGCGAGCAGCTGAACTGCATCCTCTAGGCTGGCATCCGAATTTATCTCTATCACTGAAAATGACCAAGACAAAAAGATGAAGAAGAAAATCACAAAAACAGAACAGACACAATGTGACCCCTACTGTTTCTCCGTAAATGACAGAGCACCGCCACAATATATTCTTAGAACATCAGCAGATTTGCAATGTATGTCACCCTATCACTAATTGAAGAAATATAGTGAGTATGCCGACTTCCCACAGATTGTTAGCTATATGGGTTAAATCCAGCAGACTTGCTTTGGCATAGAATAACAACGCATAACATAAAGTCTGTGTGAAGCAAGGCAAAACGTAAAGCACCTTGGCCGTTGAGGGTTGCAGGAAAGGCCGTAACAGGAATCTTCTCCAAGCATGAATTGAGCCTCTTCTGGGGATCAGTCAATGAAGGCTCGTCTTTATCCTCCTCCTGTTCATCCCACAGGGCTTCCAGTAATCTGCCAAGCTCCTTTTCTGCATCCTCGTCCAATTGGTTCCTTGGGCTACAGATTATGTTGTTGGTCGACTCCATGGTCACATTACACCTCCAAAAAAATTAATATCTGCATCAAAATAGCCATAATAGAGGCAACTAAGAGCTTCAATTGTCAAGCATACGTTGCCTTGCCACTTGTGCCGAGTTAATCAGTGTCTGACAACAACTGTGTTATTTGTTATTTGTTAATTAAACTTTTATAATTGTAAAGTTCAGTTGCATGATGTTCACATACAACTCCTTCGCTCAATCCAATGTTCAAACAATACTTTACTTTCTGACCCTTCCTTTAATAATAATAATAACAATTTGGAATCGTGACCCTCCCAGCACATGACATGACATTAGAGTACCCTGGCTGAACGATATAACTACCAATGAGTTGTTTTACCGAAGAGACCTCCCCAGAAAATTAGGATTGAGAATTTTTCTGATAGCGGGTCTATATATTCCATGAAAATACGGTTTCCTTTTCCGAACATCATAAATATTAACATGAAATATGTATGAAAATAAAACACTAAAAAATATATTATTACTATTATTATAAATTATGAGAATTATATTTTTCACAAAAATAAATTAAATTTAAAATTAAAAAAAAAAAATTATAATATTGGTTAGAATTATTTTTCAATATAATCAATAAAGTTATAATTTCTACGTCAGTTTACTTAATAAAATATGTCAATATGTTATATAAAATATTATAAAGTTATTGGTTCTATTTCTCAATTAATTTAATTACACCGAAGGTGTTCTTTTATGGGATTGACTGGGAAACACTGTTCATTTCAGCCAATCCCTGTGCTACACCTCTACTCCAGATTTTCCCTTCTACCCTGTCAAAATTTGACACTTGGCGCCCTCTTAGACCATGTCATCCTACCGTGCTGCTATCCAATCGTTCGCTCGCCCGTGCTGCTGTCCAATCCTCCGCTCGCCTCCTTCAGTGTCCTTTTGCTCTTTTTAATGAGCAATTGCTAGTTAATTTATGTTGAGATTAAAGGTAGACATGGTGCACCTAAAGGTTAATGGTAATGGACATAATCAACCCTATAATAAAGGTGATATTATAACAATAGTGAATTGAATTCAACCTATGAGATGTAGATCAATTAGGTAGTGTGAAGTTCAATGTTGAGATTAAAGGTAGACATGGTGCACCTAAAGGTTAATGGTAATGGACATAATCAACCCTATAATAAAGGTGATATTATAACAATAGTGAATTGAATTCAACCTATGAGATGTAGATCAATTAGGTAGTGTGAAGTTCAATGTTGAGATTAAAGGTAGACATGGTGCACCTAAAGGTTAATGGTAATGGACATAATCAACCCTATAATAAAGATGATATTATAACAATAGTGAATTGAATTCAACCTATGAGATGTAGATCAATTAGGTAGTGTGAAGTTCAATCCCCACCAGGTCATAGGTTCAAATATCATGGGGAGGGGTTGAGGATGGGAGCCACCTTTAAGGGAATTAAAGTTAATTGAGTGTACCTTGGGTGGATGGGAAGCTTTGATGATAACTTCCACACTTAGGTTCACGTCTCATTGTGACATGATGCTCCACTGAGAGTTTAATGGGGGGCGCAAGAGTGGGAGGAGTCGTCATTCATCCCGATGAATAAATTGAGACACAATTCGCCTAGGGCTTAGGAAGAGCAACCAATAATCAAGCAGAATTTTACCATTGTGGAAAGGCTTTGAGATAGCAACAATAAGGTGGATTTGTCATATGGTAGTTTACGGGGACTCTGTGATTCTCATTCAAAAAATTCTCAAATTAAAGAGATGCTAGAAAATGATCTTCCTTGGTGATACTTCAAATTTGCTTGCAAATTTTGAAATTCGAAAGTGTGGAATTTTATCGTATCAAAATGCAGAATAATCAAGTGGCAAACTCATTAGAAAATCAAGGAGTTGCTCTAAAACAAGGTTTAATTATTCAAGATCAAGGATCCTACTTTATCATTTGTCCCATGATCAAAATATTAAAAAGCTATTGGGATTTCATATCCCAATCCTCTTGAATATGGAGTTAATGACAAAGCAAGCAGTCTCAGGACATTAATTGATTGCATTAATTAAAAAAATTTGATGGATCATTTTTGGCGGCCCTCATCTAAGGCGATTGGTGATAGTGGATCCGCCAACTAGGCCTCCAGGGCGAAATTCACCATTCCCATGGACAGGTGGTGGATTTTCTTTAAGGCATTAACAAGCAAGCTTACAGATGAGCATGCTTGCATCCGGCTAGTTCAAAGATAGTTAAATTCGCTCAAGTCTTGTAACAGAAGGGATGATTCAGCTAAGGCAAATCTCGTCAGGTGTTTACAGGATCAAGGTTCAGGTATTGAATGCACTTAGGAGTTCGCTAGAGGGAGAGGTATTGGAGCAAGCATCTATAAATGGAAAGTTTTGGTAATGAATTTTTCATCGAGTTGCAATTACATTGGGGTTATTTGTAGACATATGGAGCGCCCAGCAAGACAGGAGCAAACTGACGAGTCGAAAGCGCAATTGGCCTCAAGCATGTCCTATTTATCTTTCCTCATCTCCATCTAAGGAGAAAAGGTGGCTATGAAGGCAAGAGCCCACTTTGCTCTGGTGAATAAACAATTGGAATCGCTATGGGGTGACGTTGATCGGTTGTAGGCGACGGTGGATAGTTTAACAGTTAAAATAGACAATATTGAACTAATTGTTGAGTTAGCAACCCTGGGAATTCTCAAAGAAGTGTTCAGGCTAATGGATGGTTCGTTAGGTGGAGAGAGAGCAAGACAAGAGAATGAGGAAATTATGGAGAAAACCATGGATGATGCCCCTCCTCAACAAGCGAAATCCGGAAGCACTGAAGCTAGGGAAAATGGAAATGGTTAGTTTTTAGGTGTCTTTTAAATGTTTTGCTAGTATATAGTGTATTAAGGAGTATTTTGGAGACTCTATAAAATAAGTGCAGTAAGAGTCTTAGTTAGAAGTTGGCAAGGTAGGAAAAGGTGTTTAGTTGTGCGATTTTAGCTGAAGAACTTGCTCTAAATGTAAAGGTGTTGGCCTACAAACTAGTTGACTTAATATAAAATATTTGTTTCTTTAAAAAAAAACAATAGTGAACTGAATTCACCACATAATAATCTTATGCATCTAATAATTACAATAATTTATGAGAAAAATGACTAGTATCATACGAATAAGAAATCCACATAATTATATATATATATATATATATATATATATATATATATATATATATATATATATATATATATATATATATATATATATATTATTTAAAAATAAATATTATTTTCAATGTTTTTTTAAGAAAGAGACTTGTTTTAGGTTGTTGCCTTTCCTCATATCATACAAAGAGTGAAGAGAAGAATCGATTTTGTAATACAAAGTGGTTGAATATTATTTAATGGTAACATGCTTATTTATGAGTTCTTATTGAAGTGTAGAGTACTTGAGGTGGGCATTGAGGGGTTGGAGGGCTCGGTGGTTGGAACCCTAACCGCCTTTGCCTTTTGGTTCGTGTTGCCTGCCCTTTTTTGCCTAGTTCGAGTGGTCGTGGTCATTCACCTTTGTTCTCAACTGGTGTGGTTCCTTTGGCATGTTTGTGGTTTGTCCTCGGGGTTTCTCCGCTATCAATGTTGCCTCTCTCCACTGGAGCTTCTGTCCTTTTATGTTTTTGGCATTGGATTGTTGTCGTGGCCTCTCTACTCGTCGGTTTTCGGCCTCTTTCTTTTGTTGTCTTTCGCCATTGTTGTCTATGTTTCTTTCCTTCATTCAAGCTTGTTTGTGGCATAGTTATTCATGGCACATTGGATTGGGGTATATGTCGGCGCTTAGTTGGGGTTGTGGGCCCGTCTTCTCAGTTCTACCCTTGATTTTTTTGGTCCACTTTGGGGTTTATCGTATGCGGGCCAATGCGTCCTATTTGTGTTTTGGGGGGGTTTCAGCCCTTGTGTATCGTTTTTTTTTGTGGACCTTTATGGTTTCTCCATTGGGGTATTGTTCTTAGCACTTTGTGCTCATTTTTTTGAAGGCCTTATGGTTATCTCTTGAATGTGTTTCAGCATTTACAAAATGTGATTTTGTTTTCAGCAATAAAGTTACAAGTTTTTTCTCGAAAAATTATGAGTTATTATTTTGATTGTTTTCCTATTATTTAAGTAGTTTTTTTTTTTTTAATTTGATTACAATTTAGTTATAATTTTTAGTTTGATGTAAAATTGTGATGTTAATAATTGAAAATTGTAATTTTAAATAATTTTTGGATTTTAAGTTTATTTAAATGTTTAAAAAATAAAATTCAATTAATTTAAATTGTCTTATGAATAATGTTCGGGGTGTCATTTCAAGTGGACAATCAGAGGCATTAAGGGCGGAGGAGTGAGGCAGGCCTCCATGCACCACATGTGCGCATTAACGGTTCCTCACATGCTCGGGGTTATGGCGCCTTGGTACTTGTACTGTGTTTCCGACATCCGATTATTATCCAGGTTTATGGGCTATGTGGGTATTATCTGCAGTGGTTGGGCAATGGTGAGAGCAAGGTGGGCGAGAGCACCCTATGTTTCGGTGTCCGAACTCAAGTCATGGCTTGAGGCTCCTGTGCAGGGTGAGGAATGTAATGGTGTGAGGGCATGGAAATGGCTTTGGTTTTGTGTTAGGCTGTGGGATCCAGGAACTTCTTCCCCTACTACGAACAAAGTCGAGATTGGTTTGGTATTTCCCTCCTTGTGGTGGAAAGTGAGCCCAATTGGGCATGTTTTTGTGCAAATGGTAGGGTCATTGTGGTGGTGCGAGTCTTGGAGCTCGTGGAAGTGGTCGGTGAGCATTGTTGGTTTAGGCTCAAGTGGAGCTCGGGGGTCTTGACTTCCTGGTGCACGTCTTCCAATTGCATCATTCACGTTGACAATGGGAGCATGACTTTGGTGACTAGGCTAACCTCCTACTTTCGAGAGGTGACTGGCATCTAGGGTCAGGTAAGCAGTGTTGAAAAACATAATTTCAATTGTAATTAGGTTGTATTTTATTGTGCTTGCGAGGCACCTCATAGCCTCCACTCATAGTGGGGTGGCAAGGTAGGTTGTATGTTGCGACAATGTGGCCGAGCGCGAAGGGGTGGTCTTGGGCGTGGCATGGAGGACAAATGGTTCAACGACGAGCCAAGCTTCGACTCGATGTCTACAGAAAGTCAGCATTCAGTGGTGGCAATTGCGGTCTCTCCAAACCATTCCCCAGGCTAGGTGGAAGCCCCGGTCACCCTGGACATGATTGCGACTTAGCTACAGCACATACAACTCAACTCGGACAACATGCGGGAACAAAAGTATGAAGAGAGAAATGAGCTTATTGCCTACATTAATGAAATTTAGCATCTGCAGAACGAAACTATGGATGCTCTAGAGAGTCTTCTATGCTAGCTTCAGTGCTCCCACGACCACCTCCAAGCTCTGGAAATTCAAGTGGAACACATTGACTATCATGTTCACCATCGTGCATGCCTCTTCATTGCACCTCCAGTATTTCCTCCCAATCCCCCTCCATGATGTATTTCTCTGCACCTCTCTTTGCCATTTTTGTGTCAACAATAACCATAGACACCAGTTGTCTTAGATCTCTTCTAGGAATAGTATTTTGTAGTAATTTGGACTGTTATTTTCTAAAGCCTGTGATGCTTAGTTGGAATGAAGACCTGATGTATCTTGTTCTATCTCTCAAAATGATAATATAATGAAGCTTTTGACCGACAAAAAAAATATAAATAAAAAATTATTTATTACTTTATGGATTTTTTCGGGTGGATGGAAGAACGAACCATGCTCCCAACTACTCAAGGTATCAACTGACTAAGAAAGAGCCAATACATCCCATGGGTAGGGACACCTACTCTTCAAGCCTTATCCCAAGGGGTTAATATGTCCCTTGGAATTGAACTCGGGTGGATGTGTGGGTAGACCTTATCCCCAGGGGGGCATATGTTCCTTGGAATTGAACTCGGGTGGATGTGTGGGTAGAGGAACCTACTTTTCGAGCCTTATCTCAAAGGGCCAAACATGTCCCTTGGAATGAACCTGGGTAGATGGGAGAACAAACAATGTTCCCAACCACTATAGTTACCAACCTAGGATTACCATTCTTAGACTTTAGTACTCAAAAAAATCTTTAAAATTAAATATCTTATCCTACAAGCAAAAATATATTTTTCTAAAACCATGATCGTTCCTTTTATTATATCTTATCCATTGTTCCATTAACAAAAGAGTTTATGTATTATTATTATTATTACTACTACGAAAACAAATTAGCATTAGTATACTTTATTATTATCAAGATTATTGTGTTGTGATGTGTATTCTACAACCGAGTATGGCGAGTATGTGTAATTTCTTTCGTGCTCAACCTAGAGTTGACACATGTCCTTTTTTAAATAAAAATAAAATATTCTCTAAAAAAACAATATCAACTATAATGAAAAAACAAAAATGAATATCAATATTTGGTTAGTTTTAATTAAAAGCATTATCACATCAATAATCCCACGCTTATTTCCCCGATGGGCGTGACGGAATGGTGCAACATTTGGCAACAGGGTGGCATATGGAGCCCGCCTCGCCTCCATGTGCCCATTGAATGTAGCATAATGCAAACGACCATCATTAAGAATCCGCAAGGGGGCGATCTTCCCACTTGCAGCGATGTTATATCTTCATTATGGCTTGGGAAGACGATCAGTGAGTTGTGTTGGGCGATGAGGTGGGAGACTGTAGAGGATTTTTGGTTTTCACTTTGTTTTTCCTGGCAGTGGTCATGGCACTGGGCAGGCGAGTAATGTGAGTCATGGTTTAGCTTGGAGTAGGGAGAGGTCTCGGGCAGGGACTATCCTTGGGATCCCAACACGATGAAGGTGAATGTGACATTGTGTTTCCTCCCATGACTTCTTGGTCTGTCTGTTGAGTGTTCGGCATTGTCCCAAAGGGAAGATATTTTCTCTCACAACCCTCTTTTCTAGTCCAGACCAGTCTTTTCTAGCCACTCCACTCATAGTTTGATTTTAGGTTGGTAACGAAGTGGTATCTATTTCAATTTAATTTTCTCGAGGTTGGAATGGGTTGTTCCATGCCACCTTACTCCTGTTTTCATTGTGGTTCGGTGGTTTGCGCACTCTTCGCTGGGGGGGGGAATTCAAGCAGCCTAAAATTGAGGTGGCGTTGTGCGTAGACAGATTCAGAAGCAGAGTGCTTCTAGTCTTGGCTCCGCAGGGTCTGTTAATTTGTCTTGTGACTTCTTGTTCATTTCTCATCTCTATCTCGTTTGGTGTTTCTTGTATAAAGGGTGGCCCTACTACAGGCCCATGAAAGGTTCTTCTCAGGCCTATGTGGGTTTTTTCATCTAGCCTTGGTTGCTCTCAAATTCCCTTGGCTTGCCTCAATGCCCTACCAAAAGTGTGACAGCCCTGGTAAAAATCCAAGTAAAAAATATATAAGACCACAGTTGATGGAACACGTATTCCAAGCTGAATAGTCGGAAAAACATCCTAGCGGGAGTTCATTTGGTTTATTATGGCTAAGGAAATTGGCAAAGGCAATGGCGAAGGCTTTAGAAAGGAAAAGTGTCATCTATTGGCATTTATTTATGAAAATAATGGAAAATAGGAGAAAAGGAAGGTGAAAGGTCAAAGGTTGCATGAGAAGAGGAAAATGAAGGAAAATAATGGAAAATGAAGAAAATAGAGGCCGCAATTATAAAAAAGCTTATGAGGATCAGTTGGCAAGACTTGGTCAGTTCAAATTTGGAGATCTCAGTATTCTCTCTATCTCTCTCTCATACTCTTGGATACTTAGAGTTTTCTTGGAGCACTCTTGGAGAGTGTGCCATACTTGGAGGTTTGGAGCAGGAAAGCACAAGAGGACATCAGGATCAGCAACTACAACAGGTTTTGGTTGCAGGTGCTGAGTTGCATGTATGTTTTCCTCACTAGTTCTGGCATGCATGGTGTATGCATGTGGATTTTCCTAGCCTTGCCATTTCCTAGATAGCCATGGTGTTGTGGTATTATTTTCATTTATTGCTTTCTGGTTGGTTTTCATGATTCCTTTAATTATGGGTTGAGTTGTTAATTCCTGGAAGCCTTGGTTGGAAAAATGCTATGGAAGCCCGACTGACAACTATGGGTTGAGTTGCTAGTCCTGGAAGCCTAGGTTGGACAAATGCTCTGGAAGCCCTAGGTGGGTTGAGTTACTAGTCTTGGAAGCCCTGGTTGGACAAACACTCTGGAAGCCCTGTAACAGTTGTTACTAGTTCTGGAAGCCCTAGTTGGGACAAACACTCTGGAGCCCTAGAACAACTTGGATAGAGACCACTCTATGATGGTTGTGATGTCCAACCGTGAGGTGGAATCACTAGTTGAAGGTTAAGGAGGTTTGGCCTCTAGAAGCCTTGTATTAGTTGTGATTGGTGTGTTTAATGAGATCCCACATTAATTCTTGGAATATGGCACGGGGGTGATTGGCTGAAGTAAGATTTGGCTCAGCCAATCTATGGTCGGGTGGAACATGGAAGTCCCATCTCTGGTTGGTTTTTACATTCAGTAATGAAGAGATAATTCCTTTGGTATTTGGTATGCAAAGGTATTAGTTATTATGTGGATTGTAATTTTGTTGTATCCATGGTATTTATGTTGTTATTATGTTGGTTATAAGCATGTATTTTATCAGTGATGAAGTATGGCACTATCCATGCTTTTACTCGTAAATGAATGCATAATTTATCTATGTTCAAATAGATTGTATTGCAACTAATGATGTAAGGGAGCAATGCTTCTTATCGATTCTCAGATAAGTATGAGACCCCTATGCTTAAATATGTTGTTTACACCTATAGATGCAATGTTTGTGACATGTTTGACGAAATTCTTGTCATGGCTAGGAGGGGTCCAGATGAGTTCATGTTAGACAATTATATATTACAGAGAAATGCAACACATAAAATATGTGGAAACACAAACACAGAAAACATAGAAAACAAGAGAGACGCAGATATACGTGGTTCACCCAATTTGGGCTACGTCCACCCCGAACAACCAATCCTTCCTTTCTATTATCCAGAAAAATGAAGAGACACAACCTACAACAGATCTGTTGTAATATCCTCTGTTCCCTCTCATAGTCTCCCTATCTGTTTCTCGCTCTGAGAATACACATACAATACACAGTCGCAATACAATACCCTCATACAAAACGAGGGGTTGCCTTCTAAGGAAAAAAACCCTAAATTAAACATAACTTCTACCGTCAGATCATCAATGAACGACCTAGATTGATTAGAAATTACAATACTTTTACAAGGCAATTTTACTTCTTTTTTTAGCTTCGAGGGCGCTACCCCCAAAACCCCCCGCCAGGGGGGGGTTGACCCCCCAGGAAACGTTTAATTATGGGCGGCATTGTCGCCCCATTAAGAACAGGGGTCCAATGCTGTGATACAAAATAAAGAAGATAATCAGGCTCCACACCCAACAGTTCTTGATAATGTGATTGCTTATGTACCTTTTTTGTAATATTATTTATCATCTCTTAAAGTTTCATGAAGTTCTCGGCAGTGACTTGGGCTCTGGGGATGAAAATATGGCACAAATCCCAGAGTTGCAGGCACATAAATGACCAATTGGGGCTCTGGCCGCATGCTTGTTGTGTTATGCCTGCGGCTATAGGCTCCTAGCCGCTATCTTGCCTTGGCATACCTGCGGCCATGGTCCAAAAGGTTCAAAAATTAAGTCTCCCTCAGGGGTCAGGGGCTTGGAATGTTGGGTTACCTCCTGGGGATGTTGTTGATGTTGTGTAAGGTATGTTTGTCAGGTTTCAATCGGTTCCACTTCCTTAAGGTCATCTAGGAGGTTGAATCTCGTATTAGTAGCCTCTCGTCACATTTTTACCTCAGTTGGCCAGTTACTTGGGTAGATGTGGGAAGAGGGTGTTACAGAGTGGTATCATAGCATGGTTCAACCCTCAGACCGGATGAGCAGTGTGTTGATCATGCATTTATGTTTGTTGCATATGTGTTTAGTATGCTTGTGGTCTATATGTGTTTGTTTCATCCATGTTGTGTTGGCCGTGGTGGTAGTGGTCTCCCCTTGGAAGGGTTAATGGTGTTGTTGTCAACATGTTGTCATGATTGTATGATTGGTTATGTGTTTTTCTGGCTTATGTATTGTCCATGCACACTTGCTTACATGTTGCTACATGTTGTGTATGCATAGCTTGTTTATGCTAGGTCACATATTGGTCATGCTTGTGTGTTTTTCGTGTATGCTTGCTTATGTGATGCTATATGTTAAACATACATTGGTCGTTCATGATTGGTTATACATGTCAAGTGGGCGCATGTAGTCAAGTTTGCATTGGTTTGAGTGAGGTTGTTGTGCATAAGGTCATTGTATGCAATTAGGTCACCATGATGATATTGGTATGTTATGATGCTAATGTGTTGGCTAAGATAGAGTAGGAGATGTTTACCATCTAGGTGAAGTTGCAGCATTGGACCAATAGGAAAGAGAATATCGTCATACAAGTTTGCATGCTTGTTGTGCAGGTATGTGATTCATGGTTGTTGTAAGCATTGGGGTTGCTTATATGTTTGTCATTCTATTGTTATTATGGTTACATGTATGATAAATGTTGGTTAATCAGTGTAGTCATATGCATTATGGTTATGTGTATGCCTCTCATTCTATTGATGTTATGATAGATGTTAGTTGACTAGTGTGATCATACGTACATATGTTGGTTAGTCAAACATGTTATTAACTTGATGATTAGGGTTATAGAATTAATATTTTGTTGATTGTATCATGCTAAATTGGATTGGCCTAGGCGGATGGTTAGCGTTATGACATTCAGGTATGATTCAACTTATTTGTGACATTATGTTGTATTAATCTAGGCTAAATGTGCCTATGTGATTGTTATTTGTGAATGACAATTATTTATGAGTTTGTGATGTTAACATGTTAGTTAGTTACTGTTATGAATATTATGATATTATTTTTGTTTGAGTTGATGTGTTGTGAAGTCATGTCGAGCTAACCTATATTGATTTTGCAGACAAGATAGCCTCCCCTGAGATACATTAAGGTATGAGTTTTCTTATGTCGCATACTTAGTGCTTGACTGCTTTATTATGTCGTCCAATTGGTGTTTGAGTGTTTGGTGTTTATTATGTCATCTAGTTGATTTATCTAACATAGTATGTTTATAGTTTGTTTGAATGTTTGACTAATGGCATGATATGAGTATGTGTTTATAAGACTGCATGAAGAAATGATCTTGTTTTAAGATGGTTGTACTAACGCATATGTGTTGGGATGGATGACATGTAATTGAGTATAAGTAGGTGATAGTTGTAGTATTATGATTTTGACTATTATTTGATTATGGCATGGTTGTTATTCTTGGTAAAATTTGATTTGAAATTGATAGATATGTTGTCTTGATCTTTGGCACATATGGCTGACATGTGTGTTCAATTACAGGTCAGCGTGATTAGCACGAAAAGGTAAGATAATTGGTATATTGTTATATTTAGTTATGCACGAACAATTATGTGTTTATGGCAGTATGATACAAGGATTGTATGGAAAAGAGATTGCGATGAAATCTTGAAGAAGGATCAAGTTGAGTTTTCCTTCGGAAGCACTAGGGACCCATTGGGATTGAGTCATGGCGTTTGTTGCTAGTCTTGTGCTTTTGGTCTTTTGTTAATTTTTTGCGCTTCATTTGCGGTCTTGACCGCGTCTAGTGCATGGCCATGCCACTTTGTTGTGGTGTCATATTGCTTTTGGGTTTTCATGGTCTTATTCTTTCTTTCTCTTGTTCTTTCCTCTTATGTTTTGAGAGTCTTGGGAATTAGTTGGGAAAGAGGCAAGTTAATGGAGCTCAAGGAGAGCTTTGTGGTACCCAACATGTAATGTAAGATACAGATGAAGCTCAGTGCATGAGTAAAGGGCAATGAAAGGTAAGAGTATGACAGTCAGTTGGACTGGTTGGGTCCATTGTGGTAAATGGATGGTGGCGGTACAGACATGAGAAAGGCAACAGAAAAGGTAAAGTGAATGAGGTGTTAGATGCCTTGGCTATGTTGGGAACTATTGTTCTCAAAGGTGTGCATGTTGTGCGTGAATAAAGGGAGTTCTCTTCATCTAGACCTTATGTTATCTGGTAATTATGATGTGATCATGATTATGTTGGTGTTTACATATGTATACATGTATGTATGCATGTATGTCGTGTTTGACAAGGTCATCATGGATCATGGTTGTTTAATGATAAATGTTTATATGTATATATATGTTTGTATGTATGACATTGTGTGACAGGATCATGATTGTTTTATGCTAATGATTATATATGGATGTATCTATGTATCTATGTCATTGTCTGACAGGGTTTTTAGGGATCATTCTTGTGGAGGAATGATTGCTTATGTAGGTGAATGACATGAAGAATTTCTTGGTCAATTGGGAAGAGTAGGTCTGACATATCTATGAGGTCAGTAACATGTGGACACGAATTGATATTATATGCTTGTACTAGGCCTATGTTTATGTTATGGGCATGTAATGTTGAGGGGTACGTTAGCAAAGTGAAAGTAGCACGATCTGCGGCATGCTAGGATAAGCGTGGATAGTGGAAAGGCACTAGAATAAAGGTTGCTTGTGGGGTCAATGTGTGGTCTATGGATGTGCAATACTACTGTTATGTATATGTTGTGCATGTTGTATAATTAGTGATTGTACCGATGGTGATGTGTACATGTAACATAGATAGTACTGTGTGCATATGGTGTTCTATTCATGTTGTATATATTGTGTTGTGTGTGTATTGCATATGTAGTGCTAGGTATAGATGGTGATATGTACATGTTGAATGTGCAGTGTTCTTTACATATCGTACTATGTGCATGTTGGATACGCGATGTTGTGCATATGTTGAATATGCGGTGTTGTGTGCGTCTGGTGCTATGTGCATGTTGAATATGTAGTGTTATGTACATATGGTGTTGTATGCATAATGTAAATATGGTGTTATGTACATTTGGTACTCTTTGCATGATTGTACATGTGGTGTTGTGTACATGTTGTGCAAGTGGTTTTGTGTGGTTTTGTGTGCAGATGGTGTCGTGTAGATGTCATGAGTGTAGCGCTGCGTACATATGGTGTCGATTACATGTCGTGCATGTGGTGTTGTGTACATGTGGTATTGTGTACACATTGTATAGGTGGTGTGGTGTACATTTGGCACTGTATACACGTTGTGCAAATCGTGATGTGTACATGCGATGTTGTGCACACATTATGTTGTGTACATGTTATGCATAAGGTACTAGTATATATGTGGTATTGTGTGCATGACGTACATGTTGTGTTGCGGGCATGCGGTACTATGTATGTGCATGGTGTAGTTGTGGTCTTGTGACACATGTATTTGTTGCGTTGTACTCTATGTATGTATTAATGTCGTGTCATATTGTACACTGGGTGTAGGTGTATGTGTTGTATGCCAGTGTAGGCGTATGTATTGTGTTGTATTATACATCGGATGTATGTGCGGATGTATGTATATGTATTCTATTGCATTTTACACCTGGTGTAGGTGGTGTGTGCATTGTGTTCTACACTGGTTGTATGTGTATGTATTATGTTGTGTTGTACACCGTGTGTGGGTGTATGTATTGTGTGGTGTTATACGCCTTGTGTGCATGTACGTGTTGTGATGTACATTGTGTGTATGTGTACATGATTGAAGAGAAACAAAGGCATTCGGTGATTTCCGAGTGTGGAAAACGATCCTATATGGGTACAAAAGAACAAAGGAAGTAGTAAGGACCGATGAAGGATAAGTATATGTATTTTATTGCAGTTTTATTATGCATATGATCTACGATTGTGACTTATGATGGTTACATGTGATTTATGATTATGGTTTGTGATGATTGCATATGATTCATGATTTTGACCTATGATAGTTGTATTTTGAGTTAACTATATGTGATATGCTTATACATGATGATTTGATCAAAAAACCAGTTTGACTTGTTGTGACAGGAAGTAAACAAGGTTGCAAGTGTACCTTATTGACGAGCTACCAATGAGGTATGATTTGAAGTTATTTCAATTTATTTTGAATCTAATGGCAGTATGTGCTTGGTACAAGAAGCATGGAAATGCTCGGTTGGGTGGTTGAAACTAATTGCAAGCAGTAGCCGCAATAACAAAAGGAATTGAAACATGCAACACTATGTTGGTAAAGAATTTTAGGAGCAGGGCCATTATGGAACATCGGTACCCAATGGTGTCCAAATATTTCCATGAGCATGTTATGACTGATATGATGGTTTTGAGGCAGGTATATGCCTTGGTTGTTTGAACTTTTGATGCAAGAAAACCTTTCCAAAGAATGGACTTCCCGGGATGGGGGTGTGAGTGGAACTTGGAAGGTGAGTGACTGCACAAAAGGGGTGACCGGATTTCCCAAGGGACTCTGTAGAATAGAAGGGAAGGTTGGGGATATATTTGGTTTGGTCATTATCATTTCCAAATGGAATCAAATGCACATTGGGAGTGTGCCTTGAAACAATGAGCCAATATTTGTTCACTGAGAGGACAAGTGGCGTAGGACTACAACGTTGGACATCGGATGCAGCTTTAACTTTGACAGTGGATTCTGAACTTCCTAGCAAGGAGGTGAATCCTGGCACTACTTTTGAAGGTGGAGGTGTGAGCCTCCAGATTCCCTTGATTGATTGATATGGGCATCATATCATTTTAATTGTTGGTTGAGAAAATGCTTATATGTGTATATTATTGTAAATACTATATCGAGCTCGTTTATAAAGCTCCATAGACAGTATGGTTACTTTTTGTTAAAGCAAATGTGCTTAAGTATATGTGGTTGTTATTGTAAATATCATAATGAGTTGTGTTATAAAGCTCTAGTAAACGATATGTTTGTCATGTTTCAACAATGGTCATTATAAATATTGCAACGAGATGTTTCATAAAGCTCCATAGGCAGTATGTTTTGTTTTCAACAGTATTGTTGGTTATAGGTGTCATTGAACACTGAGGACAATGTTCCCCCAAGGGGGAGGGTTTTGTAACAACCCTGGTAAAAATCCATGTAAAGAATATATAAGACCATGTTTGATGGGACATGTATTCCAAGCTAAATGGTGGTAAAAACATCCTAGTGGGCGTTCATTTAGTTTATTATGGCTAAGGAAATTGGAAAAGGTAATGGTGAAGGATTTAGCAAGGCAAAGTGGCATTTATTGGAATTTATTTATGAAAATAATGGAAAATAGGAGAAAATGGGGGGTGAAAGATCACAAGTTTTATGTGAGGTGGAAAATGAAGGAAAATAATGGAAAATGAAGAAAATAAAGGCCTTATTAATAAAAAGGCTTCTAAGGATTAGTTGGCAAGACTTGGTCAGTCGAGTTTTGGAGCTCTCGCTATTCTCTTTATCTCTCATACTCTTGGATACTTAAAATTTTATTGGAGCATTCTTTGAGAGTGTGGAATACTTGAAGATTGGGATCAAGAAGGAAAAACATGAGCAAGAAATCACAAGAGGACATCAGTATCAACAACTATAATAGGTTTTGATTGTAGGTATTGATTTGAATGTATGTTTTCCTCACTATTTTTGGCATGCATGGTGTATGCATGTGGATTTTCCTAGCCTTTCCATTTCCTGGATAGCCATGGTGTTGTGGGATTATTTCCATTGATTGTTTTCTAATTGGTTCTCATGATTCCTTTAGTTGTGGGTTGAGTTATTAGTTCTTGGAAGCCTTGGCTGGACAAACGCTTTGGAAGCTCGACGGCCAACTATGGGTTGAGTTACTAGTCCTAGAAGCCTTGGTTGGAAAAATGATTTAGAAGCCCTAGGTGGGTTGAGTTACTAGTCCTAGAAGACCTGGTTGGACAAACACTCTGGAAGCCCTGTAACAGTTTGGGTTGAGTTACTAGTCCTGGAATCCCTGGTTGGATCAAACACTCTGGAGCCCTGGAACATCTTAGATAGAGATCAATCTGTGATGGTTGTGATGTCTGACTGTGAGGTGGAATCACTGGCTGAGGGTTGAGGTGGTTTGGCCTCTAGAATCCCTAGATTGGTTGGGATTGATGCGTTTGATGAGATCCCATATTCATGCTTGGAATATGGCACAGGGGTCATTGGCTAAATTAATGTTTGGCTCAACCAATCTATGGTGGGGTGGAACGTGGAAGTCCCATCTCAAGTTGGTTTTCACACATGCATGTAGCGATGTGTACATGTGGTGTCGAGTACATGTCGTGCATGTGGTGTTGTGTACATGTGGTATTGTGTACACATTGTACAGGTGGTGCAGTGTACATTTGGTGTTGTGTATACATTGTGTAGATGATGTCGTGTACATGTGATGTTGTGCACACATTGTGCAGGTTGTGTTGTGTACATGTTATGCATATGGTATTGGTATACATATGGGATTGTGTGCATGATGTACATGTTGTGTTGCGAGCATGCAGTACTATGTATGTGCATGGTCTACTTGTGGTATCGTGACATGTGTATTTGTTGTGTTGTACTCTTGTGTATGTATAAGTGTTGTGTCGTATTGTACACCAGGTATAGGTGTATGTGTTGTATGTCAGTGTAAGCATATGTATTGTGTTGTATTGTACACCGGATGTATGTGTATGTGTTATGTCGCGTTGTACACCAGATGTATGTGTATGTATTATGTCGCGTTGTACACCGGGTGTAGGTGTATGTGTTGTGTTGTACACCAGTTGTATGTGTATGTATTGTGTTGTGGTGTACACTGGGTGTGAGTGTATGTATTGTGTGGTGTTGTAGGTCTTGTGTGGATGTACGTGTTGTGATGTACATTGTGTGTATGTGTACGTGATTGAAGAGAAGCAAAGGCATTGGGTGCTTTCTGGGTGTGGCAACCAATCCGGTATGTGTAAAAAAGAACAAAGGCAATAGTAAGGGTCGAAGAAGGATAAGTATTGGTATTTTATTGCAGTTTTACTATGCATATGATCTACGATTCTAACTTATGATGGTTACATGAGATTTATGATTAGGGTTTATGATGATTGCATGTGATTCATGAATTTGACCTATGATGGTTGTGTTTTGAGCTAACTAGATGTGATATGTTTATACATGATGAATTGATCAAACAGTCAGTTTGACTACTTGCGATAGGAAGTGAAAATGATTGCAAGTGTACCTTATTGACTAGCTACCAATGAGGTATGATTTGAAATTATTTCAATTTATGTTGGATCTAATGGAAGTTATGTGCTTGGTACAGGAAGCATGGAAATTCCCGGTTTTGTGGTTGACACTGATTGCAAGCAACAACAACAACAACAAAAGGAATTAGAACATGCAACAATATGTTGTTAAAGCATTTCAAGAGTAGGGGCATTGTGGGACATTGGTACCTAATAATTTCCATTGATTTCCATGAGCATGGTATGACTAGTATGATGGTTTTGAGGAAGGTATATGCTTTTGTTGTTTAAATTCTTATTCGAGGAAACCTTACCAAGGGATGGAATGCTTGGGATGGGGGTGCAAGTGGAACTTGGAAGTTGGTTGATTGTGCAGAAGGGGTGGCCAGATTGCTCAAGGGACTTTGTAGAAGAAAAGGGAAGGTCGAGGATATATTTGTTTGGTCATTACCATTTCTAGATGGAATTAAATGCACATTGGGAGTGTGCCATGGAAGAATGATCCTGTAACTATTCACTGAGAGGACAGGTGGCGTAGAATTTCAGTGTTGGACATTAGATGCAACTTTGAATTTGACAGTGGATTCTAGACTTATTGGGAAGGAGGTTAATCCTAGTACTACTTTTTGAGGGTGTAGGTGTGAGCCAATGGATTAACTTGATTGATTGATATGGCCATTATATCTTTTTATTTGTTGGTTGAGAAAATGTGTATATATGTATATTATTGTAAATATTGTATCGAGCTGGTTTATAAAACTCCATAGATAGTATGGTTATTTGTTGGTTGAAGCAAATGTGCTTAAGTATATGTGGTTGTTATTGTAAATATCGTAATCAGATGTGTTATAAAGCTCTAGTAAACGATATGTTTGTCATGTTTCAACAATGGTCATTGTAAATACTGCAACAAGCTGTGTTATAAAGCACCATTGGTAGTATGTTTTGTTTTCAACAGTATTGCTGGTTGTAGGTGTTATCACTCAAAAAAATGAAGCATCATTCGACAAATTCATATAGGTTCATGTGTCAAAGGTAGGGTTGTAGGGTTCATTTTTTATTTACTTGGTCAAGGAAAATTTTAAATTTGTCTTATTTAAGCTTACCCTAAGGTCCAAATCCACTCAATTTCAAATCCCCTCATGTCACATCACTCATAACTTTCTGACAATTTTCAATTCCTAAGGTTTTAGTACCGAAATGGTCGTTTTAGCCAAGAAACCACAGTTTCGTAGTGAAATACACTGATAAATTACACTTTTCGCTACGAAACCGCTGATACTTTCGTAGCGAAAACACCCAGATTTACACTAAACACACTACGAAAGTGTGGTTTCCTGTCTGTCATGTCAAGTTAACTGTTTGGTGTCAGAAAATCATTGGGAAAGGGTAAGTTAGATACCATTCGAGTCATTGAGGGTTAAGATCAAGGTACATGGTCAGGTCTGAAGTCATCATCATCATTTTAGGCATTTATGAATCATCATTGTGTTATGAGTGAATATCAAACTTCAAAATATTTCTTAATTCAGTCATTTCTCATTCCGCATTCCTTCTTCGCGTGATATTGAGCTCTAGAGAGCTATTGCATTGAGCCAAAGCTGTGGCTGGTGTTTTCAAAGGTTTACAAAGATCACTGATCAAGCGAGGCTGAAAAGTATCAAGAGAGGCTAAAAACTATCAAGTGAGATTGAAAAGTATCAAGCGAGGCTGAGAAGGCGTTAAAGAAACCATGGCAGAAAAAAGAAGGACAAATAAGGGTGGCCAATGTCTAAGATATGAACCAGCAGATATGAATCTGATCAATGAAGACCCAACAACAGTAGAAGTCTTTAGAAGGACTGGTTGTTTACAGTTTTGTGAAAGATTACAAGGCTACCATGTATAGGTTTCCAAAGGATTTGCTTTAAACTTCAGTGGAAAAACCACCAAAGTGGGGATGCTAAATATTTCCATTACAAGAGAGGTCATTGCAGCAGCAACAAGGATTCCAAGGGGACAAGAGAAGTGGTTTAAAGGCTTCAAATTCAACATGGAGCAGTACAAGGAGTTTATCAAGCCATAAAATAGTGAAATGAACCTTACTAATGCCATTCCAAGAAGTTGCATGAAGGATAACTACTCAAAGTTGCTGCTCATCATCCAAAAATATTTTACTTGTGAAGGGAGATACCATAAAGTCTACTCTTACCATTTCAAGCTTCTCCTACACTTTACTGGTAATATATCTCTTGATTTTCCTTTCTATTTACACAAAAGTTTATCAAAAATGGTAGATAAGGTCCAAGCAAAATCTGAAGGAAGTGAGACTTCATTGTTTCATCATGCTTTAATTTAACTACTGGTTTTAGATGAGCTCCAAAGACTAGGCATAGACTGGTCTTCATTTTTGTTTGTTAGTGGTTTTGAGTTGGATACTCTTACTCCTACAAGAACTCCTAAACCTAGGAGTATCCCATCACCCTTAGTGGTAAAACAAAATGAATCAGTGGTGGCAGAACCAAGTGAACCACAAAGAGTAGAACCAAGTGAGCTAGTGGTGGCAGAACCAAATGAACCAGTCATGATGGAAACAGAGAAATTATAGAGTTTTGATACACCGATTGTTCCACCTACAAAACAAAAATAAAAGGTGGTCAAACTTGCAAAACAAAAACAAGCTGTAATTAAACAAGGAAGCAAAAGGATGACAAGGAGTCAAACAATAGCTTTAGAAGATAAAATAGTGGTTGTAGAAGACAAAACAGTAGCTAAAGGAAAATTAGAATACATACTACATGCCATTGACATATAAGAAACTCCTATAGTCCAAGCTAAGGATATAGAGGAAGGTGGACAGAAATTGAAGAAAGCCAAATCTGCAAAGAAACTAGAATTTGAAGGAGAAGATGCATGCTTTATGTTCTAGGCAAGAAATCCCATGACAAGGCATGCTAAATTTTTTTTGGAGAGTAACAAAGAAGTTCATCCAGCTATTGATATTTTCAAGCCACCACAAGACATCATTGATATTTCATCACCTGTAGAGAAAGATTCAGTTAGCAAGTCAAAGAAAGGAAAGGAGAAAGTAATGGAAAAAACAGAGTTTGAACTCCTTGAAGAACAGTTGAAGTTGGACAACCATGAGATTTTTGTTATGAAGAAATAATAAAGGAAACACAATGTCCAGAAGGTTCAGTTTGACAAGATGAAAGATATTTGGGAAGAGCAGGTTGACAGTGTTTCCAAGACCCTAGATAACACACATCAGTTTATCAAATGGACCATGCCATTGAGGAAAGAAGTAAAACATGTCAGGAAAATGAATTTACATTTGAAATATACAAACAGAAAATTGAAGGATCAGGTTAAAGACCTCTAGGAACAGCTTGAACTAATCCATGAGGAGTTGGAGAAAAAGGGCCTTAAAATGACAGTAGTTGAGGAGCCAATTGCTCAACTCATCATCAATGAGGAAGAAACACCTCAAGAATCATAGTGTGAGTTGGTTTATGATTTTAAAGGTTAATGGCATGTTAGAAACTAAATTTTTACACCTGGAAAGCATATTTTTGAAGTTACACAGAAATATGGAATTTTCACTATTTTCAGCAATTTCGTAGCGTTCCTAGGCTTGAAGACCAGGAAAAAGCTACGAAACTACTGTGGCTTATTTTTTGCTTTTTGAACCAGTTTCAGGAGCTTCCAAGAGGTGAAAATGGTATGGAAGATGTATTAAGGCATAATGAACATCATGTAGGAGGAAAGAATCAGAAAACTTGATGGCAAAAGGCATTTTTGTAACGCTATGAAAGTACGCTACGAAATTGTCATACTTTCGTAGCATATTGTTTTGAAGCTTTATGAGCAGGTTTTTGTGCAGTTATGGATAGGTGGACACTTTCAAAGGTTCAAGGGACTATGTCAGTTGTTATCAAAGACTTGAATATCACGAGATAAAGCCAACTCATCGACCAAACCATTCATTGAAGATAAGGACCAGTTTCCTTAAAAATAGGGTTGGTTTCTAGTTTTAGAGGAGGTCAATTAAGATGTCATGTAGTGATGAGTCCCGTCGCACCCTATTCAAACATGTGAAGGAATAAGCTGTCAAAGATGTAGCTATTTTTAGGAGATAAGGTTGTTAATGTAATAATGAACAATTTGAGTCCTATTAGGAAAAGGACTGTCAAGTAGAATAGTTGTCATGTTCTCATTAAAATAGATGTTTTATCGTTATGCAAGGTATCATTAGGGAAAGTTTGATGAATCTAGCTAGGAGGCAGATAATCTCATCATGTAACAAGTCTATTAAAGGCCAGAGAGTCGAATTTGTAATGGGTTGGAGATCTTTTGGCAAAACTACAGCTTTATGTAATTGATTGTTTTCAGTAATACAAAGACTTGTTTCTTGACCAACCTGAGATTATGATTGAGTTTTTAGTGTGTATCTAATCTATATTTTCTATGTGTACCATTTGCAGTGGTTTTCATCTTTAATACTCAGAATTCATTCATGTAATGCTCTGACTTCCTTTATAGATGAATTGACTGTGTTATTTCTTGTTTCATGTGTGCTTACTTTTGCTAAAAATCTTACCTGCCTCAGCTTCCATGTCAAGTGAACTATCTACCGAATTATTGCTTTGTTGACTCCATAAGCCCAATGTTTGCATATTGATGTTCTTTTCAACCTACACTTGTCACAAACAAGTCATTTTTCAAGTAGAGTTATCCATGTAGTTTATCATTATCAAATATCATTAACCTTTTGTGAGAGAGCCCTCTCAGACTGAAGAGGCTAAGCTTCAGTTACAAGTTGGTTTGAAACAATTACATAAATTTTTCTGGTTAGCAGCCAATCAGGTGCAATTTTGTGATAAAAGTAGGTGTCATTGAACATCTAGGACGATGTTCCCCTAAGGGGGGGGGTGTGGGGTTCTCTAACAACGCTAGTAAAAATCCATGTAAAAAATATATGAGACCACAGTTGATGGGACACCTATTCCAAGCTTAATGGTGGGAAAAACATCCTAGTGGGTATTCATTTGGTTTATTATGGCTAGGAAATTGGCAAAGGCAATGGCAGAGGCTTTATAAAGGCAAAGTGGCATTTATTGGTATTTATTTATGAAAAAAAATGGAAAATAGGAGAAAAGGAAGGTGAAAGATCCAAGGTTGCTTGTGAGGAGGAAAATGAAGGAAAATAATGGGAAATGGATAAAATAGAGGCCTCGTTAATAAAAAAGGCTTCCAAGGATCAGTTGGAAAGACATGGTTAGTTCAATTTTGGAGATCTCATTATTCTCTCTCTCTCATACTCTTGGATACTTAGAGTTTTCTTGCAGCACTCTGGAGAGTGTTGGATACTTGGAGATTTGGAGCAAGAAGGAAAATGAAGAGCAAGAAATCACAAGAGGACATCGGGATCAACAACTACAATGGGTTTTGATTGCAGGTACCTAGTTTCATGTATGTTTTCCTCACTAGTTTTGGCATGCATGGTGTATGCATGTAGATTTTCCTAGCCTTGCAATTTATTGGATAGCCATGGTGTTGTGGGATTATTTCCATTGATTTTTTTCTGGTTGGTTCTCATGATTCATTTATATGTGGGTTGAGTTATTAGTTTCTAGAAGCCTTGGTTGAACAAACGCTCTGGAAGCCCTACGAACAACTGTGGGTTGAGTTACTAGTCCTGGAAGGTTTGGTTGGACAAACACTCTGGAAGCCCTAGGTGGGTTGAGTTACTAGTCCTAAAAGCCCTAGTTGGGAAAACACTATGGAATCCCTGTAACAGTTGCGGTTGAGTTACTAGTCCTAGAAGCCTTGGTTGGAACAAACACTCTGGAGCCCTGGAACAACTTGGATAGAGACCAATCTGCGATGGTTGTTGTTGGAGAGGTAAATCCCCTCTACGGACAGAGGCGATCCCTACTAGCCCAGACTGGGTCTTGCAACAACCGAGTCATGCTAAGACACAAGTTCCTAATTGCAAAATACCAAGATATGACAAGAGGCCTACCTTAAGTCCTACGTTGTCGTCGTTTGTGGAGAAGATGGCGCTTCCGTCCCTTGCTTCAGCAAATCACAATTCTCCTGCTCAATGCGATCGAACACCTGCACGTACAAGAAGAAACAAAAAACAAACAAGCATAAAACCTAATACATGCAATTATGTATCAGTCAGAGAAGATACAACTCATAACATAAAACATGAACATCTGAGTGGAACCATAATTGAAGTCATTTATTATTAATCAGAACAAAGAAAGATACAACCTGAGCTCTGACGCTGGATCTTCCTTCGACGGGTCAACAGAGGAGTACGTCTCGGTAAAGCTCGTCGGGAGAAGGACAAGTCTCTCTCTCTTCGGCTGTCTGACGATAATCTCCTTACAATTGATTCAGCTTTATTCAGGCTAGCTTGCAAAGGGAAAATGACAAGCTTATATAGATGGTGGAAGGGGAGTTGGGATCCCTACAATGGTGGAATTGGCCCTATCCTCAAGGAAGCTTCCATGATAGGTGGAAAACGACTTCCCCTACATGTAGATCCGGAGCCAAACCTCCCAACTCAATTTAGAGACCAGTTCAGGAGTTGGTTGGAATCAAACTTCCGCCATTTATTTTTAAAAAACACTCCTTATTAAGCCTGGCACGGGTGATACACTGGGACAGAGCGCCAGTTGGCACACCCTCTTTGGTGGATTTCCCCCATTGGTGCGAGGGCTGAACTGTCTAGCTGCGCCAATGCAAAAAGGGCTATTTTTAGGGCTTTTCACAGGAAATTGTCTTCAGGGGAATGATTTTCCTTGTCAAGGGGGATGCCATGAAAGTGGTTTCAGGTCATGTCACTGCTCACAAGTCATGGAATAAGCCCTCCAATGTGCAGGACGGGGAATTTCAAGGACGGTGACAAATTACTGTGTAACAGATGCCCCCTGAAGCATGAGGCCCAAAAGAGAGAGAGGGGTGAAATGATTTACGAGAACGTGTCCAACTGAAAACACTGCCATCGAAAAACCTGCGTAGACAAGTACAACTGATATCTCAAATAAATGATATATACATGGTATGGGCACAACCATCCGTAACAGAGTATACAATAATCAAGATCCAAGGTATGGATGCAGCCATCCAGTAAGGATCGATAAATAGACTCAGGTATGGTCACATCCATCCAGTGAATGAGTCATGTAATTAATCATAATAATCCACAAAATCGCAGCCTAGATTCTAACAGACAAAATCCAGGGTCTTGTGCTCCATCTCGACCCGAACATAGTACAAGTTCAAGCATGTGAATAAGTGAGCTGAAGTCGAACATACAAGAACATCGTCTGATTACCAGCCAATGATGAAAGTTGTTAACAGACGTGAGAGGAACCACCAATGATGACAATGGCCCTCAAGGTACTATAGGTACAATCCACGAAATGTGAACAGTGAGTTGGCGTCGAACACCCGTAGAATCATCCGATCGAAGGCCAATGATGAAAGCCTTGCGTCGAATGCGAAGAACCTGCCATTGAGGCATGCAGGCTCCAAGGTACTGAAAGGGAGTCTCTATATCAACTTCCTGGATAATGAGTTGAAGTCGACAGGAAGTGACCTTGATCAAAGGTGGGCCATAGTGTTTCCCACATCATCGACGCGAGATAGAGGAAAAATAATGTTTGTGAATCAGGACCAGATGAGAATCAGAGGAAGGTTGAAACTGCAGAGGTCAACTTCTCTTGAACATATCGGCGGCACGACAGTGGATTTGGCAGTATTTGACATCAAAAGATCAGAGGTCATGATGACGAGGCAAAGAGCAGATGAGAGGTCAAAAGGGATTACCCAAACCCACGGAGGCAAACAGAGAATGAGGTGAGATGTCCCCAACCCGACACGAATGCAGATAAGTGCCATGTTCAAGAGTGACATACTGCTGACACGACAATGATACTAGTTCCATTTTTCCCCACCATTTCTGGCGAGTACCCCAATTATTTTTGAAGACAATCTGGAAGGGGATAGCATATGCTTGTAATATAAGTTCATCCTTCGGACGAATCCATCCTAGTACATTTAATGAGCCTTAGGAAGGAGAAAATCGAATATCGTCAATACGACTGGATCCAATGTCATCAAAGTTTAACGAGTCTGACAAAGGAAGAACTCGACGTCTTTTCATGTTTAGAGAGTTTGAAAAGACAACAGAAAAGTAAAATTCAATGGTCCCTTTTCGTAAATAGTTCCTCCGATCTGAAAAGGTAGAAAATTATGTCCGAGAAAACCTCCTAGTCGCAATAAGCTAGGGTATTCCTTTTTCGTAAATAATCTATCCCAGCCCGAAAAAGGGGTAAACATATACTGGGTAGATGTCGATTCGCAGCCACTTTAACAAGATCAAAACGACAAGGGGCTCGACAATCTTTTCATGTTTAGAGAGTCAGAAAAGATCTAAAAGATGACTCCAAAGTGACTTTTTCGTGTTTTTACCGAGTCCGAAAAAGTATAAAATACAACTCGTATCACAGTCCATGTCGCGTAAAAACCTGTCGCTGCACATAAAAGCGAGTGTAAAATCCATTTTTCGACAAAATATATTAAAATATTGAGAAAAATGACTTTCAAAACCTAATTTTGACTTCAAAAGTTATAAATATGCCACAAATGGTAAAAACATATTTACTTTTACTTTTTACCTCATTTGGAGAGCAACAGTGAGCTTTGGTGTGCGAACTTGTGACGGTGATAGCGACCAATCCAGTACATCATCCGAGTTCTCGTCCATTCCAGGTAAGAGGCGCTCCCTTAAGCTCAGTTTTGATCCTATTTTTGTATATTTCCATTGTGTATTTGATCTCTGGGGGAACCCTTTGAAAATTTAGGGCTCGGCCAATTGGCGCGGGTATCGGGCACGGACCCGCGCCAATTGGCTCTTGCTTACAAAGGCATTGTGCCAATGGCGCAATGCAATTTTCCGCCTTAATTTTCCAAAATGTGAGCCACTAAACTGATTTTTTAAGTGTAACAGAGATCTAATAAGGTATTTTTGACCATGTTGGTACAGATATCCAGGCATAATGGTGATTGAATGGAAGGAGAGGGAACATGGAGAAGATGACGAAATGGCCATGCAAAATGAAGCTTGCATGAACGCACTCCGGGACTGTGGTCTCAAGAAAATTTTCCTCATGCCATGCTTACGAGCTCAACCTGAGCTATTACAGTACTTGATTAACACATGGGACGAGAATGAAGAAGTGTTCAAACTCCGAGACCAAGTATTAGCACTCGAAGTCTCTGATGTTTATTTCATAACCGAATTGTCACGCAGAGGCCCAATGCCAATCATGACAGGCGGTAGACCTTTTGGGGAGAAAATGGATATGGTAATGGCGAGAGTGTGCCTAGGGGCATAAACAGGATCAGGCAGTGGGAAAGTAGAAATCCATACTGTTCGCGATCTAGCACTCCGGGTGGTGCTTCACACCATTACGTGGGTTGCAAGATCGCAGGCCTCGCATGAGGCAACCAAGGCAGAGCTCCTACTAGTTTCCGAATGCATGAATCCTACACTTTTTGATTGGGTCATTGTCGTGACAACAAACATCAAACGGAAGCTGACAAAGTACAAGAAGTCCAAGCTGAAACAGTTTGGGTATGGTTCCATTCTGGTGTCGTTCATTCTAGAATGATTACCAATTTTTCAGGGCCAAGGGGCGATAGTTGCCGAGCCGACATTGAGGGAGCCGAGAATGGCTCGATGTTCAGCACTTATGCCCAGGTCAGGAGGGGGCCAGCAGATGTCCTGGAGGCCTGATTTTTTTGTATGGTTATGGCGTCAGCTGATAGTGGTTGAGGGTTGGCCCTACGCGGGAATCGACTTCACGGGAGACCCCGATCTCCCACTTCCATAGGGGGAGGGCTGGGACGAGGAGCTGGGTATGAATATTTTTTTTTTAATTTTTTTATGTATTTATGATTTTTTTTGTGATACATGCATATTCTAACAACAGTTCTATGTGTATGCAGATTTTGGCCCAAAGAGGCCCGCGGGCATGTCGCCCATTGCACGGAGGACCCCTCTCGTATATGACCCTCAGGCTGAGGGCGGCGAAGGGAATGAGTTGATCCAGAACTTAGAGGGTATCGCCCGAGGAATCCTGGACTATGCACGGCTGGTAGATGTCTCGCTAGCTTACCAACGACACACTGTGGGGGTGCCTAGTCCTACATCGACTGTTGAGGCGATTGGTGCACGCAGTGGCATGTTACCACGAGCACCATGCTGATTAGCTATATAGGGCTTTTTTATATGCATATTTTTGAGAGACATGTTGTCTCCAGCTATTATCAGACATACATGTATATTTTTTGACTTTATGTGATGTACACAAACTGAAAACTATTTGACATATATATCTATATATCTATTTCTAGATGGATCTTTTTACATGTGATGATGTTTTTATAAGTTGCGCAAATGTCTATCTAAAACCAAATTAGCTACTGCATCTGTTAACACATTCATGTGTCTGGGTATATGTTGATATGTAATGTAATCAAAATTTCTTTCCAGTAAACGAATACGTAGATACAAACGTAAAATGGATGGGTTTCTAACTGAATAATGACCGTTAAGTTGTATTACTACAAGCTATGAGTCTAGCTACACAAGTAACGCATGAATACCGAGGTTTACAACCTCGTTTAATAATTCCAAAACAACACTATACTCTGCGATGTTATTTGTGGTAGGCCCTAGACAAACACCTTGCAAATTAACCAACTCACCAGCAAGATCGTAGATTACCCAGGCTGCTGAAGACAGATTCCTGGTACTACGGGAGGCACCATCCACGAAACCGAAAAAAGGAGTAATAGACATCTGCACAATCAGGAAGACCCAATCAGCAAAAAGACACTTACAAAGCACACCACACCACACATGCACAAAAATGAAAAACACTCACTTATGTACACACACACCACACAAGAATAACTCAAGCGTAGTACTTTTTAAGGTACAACCCATTCCTAGGCTGTGCCAAGGGAACTCCTTCGTAGTCGATAAGCTCATAGGCCCCATTTTTTAATACTCGTTTAACTATATAGAACCCATGCTACATGGGCCGGAATTTGCCTGCTCCAAGTTTATCGCGTGCTTGGTCATATAGGAGGACGAGGTCTCCTTCAACAAAAGAACGAGGAGAAACCGATTGATCAAAGTGGGCTTTGACTCGCTTTTTCTGTGCCTCAATAACTAAGGCAGCTAAGTGGCGGGTTTCATCCAGTCGTTCCAAATACAAGAGATGCTCTTCCTTCAGAGAAGTGTCAGGCAATAATTCCATAGCCAACTTCAGAGAAGGAATTTCGCATTCAACCAGGAGATTCGCTTCCAAACCATACACCAACTAAAAAGGTGTGAATCCGACTGCTCTCTTTACGGACGTTCGATAAGCCCAGAGAGTTGAGAACAATTGGAGATGCCAGTTGGATTTGTGGATCCCAATCGTTCGTTGAAGCATTGTGACCAAAAATTTGTTCACAGCCTCAACCTGGCCATTCGCCTGGGGGTAGTATGGCGTTGAGCTATCATGGCGTAAGCCCAACTTTGATGTCAGCTCAGCCATCATGTAATCATGAAAATGGGTGCCATGATCGGTAACAATGGCCTGAGGGACTCCGAAACACGTAATAACATGGTTGAAAAGAAACTGGGCAGCTGTCTTACCTTCGGCAGCTAATGTAGGCATCGCTTCGGCCCACTTAGTAAAGTAGTCTATGGCATCGATTATATAGGCATGCCCCTCAGCCGAGTGAGGGTTACATGTCATAAAATCTACACCCCATTTCGCAAAAGGGCCTATGGTAATGACAGGATGCAAGGGTAGGGGTGGCGCGAGCATCTTGCGCTGAAAGACCTGGCACGCATGACATTTGCGGACTGCAACAATACAGTATTTGAATATAGACGACCAGAAGTAACCCGCACGCCGAATATTCTAGGCGGTGGCATATCTGGACATGTGACCACCACATATGCCACTGTGACAGTCATTCAAGACTCTTTCAACCTCTTCCAGGGTCAAGCACCAATGGAGCATGGAATCGACTCCGACACGGTACAGTGTATCTCCTACAATGTGGTATGGTTGAGATTGACGCCGAATCCGACGTCGAGCATCCTTTTTCAATTCAAACCGGAACATATATGTTTGAAGATACACGATAATGTCACTGTACCATGGGTCACAAGTGCTGATAAGAAAGAGCGTGTCGTCCGGGATATGATCCTCAGATTTTGATGGGACGGAGTCTGTTGGGAGAGAGCAAATCAGATCAGCAAAAACCAATGATTTCGTCAACTTAGCAGTAGTGAATTCTAAATCGAACTCCTGAAGGATTACGATCCACTTGGATTACTTTCCCCCCAGCATTTTTCGAGACAAGATATACGTCATGGGGTTGCAATCCGAATCCACGGTTATCGTATGCAACAGGATGTAATGGAGGAATCGCTGAACGGCCTGAACCGCAACGAGTGCCAACTTCTCGACATGAGCATAGCGTGTTTCCGTGTCGAGAAGGTTCCGAAATAGATAATAAACTACGTGTTCATTTCCATCATCGTCATCCTGTACTAAGACCATAGCTATCGTGCTAAATGCAGTGGCCAAATAAAGGGTGAAATCGCGATGATAATTGGGAGGACATATCACCGGAGCATTTACGAGCAACGTTTTAAGATTATCAAAAGATTGCTGGGCAATCTCGTCCCAACGGAAAGGAACGTCCCGTTTCAAAAGACGCGTAAAGCCTTTGGCCACTTCTGCATAATTCGGAATGAAGCGTCGTAAGAAGTTAGCTTTCCCTTGTAGACTCTGCAGTTGATGTAACGAGGAAGGGGATGGGAGATTGATGATGGCCTCGACCTTGAGGGGGTCAAGGCGAATCCCGTCTTTGGAGACGATGAATCCCAAAAGACGGCCAGAATCTACGCAGAAGACGCACTTATGAGGATTGAGCCTAGTATTATAGCATCTACAACGGAGGAAAATCTAGCGGAGGTATTCAGGATGGTCCTCACGCTGAGCTGAATGGGCCTGCAAATCGTCCAGATACGGCTGAGCAATATGGCATATGTCGTGGAAAGCATAGGACATAGCACGCTGGAAGGTGGCTCCAACGTTTTTTAAACCGAACGGGAGCTTTTTGTAAGCAAAGGTACCCCACAGACAGATAAAGGCCGTCTTGTGTTGATCAGCGGGTAAAATATTGATTTGATTGTACCCATAAAATCCGTCCATAAGGGAATAAATCTCACTCCCCGCGCATTCATCAATGATTTGATCTATAAAAGGAGTGGGGTAATTGTCCTTGGGACATGCCCGATTGATGTCTCGGTAATCAACACAGACACGTATAGTGCCCTACTTCTTGTCTATAGGGAAAATATTTGAAACCCATTCTGTGAGGGGAATAGGATAGATAAAGCCCGCGTTAAGAATTTTTTCAACTTCTGCCTTTATAGCTGCAGCTTTCTGAGGATGCACTGGGTGTAGGCGTTGACACACGGGTTTCGCACTTGGATAGGTAGGAATCTCGTGCACGACTATGCTGGGATCAATCCCAGGCATCTCTTCATAGGACCATGCGAACACATCTCTGAATTCATGAAAAAGATCTGTATAAACTTGTATCTCTTCAGGAGAACAAGTCACTCCCACATGAATATTCTCGACTACCCCCGGTTGGACGGAGATGTAAATCGGCATGGTTTGAGTGATATTACTAAGGTTTCCTTCTGAAAGGACCTCATGAGTCAATATTGGTGTTTGAAGAGGCCGGGTGGGAACCTGAGATGCGAAGCGCTCTAGACAATCAGACATTGCCCCCAGGGCGAGCATGAACGAGGAACGATGATGTCCATCGCTCCATGGCAGATCTTCAAGAGACATGGTTTCAACAATAGCTTCATCGGAAGGGAAAAATTCTCTTAAAGGGTCAGGTGAATCTGCATCACCGAGTCAAGGGGATTGAGAATATGTATCCAGAGTTATGCTCGAAGGAGCATGTTCAGGAGGAGGATCAGATGCAACGACAATTTCGCAATAATTAATCTCCACTGGAGTTAACGGCATCGATTCTCCAAACGAGGTCACCTATTCAGGCGAAGGGATGATCCAAGGGTCGTCGGACCTAGAGACCATATTAACTTGAAAGGTGTGCAGTGGTGGCGCAGGAAAAATACCCATGAGGATAAGGTCCTTAAAGAGACTGGGTCCTACACTGTCAGGGGGATTGGGGATCTGATCCACGTAAGGAATGTTGTTCTTAGAGGATGAGGTGAAGAAAGACAACTGATCCACAGTAACGATTTTTCCCTCATGAGGGAACTTCAGAAGTTGAAAGAGGGTGGACGGAGCGCATAACATGGCGTGAGTCCAACTGTGGCCAAGAAGGAGATTGTAGTTGAGCTTGGCGTCAACCACTTCTATTTCTACATTGACTGTCTTCCCCTGTAACATGATCGGAAAACTCTCGAGAACACCCAGGGGTTTAGATTCCCGACCATCAAATGCCTCTAGGGCATTGGGCGACGATGAAAGAGCCGGAGAGCCAATGGCCTTCCAACAGGAAGTTGACATAACACAGGTGGAAGCACCTTCGTCCACAACGACTCTATGGATGTTGAGGCTGTTGATCCCGACTTGTATAACAAGAGCAATTTGATGTGGAAGTCGGGGGACAAAATTTTCTAGGTTGAAGGTGAGAAGATTAGAATCGACGGGATCAATTCCACTGGTTGCAGACAACAGAGCTTTCCGTTGCGATGGGAAACTTTGAAGCACGTCCAATGCAGACATGGTAGAAGGCGCCTGTGTAAAATCCTCAACAATACAGTAGTGTTGAGCGGCACGGGAATTTGGATTGTAGGAAGATCTTCGCAGAACACCTTTAGAAGGTGGCCTCACAACAGGTTCAGCGCTAGGCTTCTCAATTTCCAAAGGACCAGAGACAAGTGGGGGAGGTGGACCATCCACGACTTCCTTCCTAGCTGCCTAGCATGATTCAACATAATCCTTCGAATGCATAGCAATTGAGACAGGTGCAACACCATTCATCATAAAGACCTGGGACCCAAATGGTGCAGATGGTGAAGGCTGCTCAACCATTTGGGTCTGATGAGATGGGAACGGTTCTTTGAAAACTACCAGAGTCCCTTTGGAGCCTTTAAGAAGTTGACTAATTTCAGATCGTCGGGGACAATCTTTGGTATAATGGTCTCCTTCACAGATAAGGCAAGGGTACTTCGGTTTACGTTGGGAACCGTCATCAGTACGAGGTTTAGAAGACTCTGGTTTTGGGGTGTCAGGTTTGGATTTTCCTTTGCCCTTCTTCTTTCCTTTGGAGGCCTTTTCCGTAGGATTAGCCTGAACGGCATTGACCTCTGCAGTTTTACCAGAATCCGGAGGGGCGAGAAGAGCAGAATTATTGGAAGAATTGGACTTCTGCTTCCCATTTGAGGATTTTCGAGAATTTTGAGAAACAGAACCAATGACACCATCCACCGCTGGGGTAGGTGGTGCCTTAGAGGTTCCTGGGCGCGGAGCATCAGTCAAAATATCATAGAGTGTGCCGGACTGAGAGTACACCAGACCAAGGTACTGGGCACGCGTGATGGCTTGTTCTTCAGTCACACATGCCCCCATAGCAATATCTTGAGCGATTTTGTTAACAAAGGAGGTGGTGAACCAATGAGTTAGTAGCTGATCAGGTATATCAAACTTGATCAATCTACGACGACGTCGTCACTCATGAATATGATCAGATATATGGGTGGCTTTATCTTGCTTCAAAGAAGTCAGAATATGCATCCCGGCTTCGTAACAAACCGGTAACTAAAAGTGCGTCAGAAAATCCATGGCTAACGTATTGAAATCTTGAAAGATGTCGTGAGGTAATTCAATATACCATTTAGCGGCAGCACCGGTGAGAGTGCACTGGAAGAGGCGTAGACGAATTGAATCATCCACTCAAGAGTTGGATGAACACCACAGATGATAAGTCATTACATGAGCTTGGGGGTCCTCTCCAGCTTTACCCTCAAACTTAGGACAGTCACCGGGTACCTTGGTTGGAATCGGAGGCCAATAAGGATTGTGAAGAATCATATCATTGGTTAATTTAGAAACGTCCGGTAATTCCATGGTAGCCAAAAACAACAACTGCGGATTGAAAGGCATGCCAGGCCCTCGATAAGGACCTGTACCTGTATTCCATGCTGGTTGAGCATATCCTTGCCCCCATGAGTTCTTTCCCGAGGGATTCTGACCGTAGGGGGTATAGGGCGTATAACCAATCTGATACGGTTGCTGGTAACCAGTGTACGGGGGTTGATAACCATAGTATGAACCCTGATTATATGTCGGCCCCGTTTGAGTAGTATGCGGATTCGGCTGCTGAGTATAGTTATAGCCTGGTCGTTGAGGATAATAATTAGAACCTTGGGGCGGGCTATAAGTCGGTCGAGATTGACCTTGAGGATAGTAACCGCCTTGGGGTTGAGCGGGCTGCTGATAGGTGGGACCCTGCTGAGCCTGATAATTAGGGCACACTGGTTGATTCGGTTGTGGCATCGAATAAATCGACTGTTGAACAGGGTTGACAGGATGTGCAGGCTGGCCTGGTTGGACAGGTTGACCTGGCTGAACGGGCTGTCCTAGTTGAACAGGTTGACCCGGGTAAACAGGTTGCACAGGTTGTACAGGTTGACCTAGCTGATGTGGGACACCAGGCTGTGCCGGATGGGCCGGTTGGCCTGGTGGTGGAATGGGGCCAGGTTGTGCCTGATAACTGGTTTGACCTGCAACAAGACCATAAGATGATCCTGGCTGTGCAACATTCAGACCAATAGGATACTGGGGTTGCATAGGTTGAGAAGGTTGGAATTGCCCCCAGGACCATACAACGACCCAGGTTGGTAGCTCGATTGACCTGTGGGTCCTTGAGGTTGCCCCGGTTGGACCACAGGGTGAGGCTGCATAGGTTGACCTGAAGGGTTGTAGGACTGTCCTTGTGGACCATATAACAACCCCTGCTGGCCCGAAGGTTGGCCTTGTAAGGGCTGTCCTTGCGGGTCGTAAGGATAACTAGGTTGGCCCTAGAAGGGTTTCCCTTGCGGGTTGTAAGGTTGCCCAACCTGGTTAGACGGAAAACCTTGACCATGAAGATAAGCCTCTGGAGCGGGTAAACATAAAGGGTTTCCCTACTCATCGTATTGATATGGAAAAATGTAAACGGGTGTACCATCCTATGCATAATGCGAAAAATATGGACGGTTGGGATCTTGGGAGGATGGACCGACCCAGGGTTCGATTTTTGTAGAGACAATCGATACTCCTCAGGAGAGATGTTCTCTGGCATAGCAAATGCTATATAGATGTCTTTGGGAAGCGACGTAGTCCTTATGGACTAAGTGGTAACAACGGTTGTAGAAGCAGCCACACAGACAGTGGGCCTGACAGGTACTGAAGTGACCTGAGGGGATGACGTGATGGGTGTCCTCGAAGACATCCCCAATGAAGGAATAACAGGCCTCGTAGAAGGATTTGATATCCCCATAGAGGCAACAACGGTCATAATCTAACTTAAAGATATATACCTTGCTGGAAGTGAAGGACCCGACGAAGACATGACAGACAACTCGGGGTTGTCTTCTGGGAACAACTGGTAATCTTCACCAGAAATGGGGATTTCATCACTAGGAGAATGGCTGGATGAGCCCATATCTGAAACTGCCGCTAGATCTGCTAGAAGACATCGAGGACTAGGAGGAATAACAACAGTTATAAAGGGCGAACCCGATGTAAGAGGAGGGAAATATTCCCCTACTCCAAATCCAAACCAAGCATTGGATAAGGGCCAATTTAAGTCAACTAGTCCTCCAAAGGGAAGCTTAGATAGAACCGATCCCCCGTCGAGAAACTCGGAGACGATGGGCTGCTGAGGTTCAGCAGAGGATTGAGAGACCTCTGATGAATCGTCTGTATACGGACTACCAGTAGACAAAACTGAGGGTTCCACCACTGTGACAGTAACGACAAAAGGAAGAGATCAAACACAACACACAGGCAAAAAAACCAAGGCACACAATCAAACAGCCAACAAGAAAATTCTAACAGGGCATGTGATCGTAGGTGATTTATTTTACCACATTGAAACTTAGAAACTTCATCGTTTCATGTTTTAAGAGTCAAGAAACGGATGAAAGGTGACTCTATCTCTTTCAGTTTTGAAACAAGCATGAAAGGACAAGCACTTGATGATCCTTTCAAATTTAAAGAGTCAGAAAAGATCAAAATGACTACTCTGGTAATCTAGGAAAAGGGTGTACCAGATATCCGTGAACTGCAATATACACCTTGGTTTCAAAACGAAATAGAAATCAACCAAGGACTTAACGTACGTGCAGGCAATCTCCTCGAATGCTGTGTCCGGTATATCACGGGTATAAGGCGGCAGAATCGGCTTCCTATGGATAAAGGATAGAAACCTAGTGGGGTCTCCCTTTATATACGCGACGGTACGGGGAGCACAAGTCCGTACTAGTGCTGTCTAACGCCAAGAGACGAACAACAACTACTAGGTTTAACGACGCTGGAACACATCACTAGCCTAGACCTCTAAATATTTCGTTAATGTTTCAATGCCGCCTTAAGGTAAATTGAATAAATTTTAATGTTGATCTTCAATTATGTTTCACTTTCCAGGCCCTAGTGAATGTTATGTCTCAAAATATCCTAAATACACACTACATGCCACAATGTATCATTTCATTCAATGAAGGCTAATTACGAGAGAGTTAAGAGCTTTTCATACAATGACAAAATGACCATAAAACAATCACTAATGTCTCTAATGCAAGCTAATGAAAACTAAAAAGCTTTTCTTTCAGAGTTATAAATTACTAATAATAGAGAAAAGATTCAATTCACATTAACTAATCAAAAGAAAAAGAGATTTTTTGTATATTTTCAGTGTTTGAGAGCAAAGTGCACTAAACAAATGAAAACTAATGAAACGAGCAATTTGAGAAGCGATAGAAAAGGAGTAAAAACAAGCAAGTTTCACTCAATGCAAACACACAATCAAACCTCAAATTGACAAAACAATCTCTCAAAACCAAGAGAATCCCAAAGACTCAAATGAACCATGTAATTTAGGCGCAACACGAGACAAGGAGGAATTCAAATGAGGAAGAAACCAATCACTCAAACAACTCAAAAAAACGATAGACAACCACCAAACGAATGCAGAGAAGCAATCACAAATTTGACTGAAAAGATAGAAACCAAAAACTCCCACGGGAGGCTCGACACACTATAGCACCTAGATGCCCTAGGGCTAGAATGAAAAATCGATAGAAGAGGGAAAAAAACCATAGGATGAAGGTCAAAGTCAGTCAAACAAGGCTCCAGAACACTCAGGTAGTCATAAAAATGAAACCAAAATCATAGATCAAGCTCAGAAAGCTCAAGACAGAGAAAACCCTAGCACCTTACAAAATTGGCGCGACTGTTAGGCTGCAACTAGCGCCATAACAGTATTGGCGCGGGTAATAAACTGGCAACATGTGCCAATTGGCGTGACTGTCAGGCTAATAAGCGCGCTAGTCGAGTTTACTAAGTAAAAAAAAAAATAGCAATCCAAGAAACAGACTAGTGATGGTGAAGGTAAACAAAAGTTTAACACCGAAAAAGAGTGAACCACAGGAGCTGATCAGGTAGGAAAAGACCAAAATCAACCGAAAAGACAAGACAAACTCCAATCAATGTCTCCCCAGTGGAGTCGCCAATTTTTTGGAGAGGTAAATCCCCTTTGCGGACAGAGGCGATCCCTACTAGCCCAGACCGGGTCTAGCAACAACCGAGTCACGCTAAGACGCAAGTTCCTAATTGCAAAAGACCAAGATACAACAAGAGGCCTACCTTAAGTCCTACATTGTCGTCGTTTGCGAAGAAGATGGCGCTTCCATCCCTTGCTTCGGCAGATCACAATTCTCCCTCTCAATGTGATCGAACACCTGCACGTACAAGAACAAACAACAAACAAACAAGCGTAAAACCTAATACATGCAATTATGTATCAGTCAGAGAAGATACAACTCATAACATAAAACATGAACATCTGATTGGAACCATAATCGAAGTCATTTATTATTAATCAGAACAAATACAGATACAACCTGAGCTCTGACGCTGGATCTTCCTTCGACGGGTCAACAGAGGAGTACGTCTCGGTAAAGCTCGTCGGGAGAAGGACAAGTCTCTCTCTCTTCGGCTGTCTGACGATAATCTCCTTACAATTGATTCAACTCTATTTAGGCTAGCTTGCAAAGGGAAAATGACAAGCTTATATAGATGGTGGAAGGGGATTTGGGATCCCTACAATGGTGGGATTGGCCCTATCCTCAAGGAAGCTTCCATGATAGGTGGAAAACCACTTCCCCTACATGGAGATCCGGAGCCAAACCTCCCAACTCAATTTAGAGACTAGTTCAGGAGTTGGTTGGAATCAAACTTCCGCCATTTATTTTTAAAAAACACTCCTTATTTAGCCTGGCGCAGGTGATACACTGGGACAGAGCGCCAGTTGGCGCGCCCTCTTTGGTGGATTTCCCCCATTGGCGTGAGGGCTGAACTGTGTAGCCACGCCAATGCAAAAAGGGATATTTTTAGGGATTTTCACAGGAAATTGTCTTCAAGGGAATGATTTTCCTTGTCAAGGGGGATGCCATGAAAATGGTTTCAGGTCATGTCACTACTCACAGGTCATGGAATAAGCCCTCCAATGTGCGGGACGGGGAATTGCAGGGACGGTGACAAATTACTGTGTAACAGTTGTGATGTCCAACCGTGATGTGGAATCACTGGTTGAGGGTTGAGGTGGTTTGGAATCTGGAAGCCCTTAATTTGTTGTGATTTATGTGTTTAATGAGATCCCACATTCATATTTGTAATATGGAACAGGGGTGATTGGTTGAAGTAAGATTTGGCTCAGCCAATCTATGGTTGGGTGGAATGTGGAAGTCTCATTTCGCGTTGGTTTTTAATAGTGCATGTAGCATTGTGTACATGTGGTGTCGAGTAAATTTCGTGCATGTGGTGTTGTGTACAAGTGGTATTTTGTACAGATTATACAAGTGGTGTGGTGTAAATTTGGCGTTGTATACATGTTGTGCAGATGATGCCCTGTACAAGTGATGTTGCCACACATTGTGCAGGTTGTGTTGTGTACATGTTACGGATATGGTACTTAGTATACATGTGGTATTGTGTGCATGATGTACATGTTGTGTTGCGGGCATGCGATACTATGTATGTGCATGGTGTAGTTGTGGTATTGTGAAATGTTTATTTGTTGTGTTTTACTTTGTGCATGTATGTGTTGTATTGTATTGTACACTAGGTGTAGGTTTATGTGTTGTATGCCGATGTAGGCGTATGTATTGTGTTGTATTATACACCAAATGTATGTGTATGTATTGTGTCGTGTTGTACACCGTGTGTAGGTGTATTTGTCGTGTTTTACACCAGTTGTATGTGTATGTATTGTGTTGTGTTATACACAGGGTGTAGGTGTATGTATTGTGTGATGTTTTATGCCTTGTGTGGATTTACGTGTTTTGATGTACACTGTGTGTATGTGTATGTGATTGAAGAGAATCAAAGGCATTGGTTGCTTTTCGGGTGTGGAAACCTATTTGGTATGGTTAAAAAAGAAAAAAGGCAGTAGTAAAGACCGATGAAGGTTAAGTATTAGTATTTTATTGCAGTTTTTTTATGCATATGATCTACGATTCTGACTTGTGATGGTTACATGTGATTTATGATTAGGGTTTATGATGATTGCATGTGATTCATGATTTTGACCTATGATGGTTGTGTTTTAAGCTAACTAGATGTGATATGTTTATACATGATGATTTGATCAAACATTCTGTTTAACTTGTTATGACAGGAAGTAAACAAGATTGCAAGTGTACCTTATTGTCGAGCTACCAATGAGGTATGCTTTGAAGTTATATCAATTTAATTTGAATCTAATGCTAGTTATGTGCTTGGTACAAGAAGCATGGAAATTCCTGGTTGGGTGGTTGAAACATATTGCAAGCAGTAGGAGAAATAACAAAAGGAATTGGAGCATGCAGCAGTATGTCAATAAAAAAATTTGGGAGTAGGGCCATTGTGGGACACTGGTACACAATAGTGTCCATTGATTTCCATGAGCATGCTATGATGCTTATGATGGTTTTGTTGAATATATGACTTGGTTGTTTGAACTTCTTATGCGAGGAAACCTTGCCAAGGGATAGACTTCCCGGGATGGGGGTGCCAGTGGAACTTGGAAGGTGAGTGACTACACGGAAGGGGTGATCGGATTTCCCGAGGTACTGTGTAGTAGAGAAGGGAAGGTCGGGGATATATATTTTTTGGTCATTAGCATTTCCAGATGGAATCAAATGCACATTGGGAGTGTGCCCTAGAACAATGAGCTGATAAATGTTCACTAAGAGGACAAGTGGCGCAGGATTTCATTGCATGACATTCGATGCATCTTTGACTTTGACAGTCGATTATGGACTTCCTAGGAAGGAGGTGAATCTTGTTACTACTTTTGAGGGTGGAGGTTTGAACCTATAGATTCACTTTATTGATTGATATGGGCATCACATCCTTTTATTTTTTGGTTGAGAAAATGTGTATATGTTTATATTATTGTAAATACTGTAACGAACTGGTTTATAAATCTCCACAAACAATATCGTTATTTGTTGGTTGAAGCAAATGTGCTTAAGTATATGTGGTTGTTATTGTAAATACCCTAATGAGTTGTGTTATAAAGCTCCAATAAACGGTATGTTTGTCTTGTTTCAGTAGTGGTCATTGTAAATACTGTAATGAGTTGTATTATAAAGCTCCATAGGCAGTATGTTTTATTTTTTCAGCAGTATTGTTGGTTGTAGGTGTCATTGAACACCGAGGACGGTGTACCCCCAAGGCGGAGGGTTATGTAACAACCCTCATAAAAATCCATGTAAAAAATATATAAGACCACAGTTGATGGGACACGTATTCCAAGCTGAATGGTGGGAAAAACATCCTATTAGGTGTTCATTTGGTTTATTATGGCTAAGGAAATTGGTAAGGGCAATGGTGAAGGATTTATAAAGGGAAAGTGGGATTTATTGACATTTATTTATGAAAATAATGGAAAATAGGAGAAAAGGAAGGTGAAAGGTCAGAGGTTGCAAGTAAGGAGGAAAATGAAAGAAAATAATGGAAAATGAAGAAAATAGAGGCCTCATTAATAAAAAGGCTTCTAAGGATCAGTTGGTAGGACTTGGTCAGTTCAGTTTTGGAGCTCTCATTATTATCTCTCTCTCTCATACTCTTGGATACTTAGAGTTTTCTTGAAGCACTCTTGGAGAGTGTGGCATACTTGGAGATTTCGAGCAAGAAGGAAAAGGAAGAGCATAAAATCACAAGAAGACATCGAGATCAACAACTATAATGAGTTTTGATTGCAGGTACTGAGTTGCATGTATGTTTTCCTCACTATTTTTGGCATGCATGGTGTATGCATGTGGATTTGCTTAATCTTGTCATTTCTTGGATAACCATGTTGTTGTGGGATTATTTCCACTGATTGTTTTCTAGTTGGTTCTAATGATTCCTTTAGTTGTGGGTTGAGTTATTAGTTCCTGGAAGCCTTGGTTGGACAAATGCTTTGGAAGCTCGGCGGACAACTGTGGGTTGAGTTACTTGTCCTGGAAGCCTTGGTTGGACAAATTCTTTAGAAACCCTAGGTGGGTTGAGTTACTAGTCCTAGAAGCCCTGTAATACTTGGGGTTGAGTTACTAGTCTTGGAAGCCCTGGTTCGAACAAACACTCTGGAGCCTTGGAAAAGCTTAGATAGAGACCAATCCATGATGGTTGTGATTTCCGACCATGAGGTGGAAGCCCTGGATTGGTTGTGATTGACGTGTTTGATGAGATCCCACATTCATGCCTGGAGTATGGCATGAGGGTGATTGGCTGAAGTAAGATTGGGCTCAACCAATCTATGGTCGGGTGGAATGTAGAAGTCCCATCTCCGATTGATTTTTACTCGTGTATGTAGTGCTGTGTACATGTGGTGTCGAGTACATGTCGTGCATTACATGTGGTATTGTGTACAAATTTTACATGCAGTGTGGTGTAAATTTGGTGTTGTTTACACGTTGTGGAGATGGTGCCGTCTACATGTAATGTTGTGCACATATTGTGCATGTTTTTTTTCTGTACATGTTATACATACAGTACTGGTTTACATGTGGTATTGTGTGCATGACGTACATATTGCGTTACGGGCATGTGATACGATGTATGTTCATGGTGTAGTTGTTTATCATGACATGTGTATTTGTTGTGTTGTACTCTATGTATGTATAAGTGTTGTGTCATATTGTACACCAGGTGTAGGTGTATGTGTTGTATGCCGTTGTAGGCATGTGTATTGTGTTGTATTGTACACCAGATGTATGTGCATGTATCGTCTCGCGTTGTACACCGGGTGTAGCTGTATGTGTTGTGTTGTACACCAGTTGTATGTGTAGAAATTATATTTAAGCTCTATACCAATGGCTTCAATCCGATCCTGTGATGTACTAAAACGAGATATTGAATCCTTCTACAATATTTGTGGAATATAAAACACAATCTCTCAATCACATGCAAGTAGGAGAAATAATTAAATCAATCACACAACACAAGATGTTCTTGGGTAAATAAAATGCTCAAAACCCGCTATCATATATTGTACAAAGTCAAGGAATCATGAAACTATACAATTCTTTCTCACACCGAGAAAATCTTGCACTCTCGTGACTCTCTCGCTTTGATCCTGCTCAAAATTGGCTTGCAATGCTCAGGAAAAATTGACAAACACTTAGCCAATTCTCAGCCTCTGCTAATCCCAAGCTTGCTCACATAATCCCTAAGGAAACAGGTCCATATTAAATAGGAAATTCAGCCTTCCTTGATTGCGTAATCCATCATGGCCTTCTCATGACTTTATAATTTCACTTGGGAAATTTGCTAATAATACAAATGAAAGTTATGTTCCCTTTAACCTATGTCTGAACTGGGTTTTCATCATAACTAACATGCATGTAGCTATTAATAGTGAATCATCAGTTATCTGATTCACCCCCAAAATATTAGGATCACTCTACATGCCTCATCTTAGACCCTCAACTAGAATTCTTGAGCTAACTCAGTCTTCATGACTTAGTTAACTGATACAAGTTGTTATGAGATGAAATTACAATTTATTTAAGGGAAAAATAAATTAGGCATACACATTTTGCACCAATGTGTATCTGAATTTCTCACCATTGTGATTGAAATTCCACACCAATGTGTGTGCATTTTTTGTCCTTTCTAGTTGCCAATATCACTATTTCTTGTTGCAAATTTCAACACTCCCTCTCAACAAGAAAGGAATTCAATCTATCTCGATCTGGTACCTTTGGAATGTTCTGCATGCAACACTTCTCTAGTGTTGTTTGCACCTGTAACTCCTGAAAATGAATATGCTCCGAACAACTAAATCAGTATGATGCATATATCATTAGAGTCTCTGGATGCTACTAGTTACTGCATTTTATACTGAAATCTCTGCGCTCTTGTTGACATATGCATCCATGCCCTCTGCACTACTACAAAATCTGATATGTGCTCCAGTATCTAACATCTGTCACTTATTTTTGTCTTCCTGACATCTGACTGCATCAATCTAACTGATCCTTCCTACTACTGCAGTACTGTGGGCTCCTCGTAGCCAGGTTCGATCCATGAGACACACCATCTCAATAGACCCTTCCCAAATTTCTTCTTGGGATTATATCTGCACATCACCCCACCTCTCACTTGGAGGTATAGTTGCATGTACTCCCTCTGCCTATTTGGCTCGAAATTTTTCCCTCTTGGAGGTATCTGCTTGAGTGGAACCTGTTGAAGTCTCAAAAATCGCTGCTTCAAACATTGGGGGAAAAGCACCCGGTCGGGACCTTAGGACAACTCCTTTTCCATTTGGTGTGGTGGCTCCGACTGGATTTACAGGACCAATTTTCTAATAACTAATGGGTTGGTGATGGAGTGATTGTATGAGTGAATAATGGAACTAAATGACTGAAATAATCTATCTAATTTAATCTATAACTTATAAATAATTATAAGACTAACCCGGGTGTCAAATATGAATACAATTTTAAGATTTTTTCAATCAAACCAATAACCATGAAAATGTCTTATAATTTAATTGAAATACGCAATATCAAATAATGATAACTCTGTTTAAGAAATTAAACAGAGTTATAATAACACATTGAATTCATCATTTTATATATCATTTGCACATACTATGAGGGATGAATATTTCTATACACTCAGAAATGATATGTATAAAGAAATATTTGTAAAGAAAGTACATATAAATGATAGCAAAATCAAAGAGAATATCTCATAACATAAGGAAAATAACAGTAAATTGATAGAAATACCAGATTCATCTTGATACTTTTCCTTGATGTAATTCAATATCCTGATCCAGTGCTTCAATGTAAAACAAACTCCAAGGTACAAAAATGCAATTCTTAGAGATAATTTGCCATAAACCACGGGATGTGATCCTTTATAAAAATAAAATAGTCGATGGAGTACAAAAATGTAACATCCAAGCCAAAATATTACAAATTCAGGACCCCTTCTCCAATGCATGGAAGGGGTTTAAGTAGGAAATTAATAAAACAAAATAACTAAAACTATTGCTACAATCTATCATCGGAAATCTAGAAATAGACTTGCGATATTAAAGTGAAACAGATTCATTGATTTTCTTCTGCATTCAATGTGCCGAGGTGGCAAATTTTGAGCATATATTTGACCTCTGCTGGATGACTTAGCCTTGAATGTAACTAACCAGTATACGTGGCATCAGAAAACTGGAATAATTTTAATTATTATTATTGAAGAATTTGGTGCCATTTGTTGTTGTCAATAGCTTGTACCTTTTATTAGATATGTCCACATGATATCCCATGAAATTCTTTGAAGTTTGCTGATTTGCTGATTCTTATTGACTAATTCTTGCTTCCACTTAGAATCAGTCCCTTTTACCTTTGGTAATTTACCTGGGATATAATCTGAAATTAAATTGGTGGCATATAAGCTATCATTAACCAACTGCGTTATATTATTCATCATAGTTCTCGCTCTTGATGTGGCTCTTTCTCCTTTTATCAACTTCTTTTCCCATTCAGCAAATAGAATTTCTTTGTGCCTTTCCTCAATCCTGGGAAGATTTGGATTCCTTCCTTGCTCTGAGTCTTGTCATGAAAGAAATTCAGTAATTTTTTCATCTGCATCATCAAATTCAAGCCTGAGGCTGACTGCTTCATCTATTAAAGATGATGTTATTTCACACAAGGGTTCAGCTAGTGCCAGCTTTTGACAGAGTTCATTCAACTGCTGAGATAGTAATTTATTTGTTTCAAGAGCTGCAGTTTTAAATTGATCTAATTTAGGAGAATCCCTAAATTTGTCCAATCTTGCTTGGAATATTTTTTCTTGCTCAACCTTAGTAGTTTTCTCATTTTGCAGTAGGGTTTGTAAATTTTCTACCTCTTGACTTAACTGTTGTTGCTTGTTCAAAGCTTGTTGATCAATCTTTTTCTTTTCAATGCCAAGTTTCTCTTCTAATTGTTTAGATCTGAGCTCTTCATCTTGCAACTACTGTTCCAGCTGCATAATCTTTTGCTGATTTCCTGTTGCTTGTTCCTCCAGCCTAGCTATCTGTAAGTCCTTTTGTTTCATCATTTGAGTGACTTCAGAAGCTTTGTCTATAGTGGCTGCACTATAGGCGCCTGCATATTGTGACAATTTGGTGAGATCCTCTGAAGGGTTCACCTCAGTATTTTTCTAGACAATGTTCATAAATTCAACTTGTGAGGTTGAAACTGATTCCTGATATGTTATTATTCTCTTTCTTTGCTTCCTAACAACAACCCTATGTTTAGGACTATAAAAGATATCTCGAGGAGGAATTTATTCTACTTTCAACACAATTTCTTCTGTAGGATGCTCAGGAATGATTTCCATATCTCGATCTTTTAGAATTTCAACTTGAGGATTATTTTGTGATCCTATTTGCTGAGCGAATTGCTCATATTGACTTAGCAAATGGGAAGTAATAATGACTTCAGCAAAATCCACCACTTTCTCCGTGGTCTTTTCTCTTTCAAGTTGATTATTTGGCTTATTACCACTATTTTGTTTTTCTGTCTGATCATTAGCCTTGTTGCCTGTGTTTTCTTTTTCAGTATGCACATTGGTCTTAATACCTATATTTTCCTTTTCTGTCTGAACTGTAGTTACTTTCTCAATATGTACATCAGTTTTGCTACCAATATTTTTTTTTTTTCATATCAGGTTTTCCACTTGTGATTACCTTTTCAGTCTGTATATTACCCTTGCTGGTAGATGCTTCTTTTCCTGCTTTGTTAGCTGCATCTTCTTTTTCCTTCTGCTCTGTTTCTATATTTTCAGATTCTTGCAAAGGAATTCTTAACTGGTCAAGAGGAGCTTTTAGTAGTCTCTGAATTCTAAAAAACATGAATTTATTCATGTCTTCTGTCTGAAACGTGGATTTAGCCATGCTATAAACTTGGGAAAATTTATCAACAGAAACAAATAAATCATCAAACTGATCGGGTTCATGCTCAAACCGAGCGATTGAAACTGAAGTTGTGAAATCAAATGATACTTTTTTTCATGTCATACTGCCTGCTTGGGACTATTGCGAGCTTAAGATCCCTTATTTTGATGACTTCCTTCTCAGCATGTCTGAAGTCATTAAGAGTATGATTTCCACAGTGAAAGGGAAAATTAGGCCACATCAAATTCTTATTATTATTTAGACACCTTGACATACCTTCTACTGTTAACTGATAAGAAATTTCTTGTGCTAACAGTTTGTCAGGAACATATAGGGGTAAAATATGGGGCTCCACAATGCTTCCAAAAACTCTGACATAGGTAAATTTCTCTTCACCAAACTAGTCACCAATCTGGGATATATCAGTCTTTGCCTTTTTAGAGAGCCGGGGAGGAAATTGGTCAAAAATGGTTTGATAAACAGGAATCAGAAAACAGTCACAAATTCTATATACATGATTTTAAAAATGAACCTTCCATAAGAGCTTATGGTAAATATGTATAGGAACAGGATCTTGGGGGGTCCATTTCCAACCTAAAATGGGAAATTCTGAATTGAAACATAGGGCATCTAAAATGTAGGCACAGAAGTAAAACGGGGTTGTATTTCCTATATCTCTATCCTTTCTATACTCTAGGATTCTATTGGCTATTTTGTCTGAAAGGATAACTGACCAGTCGATGATTTCAGAATTCACAGCAGAATGAATTAAGGGTACCATTTGGATTGAAAATCTCACAGAATTATCATTTCCGAAAAGCCTACACATCATCACAACAACATAACAATATGGGGGCGAAAGAGACTCTACAGAGTACATACCTGATGATTCAGTTTTATGTTTCTCTGGATCTCTTCTCCATTCTTTGATTGGTTCCGAATGAGTTTCATTACTTGCAGCGAAATCCTTAATGAAGGCTTTGTTGTAGAATTTATGAGGGTCTGGAAGATGGTACATTGCATTTATGTCCTCTGCTCTGAAAGACCCAAATATTGTTCCGGCAGATGAAACAAATGTCCTGTTTTTTATGGTGAAATTGTCAATCACCCACCGAATTACATCATAATAGGGGAAAATGTTTGCCTGAGCTGCAATTCTATGTAGGAATGAATTTGCAAGCGCTTTAAGAGGAGTCTCAGAATCAGAATCTGAGTCTTCTTCGTCTGGTATTGTTGCCTTCACTTCAGTGACCTTAGGGTTTTCTCTTTCAATTAAGTTATATACATCTTCCCAAGAGATTTTTCCAAGACCCTGGCATGATGTGTCTGTAACCAGCTTAATTTTGGCTGGTTTTTCTTTTGGTACCATGGTAATAGCAGGGATATTTTCAGTGGCAACGACCTTTGCTTTCTTAGATGTCTTAGACATTTTGTCATCTGGTAACGTTTCACTTGCTTGGCGAACAAAAGGATTGGGTATTCTATGGTTCTGCAAAATGAGAAAAGCTTTCAGACGCGGTAAAAATGAAGTAAGGAGAACATCTATATGAAAAGATTTATTCGTTGATTTCAATTTATTAACTCTGTGGTTAAACTTAAATTCCCTTTATGAGAGTCACACTCACGCATTCAAAATAGAATCAATCACCATAATTCATTAGATTTTCTATTTAATAGTGAACGTACAATCGGAGATCGGAAATCTTGAAACGTGAATATAAAACTTTCCTTTTGAATTTTCTGATTGCAATGAATAAATAATATATGTGCAATGTAAAATAACAATAAAATAGAGACTAAGTATCCATCGCATCGGGGGGTTTTCACAAGGGACAACAAATAACATTTCATGATCTTCGTTGATTTGCGATTGCGATGATGGCGTATCACATTAGGATTTTCCAAAGGGAATGAGTTACAAATGATATCCGCTGTATTGCGATTGTGATGATGGTGGGGTCCATCGTATTAGGTTTTTATAAAATGAGTGAATATGATGTTGTTTCTCCAAAATGTGATTGTGATAAATCGCAATCGCATCGGAGTTTTACAATTGACTGAATGAGGGGTTGTCTTTTCATTTTGCGATTTGCGATTTGCGATGGGTTACATCGCATCAGAGTTTATAAAACAAGTACATTTGATATCACTCCTTCGAAATGCGATTTATGATAAATCGCATCGCATGAGAGTTTATGAAACATAATGTAAAACTTTTAAGGTCCTTCCGATTTGCGATTGCGATTACTTTATCTCATCGGACTTAATCAATATGAATACTTTTATGTATTATGTTGATGTGATAAAAGACTTTATATCTCATCGGATCAGAGATTTTCAATGTTGCAATTTTTTATATGCACTTGTGTTTTGCGATATGCGATATATGCTTTCCTAATCAATGAACTTTTTATTGTTTTATTCAAAATGATCGGATTTCCTCTAAGTCTTTTATTCATATTTAAAAAAGAAAGGGGAACTATTTCTAAATGAAATTTATTCTAAAATTTTGAAATGGGGAGGGTTGTTGTACCGTACAACAATTGGCGATTCACTAGAAGAAACAGTTATCTCTGAAAAATAAAATGAATACTATATTTCTAATAAGTAAATTTTTTTTAAAGATAATGAAAACTATCTTAGAGAAATTTTAAATAAATCCTAACTCCGAAAAAGAATAAAATTCACTTACAATTTCTTTCTAATTCCTCAAAAATAAAAACATTTTGGGTTTTCTTAAGCTTTGATTGGTTGATAATAATAAAGTAGGGGCTCCTCTAATTTTAGCTTTTGTGTTTTACTCTATTGTCATATGCATTGCCTCTGCTGCCTGCAAACATGCATAGTCTTGACAGGGTTACATTTTAACCGTTAACCATTCATCGTCCCATCCAACTAAGATTATAATTCTTTAAAAGATAAATTAATAAGACATTGTATCTTATGTTTTCTTCTTTTTATTTTAATTTAAAAGCCATTGTTCTGGTTTGGTAGCCAGTTGATAACAATGCCATTTAATAGTTGTAATCAAACTGAACAAACTGGATCGTGATGAGACCCCTTGTCTTATAATTATAAGCCATTACCCTTTTTTGGTATGTAGTGTTGGTAATGTCAGTTTTATTACTTCTTATGATCATGGTAAGCAGGCTCGTGATGAGACATTTTATCTCTTAATTTTGACATATAATTTCTTAGAATTACATCCTAAAAAATCACAACCTTAATGGATGGGGTGAAATGATTTTATCCTTAAGAATCAATAGATGACAATTTTCAGAGTTTTTTGAATGCCAAAGCTTGGAAAAGTCTTTACTTTTTATGGATAACATTTCTTTGCTTAATAAACTTATAATGATTCACATTTTTGTCAAGGTTTCAAAAGATCATGCAAATATTTTGAACAAATAAAGTTTAACATTTTATTTTAAACTATCCAAAACTGTAATCATTTCTATAAAAATTCTTATTTACATAAAATAAGTATTTATAGTATTTTTCGAAAATATTTTCAAATAGTAAAAAGTCAATTAAAGACTATTAACAACCTTATTTACAAAACAAACAAAAATTGCAAAAAGGAATATGTACAGTTAAGAAGGGATTACCTCCTTAAGAAAATAATTTCTTTAAAATAAGCCCATTGACAGGAAGAGATTCTCTCTTTCCTGTTAAGTCTTGTAGTAAGAATGTATATGAGCCTATCTTTTCAGCAATCTGAAATGGTCCAAGCCACATCTTTTGAAATTTGGTATTCTTACCTTTATCTTCATGTGCTTTATCCCATTTCAGAACAAGATCACCAATTTGCAAATTTTTGGATCCAATGGAACTTGAATCAAAAGAAGATTTTACAAGATGTTGATGTTTTTCATGAATATATTTTGCTTTCTCTCTATCTTCTTCTAATTTAAGAATTTGATCAATTCTCAACTAAATAGATTATGAAGGATTCTCTTCAATAAATTGCATTAGAGCTAATGATGGGAGAGCTAAATTTGATGGTATCACAGCTTCTTTTCCATAAACGAGATTGAAAGGCGAACTTCCTATTGAAGCTTTATGAGTAATACGATCAGCCCATAGTGCAAAGATTAAAGACTTGTGCCAATTCTTTTGATTCTGATCAATGGTATTTTTAATGATTTTGATGAGATTTTTGCTTTTTTTTTTTCACAGAAAAAATCGGTAACTTTTTATTTATAAAAATGAAAAGTTACACATAGCATATGCATTTAAGCATTTTTAGAACTTGCCCATTGGGCACATGTGCTTTGGCACACAATGCATCGTAGCGAGGCTACCTTGCATTCAGAAAGAAATGAAAAAAAGAGAAAGAGAAAAAGGGAAGAGAGCGAGAGACAAGAAAAACTAAAAGCTACTAGAGCGTGGGAAAGGCGTCCCACAAATCAGGTTTTTCTGCCTTTCTTCTTCTCAACCTTGCGCCATTCGCCCTGGGAAGGAACACAGGTGGCAAGGACAATCTGGTTTTCTGCAATATGGGTTCCTATATCCTTGTCCGAATCTGAAGTTTCTGAAGCATGATGTCTTTTAATCCCTCCGCTGTTCATGTCCTCGATGTTCCTGTCTGATTGTTTCGGCTGATGGAGTGGGTCCATGGGTGCGGTCTTGTCCTCTGTTTGTACCTCTGGTTCCTGTGTGGGCTGCATAATTTCTGGAGGAACTGATTCCTCTTCTTCTTCTGACTCGTCCTCCTCTGAGTCAGGAGGGGGAAACTGCCAGCCTTTCCTCTGCTTCCTATTTGATTTCTTTTTGCTGTTTGCTTTCTTGGTTTCTGGACATGTTTTCTGTAGATGTCCTGTCATCCTGCAAATCCTGCATCTAAACGCAGTGTTCTCATAATGAGTGATTGCAGCCAGTTTTGCTGCCTATAGATCAGCATGATGTTCTCCGGTAGCCCTTTGCTTAAATCTACTTCTACACAGATCCGGGCAAAGGTGAAAATTCTTTGTTCCAATCTTTCCGTATCTGTTTTGATATACCGCCCAAGGCTATTCCCAATGCTCTCGAGAACCTGTTCATTCCAAAACTAAAGGGGCAGGTTATGTAGTCTCACCCATACTGGTAACCTGGAAACTGTCATGGTGTTGGGTCAAAATCTGGAAACCATGGGGTTATAAACAACCCCGTGGACCCCCAGAACCAAGGCCCTGCTCTGATTATAATATCTCTTTCCTCCGAGGTTTGAAATTTAACAATAAAAAACCCCTTGGAACAGAGATGTATTTCACATTCCAGAGACCATTGTGTGAAAATCCAATGAAATAAATCCCCTGGTTTGGGCCAGAAACAGTTGAAGCGGCATATTAATGCCTGGGCTTCATATGTCTTTATATGGTCCTCTGTTGCTGAGCTGTTGATTTTTAGTGCTAGCGTTTGGTCCTGTAGTTCTACAATATAGGGACGCGGCACATTTCCAGCCTGTTCTGGAGGTGAGCCTGCTGCTTTTTTCTCTTGAAGTATATTTTTGAAGGAGGGACCTCCATTTGATTGCTGTTGACTGATGGGCGATTTCCCTTTATCTCCCCTTGCAGATCTTGGCTTGTTCTGGTTCACAGCACCCCCTCGCAGGCGCAAGTTTAGGGTAATAGTCATCTCTGCTTTTATGGAGTAATCCTTTAAAAGCCTGCAATCCTGGAGGGAGCTGTGCCCATTGACCAGATGTTGTGTTGATACTGGGTACCCTATCAATCCCCCTATTTTATGCTTGAGATGTAAAATAGAGGTATCATCTATTACCCAGACTACACGAAACTTGCCCGAAGGGAGTCTAATGAAAATTTGAAAGGGGGAAGAGTTATGTAGAACCGGGATCTTACCGATTGAATTGGGATCAGAGATATGCGCTTCCTGCTCGTGCCGATCCCACATCTCTGCCTCTCCTTTCTGCAGTGGGTTCAAATACCGTGATCTCGGATAAGGAAAAACCCCTCCTCCAAACTCTCTAAGAAACAGGGACTCTTGCGCTCCATAGCAGTGTTCCCCATCCAGTCTAGGCCACGACTGCCAAATCACTCTGCCTGGCGTAGGAAGATCCTGGGGAAAACCTGTGGCGGCGCCTTCCTGAACATGTGTGGAACGAACCAGCAAAGATCGAGTGCTGGGATCCCTTGGTCGGGCCAGATCGTACGCTGATTTCTTTGGGTCTGGAGCCATTGCTTGAAGTCTGCAATAAACCTCCCATTGGGCTCGAAACCGGCCTTTAGATCCATGCGACACCTGCAGAAAAACCTCTCTCACGCCGATTTGATTTGAAGCAATCGAATCGGAATCAAAACCGCAAGATAGCCTTGCTGGGCCTGAGCTACCTTGTTCCACAGGCTTGGCGGCGGTGGAACATTTCAGAGACCTTGCAGAAACCCTTACTGCGTCCATCGCTCTCCTCCGTGTTTTTTTCCTGATGAGATTTTTGTTAGTAGATTCAGCTAAACCATTACCTTGTGGATAATAATTTGTTGAATATTTCAATTTGAAATCTCTTTTGATTGCAAATTCCATTGTGCTATTTCCAGAAAAATAAGATGCATTGTCAAAGACAAGAGCGTTAGGTACACCAAACTTGGTAATGATGAATTGATCGATGAAATCAATAATTGCATCAGAATTGGCTACCTTTAAAGGAATTTCTTCTACCCACTTTGTGAAGTATTCTGTTGCTGTAAGGATGTATCTGTGTTGTTTGGAAGAATGAGGTACTATTTCACCAATAATATCAAGCCCCCGTTGCTCAAATGGTTGCTCAATGCTTATTGGTTGCAAAGGAAAAGCTGGCTTCCTTTGTCTTCCACTAGCAGTTTGAAAAATTTCGCACTTCCTCACATAATCATGTGTATCTTTGAAAAGGGTAGGCCACTAATATCCAGCATGGATTATTTTGTGAGCTGTGGTATCACCTCCAAAATGTCCACATGCTGGTCCATCATGTAATTCCTGCAATACCTTTTTTGCTTCAGTCTTTTCAAGACATCTTAATAGAATTGAATCATAATTCCTTCTGAATAACACATCATCAATGATTTCATAATGTTTAGCTTTTAATCTTAGAGCACGTTTATTCTTATAACTGATATTAGAAGGAGCATACCCATTTTTTAAGTAGAAGACCAGATGAGCATATTGAGATTCAGAATCTATAACACTTATCTGATTTTCTTGGACGATATTAGCTTGATCTTGATGTTCTGGTATGTTGTGAGCTCCTGCTAACAATCTACAAAAACCTTGTCCTCTAACAATCTTGGATGGTTTAATATCAATATCATATTCTTGCAAAGATGTTATCCAATTAGCTCTCTTTTCTTCTACTTCTTTTTGAATTAACAATTGTCTCACTACAGAGAATGGGACAATAATTTTTGTATGTGTCTTTAGGAGAAAAGGTCTAAAATGTTTAATTGATTTAAACATAGCGAAGGCTTGTTTTTCTACATCGGAATAATTAAGCTCAGCTCCTCGTAAATTTGAGCTAAAGAAAGAAACTGGTGCTTCTATTTGTTGATCATTGAGTTGTGTTAAAACATCAACATAGGATGTTTTAGTAGCCAAGGTATATAGAATAAAATCTTTAGAAAAATTAGGAGTATTCAATGCAGGTGCATTAATGATTGCCTGTTTGATTGTATCAAAGGCTTCCTTCTCTCTATACCCCCATTTGAATACTGGATTTTTCTTAATCATATTATGCATAGGTAAAACAATTTGAGAAAAATAAGGAATGAATCTTTTTACAAAATTGATTTTCCCTAGAAATGATTGCATGGATTTTTTGTTATAAGGTAAAGAAATATTAGAAATTTCTTTCACTCTGTCAGGGTCAATATATATACCATCTTTTGACACAACAAATCCTAATAGTTTTCCTTCATTGAGAGAAAAGAAGGATTTCTTTAGATTTAAAGAAATACCAAATCTTCTACATCTTTCAAATATCTGTTTCAGATCATGCAAATGATTGGCTCTTTTCTTTGAAAATATTGTTATGTCATCAAGATAAATAACAACTGATCTATTAATCAGACCCTTAAATGCTATATCCATGGCTCTATGGAAAGTAGCTCCTGCATTTATTAAACCAAAATACATTTTCTGGTAAGCATAGGTTCCCCATTTAGTTCTGAAAGTGGTTTTCAGCCTATCATCTAGATGTACCAATATTTGGTTATAGCCTGAAAAACCATCAAGAAATGACATGAGTTCAGAACCAGCTTCTTTTTGAAGTATTTGTTCCATCGTTGGCAATGGGAAGTTATCTTTTTGACATGCCTTGTTTAAATTTATAAAATCAATGCAGATTCTAATATCTCCATTCTTCTTCCTGACAGGTACCATGTTGGAAACCCAATTAGAATGCCTTACAGGAAAAATGATTTTGGCCTTTAGAATTTTATTGAGTTCTGCCTTGATTTGACTTTCAAGATTTGGATGAATTTTTCTTAACTTCTATTGAACAGGTTTGACATCAGAAAACATTGGAATTGTATGTTGAATAACAAAAGTATCATAAGTTTTCAAGTCTTCATAATTCCAAGAAAAAATATCTTTATACCTACTCAGAAGTTTGATGAAAGCAGTTCTTTCTTCTGAAGTTAACTCGAGTCCTAAATTAATATTTTGAGGTTTAGATTCAGAGCCAAGATTTACTAATTCAAACTTCAAAGTGGAACTTTGATGTTTAGCATTAGTAACTTTCTTGAATCTGTCTTTTATATCATATAGGTCTTCAAGTTTAACTACAGATTTAGGAATAGGATTTTCATTACTTTTTGAGGTATTTTGAAGATGATGATCATTTTCATCATTAATTTGTTCATCATAGGATTTCTCTGAAGTCAAGAAATTCAATATATCTTCATCATGATAGAATACTCTCCAGTTTGTGATATTATCGGAAACAGATGGTCGAAAGATTAATTCGACTGAAAATCTATCAGGACTGTAATCTTTAGCAGGGAGGAGTTTGGATGCAACATTAGCAAACAAATCAGCTGATGTGTTTTGAGTTCTAGGAATAGAAGAGATATTAAATGCTACAAATTGAGTGGTAAGGTCTTGCACAAGGGTTTGATAATGTTTGAGATGCCCTGAAAGACAATGGATAGCATTCCTTACTTGTCTTATGACAATTTCAGAATCACCATATACTTTCAAGTATATGATATTTAACCCTATTGCTTTATAAAGCCCTTGGATCAAGGCTTCATATTCTGCAGTATTGTTTGTGCACTCAAATTCTAGTCTACATGATAATAGTTTTCTCTCCTTTTGGATCAATTAAGATGCATCCTACTCCTGCTCCATCACTAGATTTTGATCCATCAAAATATAATGACCAAAATAAAGACTTATCTACAGGTTTATCTACAGATGTATTAGAAACATTAATAATTTTAGAAGAATCAAATTGTGAAAAATTTTCAATTTGTGAAATAAAAGTATTTACAGAAAAGGGTGATTGTGGTGCTATGAAATTCCCTAGGAATGATTAAGCAAAATAACCTCCAAGGATATTGTTATTAAAAGCTACAGGTTCATTTGCTTGTTCAAATTCTATTACAGTATGCATCATGTGTTTTTCTCGCTCGACTTTGATTTGATTTGGTTTCCCTTTGTAGGGAAGCCACATATGTGAATAACCAGTTGCGATATAGCCATTAAGCTTTGCAGACCAATCCCTGCTCAAGGCTAGTCCATAGAATTCAGGAATATCTGCAATCAGAATATCAATTCTTTGGACAATTCTAGGATCAGAAGCTAATCGAATAGTAACTGAATTGATTTCTCCCACAACTTGAACTTTAGAGCGAGCCAATTGAACAATGTGAACTGCAGATTTTTGTGGTTTAATATTCAATTTTTCACAGACTGAAGTAGGCATTATATTAGAGGATGCTCCTGAATCTATTAAACAATTATGCAAATTCTTTTTGTAGATTTCATAAGTCAAAAGAAAAGGAAGTGTCTGAGAATTTGATCTTTCTCCAATAAGAACAGTATCAGTGGCATCTAATTTATCTGGTGGCTTACCTGTTCCTTTAGCTGCTTTGGCAACTACACCGCTTGGTAGAGGAGCAATAGGTGTCGCATTTCATTCTTTCAATAGCAGCTTCTGTTGAAGTTTAATTTTGCTGAGTTCATGTAAAGAAATGTTCACTTTAGTCTTCTTCATGTCTTCAACAATGTTATAATCCATAGGATCTGATACCACCAAAGTTTTAGATGTTGATGTAGGAGGATTAGAAGATGATGGCTGATTTTGAGTGGGTAAGGGAGAATTTTTCTTTTCAGGGGATTTGTCTTTGGTAATTGGAGTTGTACTTTTCTTCTTAGGAATAGATTGAGCAAGTTCCGTTGTATATTTACTCCTTGTACTTACAGGCATGGATTCTTGTTCACTGTCCGATTTAGGGAGAATGAAATCCCACATCCCATGTAATTCAGCTATTTCCTCTCTTTCTTCTTCTTCATCTGATACTGGAGGAGTATCTTCTTCTTCTTCCTCTTCTGATTCTGCATTGGAGATTGAATTGGGAGGTTTAGATTTAGCTTGATTTCTCTTGAAGCTCCTGAATGGTCTTTTGGTAGAAGTCTCTGCCACTTGCTTTTTAATTTCAACCATCTCATTAGACATGGTTTCGATAACTTTCTGTAAACCTTCCATGTCATATGGGTCTCTAGGTGTCTTCTTCTTTGAATCATCTTTAAAGGTGACTTTCTTGGATTTTCTTTCTTAAATAGCATTTTTCTTATCTAGAGCAATAATCCGTTTTTCAACTGCCATAGCTTCTTTCATATTCTCAGCTAAAGTAGGTTTCGCAGCTCTATCTACAAAAATTGCTATGTTTGAGGGCAAAGCAGTTATATACCATTCACTTCTAACTTGCTCATTAGGCTTTGAATCTATAGGGATTTTATTCAAAAGTTTGTTGAATCGAGGGTTAAAATCTTTAATGGGTTCCCTGGGTTCTTTCCCCAGATTGGAGAGATCATTGATTAGGGTAGCTATTGATCTGTCATCTCCAAATTTGGTCAAGAAATGATCTGAGAAAATATCCCAACTTGTAATAGATCCTGAAGGTAATGAAAAATACCAGGATCCTGCTGCCCCTTGCAAAGTATAGGGGAATAACCTGACTACAACATCTTCATGTTCAACTCCATTCAAATTTGTAGCAAGCATAAAATTATTGAAATAGATGATGTTTGGGCAACTGATGTTTGAATAGATGATGTTGAGAATAGCTGGGTTGAGTTACTAGTCCTAGAAGCCCTGTAATAGTTGGGGTTGAGTTAATAGTCTTGGAAGCCCTGGTTGGAACAAAGAATCTGGAGCCTTGGAAAAGCTTAGATAGAGACCAATCCATGATGGTTGTGATTTTCGACCATGAGGTGGAATCACTGGTTGAGGGTTGAGGTGGTTTGGCCTCTAGAAGCCCTGGATCGGTTTTGATTGACGTGTTTGATGAGATCCCACATTCAAGATTTGAATATGGCATGAGGGTGATTGGCTGAAGTAAGATTGGGCTCAACCAATCTATGGTCGGGTGGAATGTAGAAGTCCCATCTCCGATTGATTTTTACTCGTGTATGTAGTGTTGTGTACATGTGGTGTCGAGTACATGTCGTGCATTTGGTGTTGTGTACATGTGGTATTGTGTACACATTTTACATGCAGTGTGGTGTAAATTTGGTGTTGTTTACACGTTGTGGATATGGTGTCGTGTACACATGATGTTGTGCACATATTGTGCATGTTTTTTTCTGTACATGTTATGCATATGGTACTGGTTTACATGTGGTATTGTGTGCATGACGTACATATTGCGTTGTGGGCATGCGATACGATGTATGTTCATGGTGTAGTTGTTTATCGTGACATGTGTATTTGTTGTGTTGTACTTTGTCTATGTATAAGTGTTGTGTCATATTGTACACCAGGTGTAGGTGTATGTGTTGTATGCCGTTGTAGGCGTGTGTATTGTGTTGTATTGTACACTAGATGTATGTGCATGTATCGTCTCGCGTTATACACCGGGTGTAGATGTATGTGTTGTGTTGTACACCAGTTGTATGTGTAGAAATTATATAGAAGCTCTATACCAATGGATTCAATCCGATCCTGTGATGTACTAAAACAAGATACTTAAATCAAACACAATCTCAATCACATGCAAGTAGGAGAAATAATATATTTGTGGAATATAAAACACAATCTCTCAATCACATGCAAGTAGGAGAAATAATTAAATCAATCACACAACACAAGATGTTCTTGGGTAAATAAAATGCTCAAAGCCCCGCTATCATATATTGTACAAAGTCAAGGAATCATGAAACAATACAATTCTTTCTCACACCGAGAAAATCTTGCACTCTCGTGACTCTCTCACTCTGATCCTTCTCAAAATTGGCTTGCAATGCTCAGGCAAAATTGACAAAAACTTAGCCAATTCTCAGCTTCTGCTAATCCCAACCTTGCTCACATAATCCCTAGGGAAACAGGTCCATATTAAATATGAAATTAAACCTTCCTTGATTGCGAAATCCATCATGGCCTTCTCATGAATTTATAATTTCACTTAGGAAATTTGCTAATAATACAAATGAAAGTTATGTTCCCTTTAACCTATGTCTAAACTAGGTTTTCATCATAACTAACATGCATGTAGCTATTAATAGTGAATCATCAGTTATCTGATTGACCCCCAAAATATTAGGATCACTCTACATGTTTCATCTTAGACCCTCAACTAGAATTTCTTGAGCTAACTCAATCTTCATGACTTAGTTAACTGATACAAGTTGTTATGAGATGAAATTACAATTTATTTAAAGGAAAAATAAATTAGGCATACACATTTCGCACCAATGTGTAACTGAATTTCTCACCAATGTGACTGAAATTCCACACCAATGTGTGTGCATTTTTTGTCCTTTCTAGTTGCCAATATCACTGTTTCTTGTTGCAAATTTCAACACTCCCTCTCAACAAGAAAGGAATTCAAGCTATCTCGATCTGGTACCTTTGGAATGTTCTGCATGCAACACTTCTCTAGTGTTGTTTGCACCTATAACTCCTGAAACTAAATATGCTCTGAACAACTAAATCAGTATGATGCATCTATCATTAGAGTCTCTAGATGCTACTAGTTACTGCATTTTATACTGAAATCTCTGCGCTCTCGTTGACATATGCATTCATGCCCTTTGCACTGCTGCCAAATTTGATTTGTGCTCCAATATCTGACATCTGTCACTTATTTATGTCTTCCTGACACCTGACTGCATCAATCTAACTAATCCTTCCTACTACTGCAGTACTGTGGGCTCCTCGTAGCCAGGTTCGATCCATGAGACACACCGTCTCAATAGACCATGCCCATATTTCTTCTTAGGATTATATCTGCACATCGCCCCACCTCTCACTTGGAGGTATAGTTGCATGTACTCCCTCTTCCCATTTGGCTCGAAATTTCTCCCTCTTGGAGGTATCTGCTTGAGTGGAACCTGTTGAAGTCTCGAAAATCACTGCTTCAAACATTGGGGGAAAACCACCTAGTCGGGACCTTAGGACAGCTCCTTTTCCATTTGGTGTGGTGGCTCCGACTGGATTTAAAGGACCAGTTTCCTAATAACTAATTGGTTGGTGATGGAGTGATTGTATGAGTGAATAGTGAAACTAAATGACTGAAATAATCTATCTAATTTAATCTATAACTTATAAATAATTATAAGACTAACTCGGGTGTCAAATATGAATACAACTTTAAGATTGTTTCAATCAAACCAATAACCATGAAAATGTATTATAATTTAATTGAAATATGCAATATCAAATAATGATAACTTTGTTTAAGAAATTAAACAGAGTTACAATAACACATTGCATTCATCATTTTATATATCATTTGCACATACTATGAGGGATGAATATTTCTATACACTCAGAAATGATATGTATAAAGAAATATTTGTAAAGCAAGTACATATAAATGATATCAAATTCAAAGAGAATATCTCATAACATAAGGAAAATAACAGTAAATTGATAGAAATACCAGATTCATCTTGATACTTTTCCTTGATGCAATTCAATATCCTGATCCAGTGCTTCAATGTAAAACAAACTCCAAGGTACAAAAATGCAATTCTTAGAGATAATTTGCCATAAACCACAGGATGTGATCCTTTATAAAAATAAAATAGTCGATGGAGTACAAAAATGTAACATCCAAGCCAAAATATTACAAATTCAGGACCCCTTCTCCAATGCACGGAAGGGGTTTAAATAGGAAATTAATAAAACAAAATAACTAAAACTATTGCTACAATCTATCATCGGAAATCTAGAAATAGACTTGCGATATTAAAGTGAAACAGATTCATTGATTTTCTTCTGCATTCAATGTGCCGAGGTGGCAAATTTTGAGCATATCTTGACCTGTGTTGGATGAATTAGCCTTGAATGTAACTGACCAGTATACGTGGCATCAGAAAACTCTGGAATGATGCAATTAATGGCATTGGAAAGGAATTTGATTGCCATTTGTTGACTGTGTGGCTTTATTAGATATGTCCACATGATATCCCATGGAATTCTTTGAAGTTTGCTGATTCTTATTGACTAATTCTTGCTTCCACTTCGAATCAGTCTCTTTTACCTTTGGTAATTTACTTGGGATACAATCTAAAATTAAATTGGTGGCATATAAGCTATCATTAACCAACTGCGTTATATTATTCATCATAGTTCTGGCTCTTAATGTGGCTCTTTCTCCTTTTATCAACTAATTTTCCCATTTAGCAAATAGAATTTCTTTGTGCTTTTCCTCAATTCTGGGAAGGTTTGCATTCCTTCCTTTCTCTGAGTCTTGCCATGAAAGAAATTCAATAATTTTTTCATCTGCATCATCAAATTCAAGCTTAAGGCTGACTGCTTCATCTATTAAAGATGATGTTATTTCACACAAGGGTTCAGCTTGTGCCAACTTTTGACAGAGTTCATTCAACTGCTGAGATAGTAGTTTATTTGTTTCAAGAGCTTCAATTTTAAATTGATCTAATTTAGGATAATCCCTAAATTTGTCCAATCTTGCTTAGAATATTTTTTCTTGCTCAACCTTAGCAGTTTTCTCATTTTGCAGTAGGGTTTGTAATTTTTCTACCTCTTGACTTAACTGTTGTTGCTTGTTCAAAGCTTGTTGATCAATCTTTTTCTTTTCATTGCCAAGTTGCTCTTCTAATTGTTTAGATCTGAGCTCTTCATCTTGAAACTGTTGTTCCAACTGCATAATCTTTTTCTGATTTCCTGTTGCTTATTCCTCCAGCATAGCTATTTGTAAGTCCTTTTGTTTCATCATTTGAGTGACTTTAGAAGCTTTGTCTATAGTGGCTACACTATAGGCTCCTGCATATTGTGACAATTTGGTGAGATCCTCTGAAGTGTTCACCTCAGTATTTTTCCAGACAATGTTCATAAATTCAACTTGTGAGGTTGAAACTGATTCCTGATCTGTTCTTCTTCTATTTCTTTGCTTCCTGACAACAACCTTATGTTTAGGACTATAAAAGATATCTAGAGGAGGAATTTCTTCTACTTTCAACACAATTTTTTCTGTAGGATGCTTAGGAATGATTTCCATATCTTGATCTTTCAGAATTTCAACTTAAGGATTATTTTGTGATCCTATTTGCTGAGTGAATTGTTCATATTGACTTAGAGAATGGGAAGTAATATTGACTTCAGCAGAATCCACCACTTTCTCCGTGGTATTTTCTCTTTCAAGTTGATTATTTGGCTTATTACCACTATTTTCTTTTTCTGTCTGATCATTAGCCTTACTGCCTGTGTTTTCTTTTTCAGTATGCACATTGGTCTTAATACCTGTATTTTCCTTTTCTGTCTGAATTGTAGTTCCTTTCTCAATATGTACATCATTTTTTCTACCAGTATCCTTTTTTTTCATATCATGTTTGCCACTTGTGATTACCTTTTCAGTCTGTACATTACCCTTGCTAGTAGATGCTTCTTTTCCTGCCTTGTTAGCTACATCTTCATTTTCCTTCTGCTCTGTTTCTATATTTTCAGATTCTTGCAAATGAATTCTTAACTGGTCAAGAGGAGCTTCTAGTAGTATCTGACTTGTAAACATCATGAATTTATTCATGTCTTCTGTCTGAAACTTGGATTTAGCCAAGTTATAAACTTGGGAAAATTTATCAACAAAAACAAATAAATCATCAAACTGATCGGGTTCATGCTCAAACCGAGCTATTGAAACTGAAGTTGTGAAATCAAATGCTACTCTTTTCGGGTCATACTGCTTGCCTGGGATTGTTGTGAGCTTAAGACCCCTTATTTTGATGACTTCCTTCTCAGCATGTCTGAAGTCACTAAGAGTATAATTTCCACAATGAAAGGGAAAAGTAGGCCACATCAATTTCTTATTATTATTTAGACACCTTGACATACCTTCTACTATTAACTGATAAGAAATTTCTTATGCTAATAGTTTGTCAGGAACATATAGGGGTAAAATATGGGGCTCCACATTCTTCCAAAAACTCTGACATAGGTAAATTTCTCTTCACCAAACTAGTCACCAATCTGGGATATATCAGTCTTTGCCTTTTTAGAGAGCCGGGGAGGAAATTGGTCAAAAATGGTTTGATAAATAGGAATCAGAAAACAGTGACAAATTCTCTATACATGATTTTTAAAATGAATCTTCCACAAGAGCTTATGGTAAATATGTATAGGAACAGGATCTTGGGGGGTCCATTTCCAACCTAAAATGGGAAATTCTGAATTGAAACACAGGGCATCTAAAATGTAGGCACAGAAGTAAAATGGGGTCATATTTCCTGTATCTTTATCCTTTCTTTGCTCTAGGATTCTATTGGCTATTTTGTTTGAAAGGATAACTAACTAGTCCATGATTTCAAAATTCACAGCAGAATGAATTAAGGGTACCATCTGGATTGAAAATCTCGCAGAATTATCGTTTCCGAAAAGCCTACACATCATCACAGTAGCATAAAAATATGGGGGCGAAAGAGACTATACAGAGTACATACATGTTGATTCAGTTTTATGTTTCTCTAGAGCTCTTCTCCATTCTCTGATTTTTTCCGACTGAGTTTCATTGCTTGCAGCGAAATCCTTAATGAAGACTTTGTTGTAGAATTTCTCAGGGTCTGGAATATGGTACATTGCCTTTATTTCCTCTGCTCTGAAAGACCCAAATATTGTTCCTGCAGCTAAAACAAATGTCCTGTTTTTTTATGGTGACATTTTCAATCACCCACCAAATTACATCATAATAGCGGAAAATGTTTGCTAGAGCTGCAATTGTGTGGAGGAATGAATTTGCAAGCACTTTAAGAGGAGCCTCAGAATCAAAATCTGAGTCATCTTCTTCTGGTATTGTTGCCTTCACTTCAGTGACCTTAGGGTTTTCTCTTTCAATTAAGTTATATACATCTTCCCAAGAGATTTTTCCAAGACCCTTGCATGATGTGTCTGTAACCAACTTAATTTTGGCTGGTTTTTCTTTTGGTACCATGGTAATAGCAGGGATATTTGCAGTGGAAACGACCTTTGCTTTCTTAGATATCTTAGACATTTTGTCTTCTGGTAACATTTCACTTGCTCGGCGAACGAAAGGATTGGGTATTCTATGGTTCTGCAAAATGAGAAAAGCTTTAGACATGGTAAAAATGAAGTAAGGAGAACAACTATATGAAAATATTTTTTCGTTGATTTCAATTTATTAACTCTATGGTTAAACTTAAATGCCCTTTATGAGAGTCACACTCACGCATTCAAAATAGAATTAATCACCATAATTCATTAGATTTTCTATTTAATAGTGAACGTACAATCAGAGATCGACAAACTTGAAACGTGAATATAAAACTTTCCTTTTGAATTTTCCCATTGTGATGAATAAATAATATATGTGCAATGTAAAACAACAATAAAATAGAGACTAAGTATCCATCGCATTGGGGGGTTTTCACAAGGGACAACAAATAACATTTCATGATCTTCGCTGATTTGTGATTGCGACGATGGCGTATCGCATCGAGATTTTCCAAAGGGAATAAGTTACAAATGATATCCACCGATTTGCGATTGCAATGATGGTGGGGTCCATCGTATCGGGTTTTTTATAAAATGAGTGAATATGATGTTGTTTCTCCAAAATGTGATTGTGATAAATCGCAATCGCATCAGAGTTTTACAATTGAATGAATGAGGGGTTGTCTTTCCGTTTTGTGAATTGCGAATTGCGATGGGTTACATCGCATCGGATTTTATAAAACAAGTACATGTGATATCGCTCCTTCGAAATGCGATTTGCGATAAATCGCATAGCATCGGAGTTTATGAAACAGAATGTAAAACTTTTAAGGTCCTTCCGATTTGCGATTGCGATTACTTTATCTCATCGGAATTAATCAATATGAATACTTTTATGTATTATGTTTATGTGATAAAAGACTTTATATCTCATCGGATCGGATATTTTCAATGTTGCATTTGTTTATATGCACTTTTGTTTTGTGATATGCAATATATGCTTTCCTAATTAATGAAATTTTTATTGTTTTATTCAAAATGATCGGATTTCCTCTAAGTGTTTTATTCCTATTAAAAAAAAAAAGGTACCTATTTCTAAATGAAATTTATTCTAAAATTTTGAAATGGGGAGGGTTGTTGTACCATACAATAGAACCTTCCACTCGGTCTCCTCTCTGCATCTTTAATTTTGGCTACTCCACAGCCTTCTGAGACTGCTTCTGAGGCTGCATGTTGAGAGATAATTTCTCCCTCTCAACCACCAAGTTAATAACCATTTCTTTGCTCCTCAAAGCTTTGCATGCATCCTCGACCTCCAGAGAAAGTTCATGACTCTTATACCGATCTGTTTCACCTGTCTCGTGTCTATGTGTTTAAGGAAAAACTTTCCTTTTTTAAACATCACATCATAACCACGGTCTTCCAATATCGCTACGGAGACAAGATTCTTCCTTAGGAATGGAACATTAAAAACATATAATTATCTGAGAGGGGAGCCAGAATCCCTTTGAAAGGTAACTGTAGCTATTCCAGTCGTTCTATACCTCCCTTTATCTCCAAACTCTATGTTTTTATGGAGGTCCTTCTTCTCGAATTCATTGAAGAGATCTCTATTCCATGTCATATGGAACGGGGCACCACTATCTAGATACCACATGAATCCAATTACAGTGCTAGCCATGCATGCAATGAGAGTAAAATCAAGCTTGAAATGTGAAGCCAATGCTTCACCCGCTGCAACTGCAGATTCCTTCTTGCTTGCCTTCTTCTGTGGACAATTCGAGGCATAGTGCCCATGCTCATGACAGTGAAAACACTTGATCTTGGAAAATTCTCTCTTGCCCACTTTTCCTTGTGTTGAGGCCTCATAAATCTGTGGCAACAATAAGGCGGATAACCACCTGGTCCGGACCTTAAAGCAACTCCTTTTCTGTTTGGGATAGTGGCTCTGACTGGAGATAATGGGACCAGTTTTCCAATTTTGGGTTTTATATGATTGTTGGGTTTCCTTCAAATGATTTTCAAGAAGAATAACTAAAAACTAAGACAAATTTATTCTAAGATGAAAAACTTTGAATTAAATTTGATCTAATCTAACCCGGGATAATGTTGATTTTATGTGATCCAAAATGATGTCTACGGAGTCTGTGATGATTTAGATCAATCACAGACTTAATAGAATTAATACTTTTGCAAGATAATCCTTTTGAAAAATAGTTAATTAGAGGAAGATGTGAAACATATCGCATATATTCTGATGATCATATATAAAGCAAATCAACTTCTATTATGATATAGTACAATAGTGCAACTGATACTTCAAATAGAAATAATTGATTTCATACATAATTCATGAAATCTATATTTACCACTAATGTTAAAACAAAGTTTAGCATACACGATAATAGTACCAGATGTGTGTTGTCCTGCTTATCTGACCAGTGATATAGGCCACAATCAATCTTCTATCAATGAATCTTTCAGAGAATACAATAGTGCATCAACAGTGATCAACCAAGATGATATATAATTGAAAAGACCATGTTCCATTATCTTATCAAGACATCCATACACATACAATAATGCATTCTTTGTAAATGTTCTTAATAAAAATCATGGACCCTTCTCTACATGCATGAGAAGGGTTTAAATACTATATTAACTACTTACAAAAATAGATTGTACAAAATATCTTATGAAGAGGTTTCTGACAACCTTCCTCATTCCTAATATCTAATTGCTAAAATTGAAATTTTCAAAACAAATTAACTCATGATCATTCTTGATGATCAGTTGGTGCCAACTCTGCTTTTCTATTCACAAATATTGGACATTGGTTGGACTTGTGGAGGCTTCCCGAACTGTGTTTTCATCTGTACAGTGAATATAGCATCAAGTAAAAGTGGCAGCATTTTTTGTATGGAATCTAGAGAAGAATTCAATGTCATTATTTGACTATGAGGCTTAACCAAGAATTTCCAATATGCTTCCCAATTAGTCTTTTTCAGCTGTGCAATTTTTTCTTCTCGTATTTGACCTATATTTTTCCAACTTTGCTCCAATATTTTGAGATCAAGAATTGATTTAGGATCTCCTTCTTTAATTAAACCGGAGGTATGTAACATGTGGTTGATTGTTTTGACAATGCTCTTTGATATGCTTGATGCTCTAGCTATTGCCAATTCTACCTATTTTACTTGTATATCCCAGTCAGTAAAGATAATGTCTTTATAAGTTTCTTTGATCTTTAGTAGATTTGATCTTCTCCCTTCCTCTGAATCGTGCCATTCAATATAGTTAGAAATTTTGGTATTGAGTTCATTAAACTAAATTCTCTGATCAATGACTATATTAGTCAATTGTTCACTGATTTCCAAATGTGGAACTATGTATGACATTTGTAATACCAAACAAGTCTTGTTGTTTTAAGAGTACGACATTTAATGCCAATTCTTCTTTAATGAATTCCTCTGTAGTAGGAATGCCTTCATACTTTATAATATTTTCTCTCAAATCTTTAATCAGTGTGTCTTTGCTGGATAAGTCATTTTCATGACTTATCTTAAGTACTTCCATATCTTGTTGTAATTTAAAGAGTTGCTGCTAAGCCTTTTCATTCAAACTGTTCCTTTCTTCATCCAGTTGTTGTAGTAGTTGCATTATTTTATCATCCTTCTCTTGAACCAAAATGGATACTTCGGCTACTTTGTCCATTGTTGTGGTAGTATATGCTCCATCAAATTGTGATAGCCGAGTTAGGTTGTCAATTCGGTTTGACGGGGTGTCTTTCCATACAAATTCCATGACCTCATTACCTGGGGGCGTTTCAATCCTTCTTCTCTTTCTTTGTTTCCTGACTAGAAATTTATGAAGAGGGTTGTAGAATACATCCAATGGAGGAATATCAATTACCTTTAGAATAATTTCAGCAATAGGAAACACAGGAATAACTTCTGCATCTTGGGAGCTTGTCCCAGGACTTTCGGTGGTTTCTTTTGCTGAAACTATCTGACTCTGGGGGGTCTAAAAGCCTGTGTTTTTCTGTGTGGATGATCCTTTAGGGGTATCCATCAATGTATTACTAACTGAAGTCCACAATTTATCTAGCTCACTTTCATTCCGTGGGTCTGATTCTTTTGTTCTGATCACCTTGCTTGGTTCAGTCATATAACTAGCAATCAAGATATTTTGTGGAATAAGCTTGAGCATTTGCTCTCTATACTCATGGACTATTTGTAATTCCTCTAGGTTTAGATTCAATCTGACAAAGTTTTGAACTTCTTCAAAAGTTTCAACGGATTGCAAAACGTCTTCAAATCTATCATCTGTATGTATGACAGTCTTGATTTTGACTGAATGAGTAAATTTATAAGCAATCTTCTTTGGGTCGAATTTCCTTGGTGGTAGAACAGGGAGCTTCAAAAGCTGAATTTTCTGGCATTCTTTCAACGCATGATTGAAATTCATGAGGGATAATTAACCAAACTGAATTGGAAAACTTGGCCATAAAGATTTTTTATTATCTTTCAGAGTTTTAGTGAGTCCATTGCCGACAGTTTGGTAAGCCACTTCTCTTGCCATTAGTTTATTTGAAACATACAGAGGAAGCACATGTGGAGGAGCAGAGCTTCTGAATACTCTGATGTTTGAAAATGATTATTTAATGAAACATCTTCCTATTATTTGGAGAACTGTGATGGCTTCCTAGTGAACCTGGGGCTCTCTCTATCAAACATTAACTGATGTAATGGTAATACAACCCCATAACATAACCTGTGCAAGTGTGGTACATAATGATGTTCCCATATCTGTTTATGACTTAAATGAATCGGGGTAGGGTCCTCGGGAGTCCATTTCCAACCCATAATTGGAAAGTTGGTGGAGAAACAAATGGCGTCAAAAACATATGCGAGCATGAAAAATTGGGGGACGGTTTTGGAAGACATAAATCTTGCTTGGCGATATTCAGTAATCGCTTTGGCTAGGTTTTCGGAAAGAATGGTTGCCCAATTCATGATGTGAGAATTAACACAAGAGCCAATCAAGGGAACCTAATTAATAGAGAACTTGGTGTTATCGGGGAGACCATATATTCTGCACAACATTAATGCTGCAAAATTGGAGGGATTTGCAAGTGAAGCAATAGGATACATACCTGATTTATCATGCTTGAACTTGTTATCCATTTTCCTCCAACCTTGAATAATTTTGAAAGGTTCTTCATTATTCTTTGAAATTTTTTCGACAAACTGGTTATCATAGATGTATTGTTGGTTGGGAAGTTTGTACATGACTTTCAAATCTTCAACTCTAAAAGAACCTAAGATTTCATTCTTAATGGTTTTGAATTTTCTGCCTTCAAATTTTGAATTCTCAACCACCCATCTTATCATATCAATATATGGTAAAAGCCCGGCCCTTGCTACTATTCTGTGAAGGAAGGAGCATGCGACATCTTTAAACTATAAATATGATGGCTTTGTATCATCAGCAGTTTCCTTGACCTCCGTTACTTTAGGTTTTTAATCTTAGAGGATAGTATAGATGGCTTGCCATGTTGTAGCACCTCCATCTGCAGTGAAAACAATATCTGTGATTGTGGATGACATTTCTGTACATTCAAATTCTGCAATAGTTTGTTTGTCGTGTTTCTGCATTATCTTGCGTATGGACATCTCTTGAGGGAAAATACCTATTTAAGACAGAGAAATGATTAAATGATGAAAGATATATTGAAATGAATGATTTTAAAAGAAAATATCCGGGAAGAAGCTGTATCATTAATTAGCCATAACAAAACAATCATTGTTCGCATTGGGATGATGAAACATGTTTAATTATTTCTGACATGATTTATTTTCACATTAAAACCTTTATTAAACCCTGTCAAATCCATCGCATCACTTATTTTTGAACTTGTTTTGTGAAGCGAATTTATTTAACAAGCTTTACGTCATGCGATATGCGATTTCGCGACATCGTGAAATCGCAAAATCGCATTTATCGGGATATCGCAACATCGGAATATTGATAAGTCATGTCTTAAGTTTTGAGTGTATATGTGCGATGTGTGATTTATAATTCCGCTTGAGAAGTTCAAATCACAAACCGTAAATCGGGATTTTATGTTTTGCGTTTAACTTTTAATGGGAAAAATATTATGCGGGATGCGATTTGCGATAGGGTTATCACAAATATATGAAAATGGAATTTATTAATGTCTTTTTGTTTTTTATTTTATTTTCCAAAACAACAATGTTTTGGAGTTTGATTTTTTTATTCAAAATGAAAAATACATTTTAAGAAGGGTCCCTATTTATATTATCAAATTTTAAACTATTTTGAAAATGAAAATGGGGGGGGGGTTGTTGCATAACATAACACCTTGGTACTTATTTCACTTGGATTTATTTCCTTTTCTGACTAATGCATAATCTTCTTCTTTGTTGATGCGGGAGGTCCTGCCTATGGTGCTCCAGCTTATCTCTTCTGTTACCAAGTCGGACCACAAACACTCCCAGTCTGGTAACTTCTCCCTCCCATTCAAAGAGTCTTGGTAACTATGCCGACTCTTGGGAAGGCCTAGAATTGCTAGGTTCACCAAATCATCCTGGGACACTGTCACACCAACACTTCCAAGCTCATCTCGACATTGACTGAACTTTGACAAATATGTTGGTAATGTCTCACCCTCCTTCATCTTGATCTTTCTGAGCTTTTCCTTCAGCGCCAACTTCCTGTGGTCCTATTCTGAAACAGATCTGTCAAGGCCTTCCACATAACATATGGTTTTTCCTTCCCATGGAGACTTGAGACAATATGATCTCAATCTCCCTCTAACAAGATCCTTCTCGCCTTTGCTACCTTCTTCTGCCATGCATCAAGAAGTTGAGCATTTGTTGCTGCGGGCTTGGGAATATTAGTATCTATGAATTCCTTCAACCTGTTGTCCTCCAACACTACCTCCATCATGTCCTTCCATGCAATATAATTCGAATTTCCCTCAAGTGCATATTCGAGTCTCAAGCCATTGAAATACATCTTGATCTGCTGCTGGATCCTGAAGAATAAATCTGCAAATTTGAACCTGTTCAAGACAAAATAAACTTCTTCCCTTCTATTGTGATTCCTGGTGCTCCGATACCATGTATAAATTATATAGAAGCTCTATACCAATGGATTCAATATGATCTTGTGATGTGCTAAAACAAGGTATTGAATCCTTCTACAATATTTGCAGAATATAAAACACGATCGCTCAATCACATGCAAGTAAGAGAAAGAAGTAAATCAATCACACAACACAATATGTTCATAGGGAAATAAAATTCTCAAAACCCTGGTATCATATATTGTACAAAGTCAAGGAATCCTGAAACAATACAATGCTTTCTCACACCAAGAAAATCCTACACTCTCCTGACTGTCTCACTCTGATCCTGCTCAAAGCTAGCTTGTAATGCTCAGAAAAAATTGACAAACACTTAGCCAGTTCTTAGCCTCTGCTTAGCCCATCCTTGCTCACACAATCCCTAGGGAAATAGGTCATTATTAAATAGGAAATTCATCCTTCCTTGATTGTGCAATTCATCATGGCCTTCTCATGACTTTGTAATTGCACCCGGGTAATTTTCCAATAGTACAACTGATAGTTATGTTCCCTTTAACCTCTGTCTCAACTAGGTCTTCATCAAAACTGACATGCATGCAACTATTAATAGCGAATCATCAATTACCTAATTGATCACTACTTGTGAATTAATTCTAATTTAATTCACTAGACCTCTCACTAATTCTTCATTTAGTTAGAACTAGTTAAACTAATTTTAACTCAATTAATTTGAGTTAACTGATTATACTCTTACCACACTAGTGCTACAACTTCAAATGGTCCCCCAAAATATTAGGATCACTCTACATGCCTCATATTAGACCCTCAACTCGAAATTCTTGAGCTAACTCAGTCTTCATGATTTAGTTAATTGATACAAGTTTTTATGAGATGAAATTACAATTTATTGTCCAATTTATTTAAGGGAAAAATAAATTAGACACACACATTTCGCACCAATGTGTAACTGAATTTCTCACCAATGTGTGACTGAAATTTCACACCACTATGTGTGCATTTTTTGTCCTTTCTAGTTGCCAATTTCATTGTTTCTTGTTGCAAATTTCAACAGTATGTGTATGTATTGTGTTGTGTTGTACACCAGGTGTGGGTGTATGTATTATGTGGTGGTGTGCGCCTTGTGTGGATGTACGTGTTGTGATGTACATTGTGTGTATGTCTAAGTGATTGAAGATAAGCAAAGGCATTGGGTGCTTTCCACGTGTGGCAACCGATATGGTATAGGTACAAAAGAACAAAGACAGTAGTAAGGACTGATGAAGGATAAGTATCGGTATTTTATTGCAGTTTTATTATGCATATGATCTACAATTGTGACTTATGAGGTTACATGTGATTTATGATTATGGTTTATGATGATTGCATGTGATTCATGATTTTGACCTATGATGGTTGTGTTTAGAGCTAACTAGATGTGATATGTTTATACATTATGATTTGATCAAACAACCAGTTTGACTTGTTGTGACAGCAAGTAAACAAGATTTCAAGTGTAACTTATTGACGAGCTACCAATGAGGTATGATTTGAAGTAATTTCAATTTATTTTGAATCTAATGGCAGTTATGTGCTTGGTACAGGAAGCATGGAAATTCCCTGTTGGGTGGTTGAAATTGATTTCAAGCAGTAGCAGCAACAACAAAAGTAATCGGAACATGTAGCAGTATGTTGGTAAAGCATTTCAGGAGCAGGGCCATTCTGGGACATTGGTACCCAATAGTGTCCATTGATTACCATGAGCATGCTATGACCGGTATGATGGTTTTGAGGAAAATATATGCCTTGGTTGTTTGAACTTCTGATGCGACGAAACCTTGCCAAGGGATAGACTTTCAGGGATGGGGTTGTCAGTGGAACTTGGAATGCGAGTCACTGCATGGAAGGGGCAACCAGATTGCCCAAGGGACCGTGTAGCAGAGAAGGGAAGGCCAAATATATATTGATTTTGGTCATTAACATTGCTAGATGGAATCAAATGCACATTAGGAGTGTGCCCTGGAATAATGAGTCGGTAACTGTTCACTTAGAGGATAAGTGGCTTAGGATTTCAACGCTAGACATTGGATGCAACTTTGACTTTGACAATGGTTTCTAGACTTCCCGGGAAGGAGGTGAATCCTAGTACTACTTTTGAGGGTGGAGGTGTGAGCCTCTGGATTCCCTTGATTGATTTATACGAGCATCGTATCCTTTTATTTTTTGGTTGAGAAAATTTGTATATGTGTATATTATTGTAAATATTGTATCGAGTTGGTTTATGAAGCTCCACAAATAATATGGTTATTTGCTGGTTGAATAAAATGTGCTTAAGTATATGTGTTTCTCTAGTAAACAATATGTTTGTCATGTTTTAGTAGTGGTCATTGTAATTACTGCAACGAGTTGTGTTATAAATCTCTAGTAAATGATATGTTTGTCATGTTTCGGCAGTGGTAATTGTAATTACAACAATGAGATGTGTTATAAAGCTCCACAGGTAGCATGTTTTGTTTTCAACAATATTGTTGGTTGTAGGTGTCATTGAACACCGAGGAAGGTGTTCCCCCAAGGGGGAGGGTTCTGTGACAACCCTGGTAAAAATCCATGTAAAACATATATAAGACTGCGGTTGATGGGACACCTATTCCAAACTAAATGGCGGGAAAAACATCACAGCAGGTGTTCATTTGGTTTATTATGGCTAAGGAAATTGGCAAAGGCAATGGTGAAGGCTTTAGAAAGGAAAGTCACATTTATTAGTATTTATTTATGAAAATAATGGAAAATAGGAGAAAATGAAGGTGAAAGGTCACATGTTGCATGTGAGGATGAAAATGAAGAAAATAGAGGCCTCATGAATAAAATGGCTTCTAAGGATCAGTTGGAAAGAGTTGGTTAGTTCATTTTTGCAGCTCTCATTATTCTCTCTCTCTCTCATACTCATGGATACTTTGAGTTTTCTTGGAGCACTCTTAGAGAGTGTGACATACTTGGATATCTAGAGCAAGAAGGCAAATGTAGAGCAGGAAAGCACAAGAGGACATCGGGATTAACCACTACAACAAGTTTGTAGGTACCAAGTTTCACGTATGTTTTCCTCACTATTTTTGGCATGCATGGTGTATGCATGTGGATTTTCCTATCCTTGCCATTTCCTAGATAACCGTGGTGTTGTGGGATTATTTCCATTGATTTTTTTCTAGTTGGTTCTCATGATTCATTTAGCTGTGGGTTGAGTTATCAGTTCCTCGAAGCCTTGGTTGGACAAACACTCTAGAAGCCCGACGGACAACTGTGGGTTGAGTTACTAGTCCTAAAAGCCTTGGTTGGACAAACACTCTGGAAGCCCTAAGTGGGTTGAGTTACTAGTCTTGGAAACTCTGGTTGGACAAACACCCTGGAAGCCCTATAATAGTTGGGGTTAAGTTACTAGTCATGGAAACCCTAGTTGGAACAAACACTTTGGAGCCCTGGAACAACTTGGATAAAGACCAATTTGTCATGGTTGTGATGTCCGACCGTGAGGTGGAATCACTGGTTGAGGGTTGAGGTTGTTTGGCCTCTGGAAGCCCTGGATTGGTTGTGATTGATGAGATCCCACATTCATGTTTGATATATACCACAGGGGTGATTGGCTGAAGTAAGGTTTGGCTTAGCCAATTTATGGTCGAGTGGAATGTGGAAGTCCCATATTCGGTTGGTTTTTACTTATGAATGTAGCGATGTGTACATGTGGTGTCGAGTACATGTCATGCATGTGGTGTTGTGTCCATGTGGTATTGTGTACACATTTTACATATGGTGCGGTGTACATTTGGCGTTGTGTACACGTTGTGAAGATGGTGTCATGTACATCTCATGCTATGCACAAATTGTGTAGGTTTTGTTGTGTACAGGTGGTGTTGTGTACATGTTATGCATATGGTACTTGTATACATGTGGTATTGTGTGCTTGATGTACATGTTGTGTTGTGGGCATATGGTACTATGTATGTGCATGATGTAGTTGTGGTATCATGACGTGTATTTGTTGTGTTGTACTATGTGTATGTATAAGTGTCATGTCGTATTGTACACCATGTTTAGGTGTATGTGTTGTATGCTGGTGTAGGCATATTTATTGTGTTGTATTGTAAACTGGATGTATGTCTATGTATTATGTCGCGTTGTACACAAGGTGTAGGTGTATGAGTTGTTTTGTACACCAGTTGTATGTGTATGTATTATGTTGTGTTGTACACCGGGTGTGGGTGCATGTATTGTGTGGTGTTGTACACCTTGTGTGGATGTACGTGTTGTGATGTACACTGTGTGTATGTGTACGTGATTCAAGATAAGAAAAGGCATTGGGTGCTTTTCGAGCATGGCAACCGATCTGGTATGCATACAAAAGAACAAAGGCAATAGTAAGGAACGGTGAAGGATAAGTATCAATATTTTATTGCAATTTTATTATGCATATGATCTACGATTATGACTTATGATAGTTACATGTGATTTATGATTATGGTTGACGATGATTTCATGTGATTCATGATTTTGACCTATGATGGTTGTATTTTTAGCTAACTAGATGTGATATGTTTATACACGATGATTCGATCAAACAATGAGTTTTACTTTTGTGACAAGAAGTAAAAAGGATTGCAAGTGTACCTTATTGACGAGCTATCAATGAGGTATGATTTGAAGTTATTTCAATTTATTTTGAATCTAATGGTATTTATGTGATTAGTACAGGAAGTATGGAAATGCCTCGTTGGGTGGTTGAAACTGATTACAAGCAGTATAAAAAACAACAAAGGGAATTGGAACATGAAACAATATGTTCGTAATGCATTTCAGGAGCGGGACCATTGTGGGGAATTGGTACCCAATAGTTTCCACTGATTTCCATGAGCATGCTACGACTGGTATGATGGTTTTGAGGCAAGTATATGCCTTGGTTGTTTGAACTTCTAATGTGAGGAAACATTTCCAAGGGATGGACTGCCCAGGATGGGGGCGCTAGTGGAACTTGGAAGGTGAGTGACTGCATGGAAGGGGTGATCGGATTGCCCAAGGGAATGTGTATAAGAGAAAGGAAGGTCTGGGATATATTTGTTTTGGTCATTAGCATTTCCAAATGGAATCAAATTCACATTGGGAGTGTGCCCTGGAGCAATGAACCTTTAACTATTCACTGAGAGGAAAAGTGGCGCAGGATTGCAGCGTTGGACATTGGATGCAACTTTGACTTGATAGTGGATTTCGGACTTCATAGGAAGGAGGAGAATCTTGGTACTACTTTTAAGGGCAAAGGTTTGAGCCCCTAGATTCCCATGATTGATTGATAAGGGAATCATATCATTTTATTTATCGGTTGAGGAAATTTGCATATGTGTATATTATTGTAAATATTGCATCGAGCTAGTTTATGAATCTCCATAAACGGTGTTGTTATTTGTTGGTTGAATCAAATGTGCTTAAGTATATGTGTTTGTTATTGTAAATACCATAATGAGTTGTGTTATAAAGCTCTAGTAAACTATATGTTTGTCATGTTTCAGTAGTGGTCATTGTAAATACTAAAACGAGTTGTGTTATAAAGCTCCATAGGAAGTATGTTTTGTTTTTAACAATATTTTTGGTTGTAGGTGTCATTGAACATCGAGGACAATGTTTCCCCAAGGGGGAGGGTTCTGTATTAGCCCTGGTAAAAATCAATGTAAAAAATGTATAAGACCACGGTTGATGGGACAACTATTCCAAGCTAAATGGTGGGGAAAACATCCTAGTGGGTGTTCATTTAGTTTATTATGGCTAAGGAAATTGGCAAAGGAAATGTTGAAGGCTTTGGAAAGGAAAAGTGGCATTTATTGGTATTTATTTATGAAAATAATGGAAAATAGGAGAAAGTGAAGGTGAAAGGTCATAGGTTTCATGTGAAGAGGAAAATGAAAAAAAATAATGGAAAATGAAGAAAATAGAAGCCTCGCTAATAAAAAGTCTTGTGAGGGTCAATTGGAAAGACTTGGTTAGTCCAATTTTGGAGCTCTCATTATTCTCTCTCTCTCTCATACTCTTGGATACTTAGATTTTTCTTGGAACACTCTTGGAGAGTGTGTAATACTTGGATATTTAGAGCAAGAAGGAAAATGAAGGGCAGGAAAGCACGAGAGGACATTGGGATCAACAACTACAACGGGTTTTGATTGCATGTATGTTTTCCTCACTAGTTTTTGCATGCATGGTGTATGCATGTGGATTTTCCTATCCTTTCCATTTCCTGGATATCCATGGTGTTGTGGGATTATTTCCATTGATTGTTTTCTAGTTGGTTCTCATGATTCCTTGGCTGTGGGTTGATTTATTAGTTCCTATAAGCCTTGGTTGAACAAACACTCTAGAAGCTTGGCGGAGAACTATGGGTTGAGTTACTAGTCCTGGAAGCCTTGGTTGGACAAACACTCTGGAAGCCCTAGGTGGGTTGAGTTACTAGTCCTGGAAGCCATGTTTGGAAAAACAATCCGCAAGCCCTGTAACATTTGGGGCTAAGTTACTAGTCTTGGAAGACTTGGTTGGAACAAACACTCTAGAGCCCTGGAACATCTTGGATAGAGACCAATCTGTGATGGTTGTGATGTCCGATCGTGAGGTGGAATCACTGGTTGAGGATTGAGGTGGCTTTGCCTCTCAAAGCCCTGGATTGGTTTTGATTTATGTGTTTGATGAGATCCCACATTCATGATTGGAATATGGCACGAGGGTGATTGGTTGAAGTAAGATTTGGATGAGCCAATCTATGGTCTAGTAGAACGTGGAAGTCCCATCTTGTTAGGTCCCTATATTACTAGTATAGTCCCTTATTGTTGTTAGTGTAACCCCCTTATTGTTATTATTGTACCCTTGTAACCCCCATTTTGTTATTATTGTGCCCTTAAATTATTATTGTTAGGTCGGCTAGGATTACATTGAGGCCCACTAGGATTACATTATGGCCCCATGGACTCCTATATATAGAAAGGAGGTTTTGTAAATTGTATCATCCAAGAATTGTTCATTTATGTAATGTATTGGAGGTTGCCCCCTCGAAGTGGCTTATTTCTAAGGCATTCATATCTCTTTTCTTCTATTTTTGGAGCCGGTTACACAACATTTGGTATCAGAGCTTTGGATTCTAGGGTTTCGCTGCTCCAAACAGGTCATCGTGGCATTTTCGCTATAACTTTTTTTCTACGAAGTTTCAGAAGCTGAAATTTTTAGGGTGCGAAGCTGAAATCCTGAGGAAGCTTGTCTAAAAATTTCAGACCTTGGTTCGCAATATTTACGGAGATATCATCTGTGGAAGTCAGGTCTTTTTTCAAGCTCCTAAACAGGTCATCGTGGAATTTTCGCTATAAATCTGTTTCTACGAAGGTTCAGAATCTGAAATTCATATGGTGCGAAGCTGAAATCCTGAGGAAATTCGTCAAAAAAGTTCAGAGCTTGGTTCGCAATATTTTTGGAGATATGATCTGTGGAAGGTAGTGCTTTTTCAGGCTCCTGAATTTCATCTCAAAGAGGTGATCGTGGGAAAAGTTCAATAACTCTCTATCTGGGCAGTGGATTTGAGTGCCGTAAAAAGTGGTTGCAAGTACACAGACTATAGTTTCTTAGCTATCAATTTCAGAGAGAAAGGATGAAACAGTGACACGTGGCAAGTCCTACAAGTTTGCTCTACTGAACCAGTCCAGAATTAGGTCATTGTTGGAGATTGGACACAACTTTGTCTTGGGGAATCCAAAGTAGATCAGACCTGTGGAATTTGAAAGAAGCTTCAGAGGGCTACTACAGGGCTGAATTTTAGATATTAAAGATTTTCAATTACAGAGATAATTCAATTTCAATATCGAGCTCCTCAAAGCAAGTAAAAGGTATCAATATTGGATTCTAAAATGGCGCCTAAAAAGAATTCAACACCCATTAAGCCTTCAGAAGGATCTACCATGACTCATGAAGATGAAGAATTGCAACATGATCTATCAAAATTACAAGAGCAAGTGCAACAAATTTCACTCTCGCAAAGAGCAACAAAAAATGAAATGGAAGTTTTGAAGAAAGGCGTGGAAGTGAAGATGGACGGTTTCAAGAAAGGCATGGAAGCTAAGATGGATGGCGTGGAAGTGAAGATGGACGGTTTGAAGAAAGGCATGGAAGCTAATATGGATGGCGTGGAAGCTAAGATGGATGGCGTGGAAGCTAAGATGGATGGCATGGAGGCTGGCATGGAATCTAAGATGGATGATATGGAAGCTAAGATCGATGAGAAAATGGAAAACATGAAGAATTTTCTAAAAGCAGACATGGAAGGTTTGACAAAGTTGATACAAGAAAGGTTTCCTAATGGTGAAAATATAGTATAAGAACCTCATGATGAGAACAAAATAAATGTTAATTGTGATTTCATAAACTCTAATGTTGGCGGGAAGAACCACCATATTCCAAAGATGGATATGAGGAAGTTTGATGGAAAGGATTCTGTAACATGGATACTACAGATGGAGCAATATTTTGATCTCCATAACGTGCAAAACACACAAAAGGTACGCATTGCAACTTTACATTTAGAACAAAATACATTTGTATGGTATCGATGGTTTTGCTCCCGTAAAAAAATTGTCACTTGGTCAATTTTTACGGAGGAAATGATAGCACATTATGAGGATACAAAGAGCAACACCTTCTTTAGCCAATTGATAAATCTCAAACAAAAAGGTTTAGTGGGGCAGCACATTAAGGACTTCCAAAAATTGAATATAAGGGTAACTAATATTCCAGAGGAACACAGGATTGATCTCTTCTTAGGTACTCTAAAGGATAACATCCAACATGAAGTTCGTGTTTTGGAACCTGATTCATTGGAGAAGGCATTCAGGTTGGCAAGAAAAGTTGAATGTAGAATTATGGCGACAAGGAAGCCTACCACTCAATTCTATAAAGAAGGAAGTGTTGCTACGCCTAGATTTCCACAACCTACAAGGTTGACACCACAACAATTGGAAGAAAAAAGAGCAAAAGGGCTTTGCTACAGTTGTGATAGCAAATACACTAAAGGTCATAAGTGTGTTGAAAATAAATTATTTTACATAGATTGTGAAGAAGAAGAAGAAAATGAAAAAGAAGAGGATATACACCAGGAACCAGCCATAGAAGAGGAAGAGATGAATCCGACCATATCATGTAATGCATTGGCAGGAATTACCACTCCTCAAACTCTGAAGATAACAGGACAGATCAAGAAGAAAAGGGTAATAGTGTTGATTGATTCAGGTAGCACGCATAATTTTATTCATTGTAAGGTAGCCAAGGAATTAAATTGTTTCCTATACCCAGCACCAGAATGTCAAGTGATGGTTGCAAATGGAGGAACTATAAATTACTCTGAAAAATGCCATAATATCAAGCTAACCATGGGGAAATATGTATTGACTAGTCCAATGCTTTCCATTCCTATGGGAGGTGCTGATGTTGTACTAGGAGTACAATGGTTACAATCTTTGGGGACGGTAGCTTTAATTTTCAAGAACTTTTCTTGAAATTTTTTTTAGAAGGAAAGGAAGTCGAATTACGGGGTATTGAAGGGAAGCCAGGAAGGATAATAAGCTCTAATGTCATGACAAAGCTTATAAAGAAAGAACAACGAGGCGTAATTGCACAATTATGCTCACTAGACGTTCCGACATCCAAATCATCTATTTCGGTAGATCTCCAACAAGTCTTGGACAATCATTACAAGGTGTTTGAAACTCCCAAAGGACTCCCACCTATTCGTGATCATGATCATGCTATTCATTTGATTCCAGGAAGTGTTCCTCCAAACATCAGGCCTTATAGATATCCTTACTTCCAAAAGAGCGAAATTGAACGTATGATTGCAGAAATGTTAGAGGGGGGTATAATTCAACCTAGTCAAAGTTCTTTCTCTGCTCCTGTAGTATTGGTACATAAGAAAGATGGATCATGGCGAATGTGTCCGGATTATAGGGAGCTCAATAAGCTCACCATTAAAGACAAATTTCCCATTCGTGTGATTGATGAATTATTGGATGAATTACATGGAGCAATTTATTTTACCAAGTTGGATCTTCGTTCAAGATATCATCAAATTAGAATGAAGACCGAAGATATTCCAAAAACAGCATTTCGAACTCATGAAGGTCATTATGAATTTTTGGTCATGCCTTTTGGCCTTACCAATGCACCTTCTACATTTCAAGGGTTGATGAATTCCATTTTCAAACCCTTCCTTAGAAAATTAGTGCTAGTATTTTTTGATGATATACTAATCTACAACAGGTCTTGGAAGGATCATGTTGAACATGTTGACAGGGTGCTCAAACTATTGCAGGAGAAACAATTATATGCAAAAACATCCAAATGTTTCTTTTGGAGTACAAGAGGTGGAATATCTGGGTCATATTGTATCTCACGAGGGTGTTAAGGTAAACCCTAACAAAATTAAAGCCATTAAAGAATGGAAATTCCCCACAACCATAAAGCAGTTGTGAGGATTTCTCGGGTTAACAGGGTATTATCGCAAGTTTGTTAAGAATTATGGGAGAATAGTAGCACCTCTAACAACATTATTGAAGAAAGATGCATTTTCATGGACTCCTGAAGCAACCAAGGCCTTTGAACATCTTAAAGAGGCAATGTGCCTAGCACCGGTCTTAGCTACGCCAGACTTCACAAAAACCTTTATTGTGGAATGTGATGCCTCAAGAAATGGAATTGGTGTAGTTTTAATGCAGGAAGGAAGACCCATTGCTTTTGAAAGTCGTCCAATCAAAGGAAAGTATTTACAGAAACCTATTTATGAGAAGGAAATGTTAGCAATACCACATGCACTAAAGAAATGTCGAACTTACCTAATGGGAAGACACATCAAGGTAAAAACTGATCATGATAGTCTTAAACACTTTTTGGAACAAAGACTATCTTCAGAAGAGCAACAAAAATGGGTCACAAAGATGTTGGGTTATGACTTTGAAATAATCTACAACAAAGGAAAGCTTAATGTTGTTGCAGATGTACTCTCAAGAAAGAATGAAGAGGTGGAAGCATTGCTTTGTGCCATTTCTATTATCCAACCAGATTGGATAACCGAAGCAAGAGATGAATGGAAGAAGGACAAAGATGTATGGACACTCATTCAAAAGTTGCAAGAAGATCCTAGTACATCTGATACATTTAGTTGGAAAAATGATTCCTTATGGTACAAAGATCGCTTATATCTTTGTAAGAATTCCCAACTAAAACAAAAGATTCTTCTGGAATTGCACACTTCTCCTTTAGGAGGACACTCAGGATTTTTAAAAACTTACCACGGGGTGAAGAAAGATTTTTTTTGGGATGGCCTTAAATCTGATATTCAAAAGTTTGTGGCGGAATGTTTGGTTTGCCAGCAGAATAAAGTGGAGACAATTAAGACCCCGGGACTTCTACAACCTTTATCCATTCCAAGTCAATGTTGGGAGGAGATTTCAATGGATTTTATCACATGTTTACCGAAGTCCAAAGGCAAGAATGTCATCATGGTGGTAGTTGATAGACTTACCAAGTATTCACACTTTTGTGCATTATCTCATCCATTTAAAGCAAGTACAGTTGCTACTACATTTGTGGACAGAATTCAAAAGCTACATGGAAGCCCAAGGGTTATTGTGAGCGACAGAGATCCCATTTTTACGGGGAATTTTTGGACGGAGTTATTTTCTTGTTTGGGTACTCAATTAGCTCATAGCTCATCTTATCATCCTCAATCTGATGGTCAAACAGAGATAGTAAATAAATGTTTGGAAGGATATCTTCGTTGTTTTGTATCTGATAAACAAACACAATGGGTCAAGTGGTTACCTCTCGCCGAATGGTGGTATAACACTTCCTTCCATACTGCAGCAAAAATGACCCCATTTATGGCACTTTATGGATATCATCCACCATCGATCACATCATCTTTAAGGAAAAATTCGAAGGTTCAAGCAGTGGAAGATCACGTCGAGCATCAGCAAGAAGTTCTCCAGCTCTTAAAGGATAACCTGAATTTGGCACAAAATCGAATGAAACAACAGGCAGATCAACATCGCAGCGAGAGAAGTTTTGATATAGGAGATTGGGTATTTTTACGACTACAACCATATAAACAAATGTCCCTCAAGCAAGCTAAGAAGGATAATAAATTATCGCCAAAGTACTATGGTCCTTACAAGGTGTTGCAAAAGATTGGTACTATGGCATATAAATTGGAGCTTCTTGCTTCTTCACGAGTGCATCCAATTTTCCATGTTTCATGCTTAAAGAAGGTTATATGTGAAAATCTTCCAGTTCAAAAAATATTGCCAGAACTTGATGAGGAAGGAAAAATCATATTGGAACCTGAAGCAGTCACGGAAACAAGAACTCGAAAACTACGGAATTGATCAATTTCAGAGTATCTCATCAAGTGGAAGAACTTACCCACTGAAGATTCTAAATGGGAGGATGAGAATTTTATACAGAAGCACCCAGAGCTACTCAAGCGTTGAGGACAACACTTTTTTGAAGGAGAGGGGTATGTTAGGTCCCTATATTACTAGTATAGTCCCTTATTGTTGTTAGTGTAACCCCCTTATTGTTATTATTGTACCCTTGTAACCCCATTTTGTTATTATTGTGCCCTTAAATTATTATTGTTAGGTCGGCTAGGATTACATTGTGGCCCACTAGGATTACATTATGGCCCCATGGACTCCTATATATAGAAAGGAGGTTTTGTAAATTGAATCATATAAGAATTGTTCAATTATGTAATGTATTGGAGGTTGCCCCTTCGAAGTGGCTTATTTCGAAGGCATTGATATCTCTTTTCTTCTATTTTTGGAGCTGGTTACACAACACATCTCCCATTGCTTTTTACTCCTGCATGTAGCGCTATGTACATGTGGTGCCGAGTACATGTCGTGCATGTGGTGCTCTGTACATTTGTTATTTGTAAACATTGTACAGGTGGTGCGGTGTACATTTGGAGTTGTGTACACATTGTGGAGATGATGTCGTGTACATGTGATGTTGTGCACACATTGTGTAGGCTGTGTTGTGTAAAAGTGGTGCTGTGTACATGTTATGCATATGGTACTGCTATACAGGTCATGTTGTGTGCATGACGTAAATTTTGTGTTGCGTGCATGCAGTACTATGTATGTGGATGGTGTAGTTGTGGCATAATGACATGTTTATTTGTTGTGTTGTACTTTGTGTATGTAGAAGTGTTGTGTCTTATTGTACATAAGGTGTAGGTTTATATGTTGTATGCCAGTGTAGGCGTGTGTATTGTGTTGTATTGTACACCAAATGCATGTCTATGTATTGTGTCACATTGTATGTGTTGTGTTGTACACCGGTTGATGTGTATGTATTGTGTTGTGTTGTACATCGAGTGTGTGTGTATGCGTCGTGTGGTGTTGTAGGCCTTGTGTGGATGTACGTGTTGTGATGTACATTGTGTGTATGTGTACGTGATTGAAGAGAAGCAAAGGCATTGGGTGCTTTCCAGGTGTGGTAATTGATCCGGTATGGGTACAAAAGAATAAAGGCAGTAAGTAAGGACCAATGAAGGATAAGTATCATTATTCTATTGTAGTTTTATTATGCATATGATCTACGATTGTGACTTATGATGTTTACATGTGATTGATGATTATGATTTATGATGATTGCACGTGATTCATGATTTTGACCTATGATGGTTGTGTTTCTAGCTAACTAGATGTGATAGGTTTATACATGATGATTTGATCAAACAACCAGCTTGACTTGTTGTGACAGGAAGTAAATAGGATTACAAGTGTACCTTATTAACGAGCTACCAATGAGGTATGATTTGAAGTTATTTCAATTTATTTTGAATCTAATGGCAGTTATGTGCTTGGTACAAGAAGCATGGAAATGCCCGATTGGGTGGTTGAAACTGATTGCAAGCAGAAGCAACAACAACAAAAGGAATTGGAACATGCAACAGTATGATGGTAAATAATTCCAGGAGCGGGGCTATTGTGGGACTTTGGTACTCAACAATGTCCATTGACTGCCATGAGCGTGCTATGACTGGTATGATGGTTTTGAGACAGGTATATGCCTTTGTTGTTTGAAATTCTAATGCAGGAAACCTTTCCAAGGGATGGACTACCCAATATGGGGGTGCCAATGGAACTTGGAAGTTGAGTGACTGCACGAAATGGGTGACCGGATTACTCGAGGGAATGTGTAGAAGAGAAGGGAAGGCCAAGGATATATTTGTTTTGGTCATTAGCATTTCTATATGGAATCAAATGCACATTGAGAGTGTGCTATGGAACAATGATCCGATAACTTTTCACGGAGAGGATAAGTGGCGCATGATTGCAGCGTTGGACCTTAGATGCAACTTTGACTTTGATAGTGGATTCTGGACTTCATAGGAAGGAGGTGAATCCTGGTACTAGTTTTGAGGGTGGAGGTGTGAGCCTCTAGATTACCTTGATTGATTGATATGGGAATTTTATCCTTTTATTTTTTGGTTGAGAAAATGTGTGTATGTGTATACTATTTTAAATACTATATCGAGTTGGTTTATAGAGCTCCACAAAATTATGGTTATTTTCTAGTTGAAGGAAATGTGCTAAGTATGTGTGATTTTCATTGTAAATACTGTAATGAGTTGTGTTATGAAGCTCTAATAAATGGTATGTTTCTCATGTTTTAGCAGTGGTCAATGTAAATACTACAACGAGTTGTGTTATAAACCTCCATAGGCAATGTGTTTTGTTTCAGTAGTATTGCTAGTGGTAGGTGTCATTGAACACTGAGGAGAGTGTTTCCCCAAGGGGGAGGATTTTGTAACAACCTTGCTAAAAATCCATGTAAAAAATATATAAGACCACGGTTCATGGGAAACTTATTCCAAAATGAATGGTGTGAAAAGAATCCTAGTAGGTGTTCATTTGGTTTATTATGGCTAAGTAAATTGACAAAGGCAATGGTCAAGGCTTTGGAAAGGAAAAGTGGCATTTATTAGTATTTATTAATGAAAATAATGGAAAATAGGAGAAAATGAAGGTGAAAGGTCACAAGTTGCATGTGATGAGGAAAATGAATGAAAATAATGGAAAATGAAGAAAATAGAGGTCTCATTAATAAAAATGCTTTTGAGGATCAGTTTCCAAGACTTGGTGAGTTCAATTTTGGAGCTCTCATTATTCTCTCTCTCTCTCATACTATTGGATAATTAGAGTTTTCCTGGAGCACTCTTGGAGAGTGTGGCATGCTTGGATATTTGGAGCAAGAAGGCAAAGGAAGAGTGGGAAAGCATAAGAGGACATCAGGATCAATAACTACAATGGGTTGCGATTGCAGGTACTGAGTTGCATATATGTTTTCCTCACTAGTTTTGGCATGCATAGTGTAAGCATGTGGATTTTCTTAGCCTTTCCATTTCCTGGATAGCCATGGTGTTGTTGGATTATTTTCATTGATTATTTTCTGGTGTGTTCTCATGATTCCTTTAGCTATGGGTTGAGTTATTAGTTCCTGGAAGAGTTGGTTGGAAAAACACTCTGGAAACTTGGTGGACAACTGTAGGTTGAGTTACTAGTCCTAGAAGCCTTGGTTGGTAAAACGAACTGGAAGCCTTAGGTGGGTTGAGTTACTAGTCTTGGAAGCCCTGGTTGGAAGAAAACTCTAGAAGCCCTGTAACAGTTGGGGTTGAGTTACTAGTCCTGGAATTGCTGGTTGGAACAAACACTCTAGAGCCCTAGAACATCTTGGATAGAGATCAATCTGTGATGGTTGTGATGTCCGACCGTGAGGTGGAATTATTGGTTGAGGGTTAAGGTGGTTTGGCCTCTAGAAGCCTTGGATTGGTTGTGATTGATGTGTTTGATGAGATCCCACATTCATGCTTAGAATATGGCATGGGGGTGATTCGCTGAAGTAATATTTGGCTCAACCAATCTATTTTCGGGTGGAACATGGAAGTCCCATCTCCAATTGGTTTTTAGTCGTGCATGTAGTGTTGTGTACATGTGGTGTCGAGTACATGTTATGCATGTGGTGCTTTATACATGTGGTATTGTGTACACATTGTACATGTGGTGCAATGTACATTTGTGTTGTGTACACGTTGTGTATATGGTGCCATGTACATGTGATGTTGTGCACACATTGTGCAGGTTGTGTTGTGTACATGTTATGCATATGGTACTGGTATAAACGTGGTATTGTGTGCATGAGGTACATGTTGTGTTGTGGGAATGTGGTACTATGTATGCGAATGGTGTATATGTTGTATCGTGATATGTGTAATTGTTGTGTTGTACCATGGGTATGTACAAGTGTTGTGTCATATTATACACCAGGTGTATGTGTATGTGTTGTATTATGGTGTAGGTGTATGTATTGTGTTTTATTGTACACCGGATGTATGTGTATGTATTGTGTTGGGTTGTACACTGAATGCAGGTGTATGTGTTGTTTTTTACATCGGTTGTATGTGTATGTATTGTGTTGTGTTATACACCGAGTGTGGGTGTATGTATTGTGTGGTGTTCTAGGCCTTGTGTGGATGTACATGTTGTGATGTACATTGTGTGTATGTGTACATGATTGAAGAGAAGAAAAGGCATTGGATGCTTTTTGGGTATGGGTAAAAAAGAACAAAGGTAATAGTTAGGACCGATGAAAGATAAATATTGGTATTTTATTGCAGTTTTGTTATGCATATGATCTATGATTCTGACTTATGATGGTTACATGTGATTTATGATTATGGTTTATGATGATTGCAAGTGATTCATGATTTTGACATATGATGGTTGTGTTTCGAGCTAATTAGATGTGAAATGTTTATACAGGAAGATTTGATCAAACAACCAATTTGACTTTTGTGACAGGAAGTAAATAGGATTGCAAATGTACCTTATTGACGAGCTACCAATGAGGTATGATTTGAAGTCATTTTTTTTTTTTTAAATATAATGGCATTTATGTGCTTAGTACAAGAAGCATGGAAATTCTCGGTTGGGTTGTTGAAACTGATTTCAAGCAGTAGTGACAATAACAAAAGGTATTGGAACATGCAACAATATGCTAGTAAATTTTTTCAGAAGTAGGGCCATTGTGGGACACTAGTACCCAATAGTGTCCATTGATTTCCATGAGCATGTTATGACTGGTATGATGGTTCTGAGATAGGTATATGCCTTGGTTGTTTGAACTTATGATGGGAGGAAACCTTGCCAAGGCATATATCGAATGTCTTGACAAAAAGAAACTATCTATCAGTAGTGTCCTTTCAGTATTATTTCTTTTTGTTTTTCTTTTGTGGGGTTCTCCAGTGCGAAATCAAGTTCTCCAGTGAATCAAACTTGTGATTGAGCACCAATGTCCCGTTTCCTTCTCCTGATCAGATACAGACCTACAAACAGCCCCGGTAAACCCTTCATCTTCCTCATCCCATATTCTGTTAAAATTCTCCATTGATAAAGATGCCTCCTAAGAAGAAAAATCAGGAGGAATCTATCAACCCCTTGGTTCATCCTCCAGTTGATCTAGACCACATCCCCTTAGTTGATCGGGACTATAAAATCTTCAGACACAATGTGAGTTTGAACTCTTCGAACTTTGTTGTTGGCTCAAAGACAAATTTGTAGATAAAATAGATGAAATTGGAATCTATGAGTCCAATCTCCCTCACTACATTTTTCCCCAAACCTTCCATTCTCCAGAATTCACAAGAAGATGCCAAGCCTGTTATGTCCCTAATCAAAGAGAAATTATAGCCCCTACTAGTGAAATTCTCTTCACCTTTACTTCCAAATCCATATATCAGATGATGCAGGCCCCCTTAGTGGAAAATAGTACCCCATTCTTGATAGAAGCCTTGACAAAACTATACCAGAAGCTTGATTTTGCGAAGAGAGCCATGATTTTTGATCTTTTCCTACTAGAAAATACTCAATTACCAAGAAAAAATACACCACATCCTTCCTCAATCTTCCCTGATCAAGCTAAATAAATTATATCTGTAATATCCTATATTTTAGGTTATTATTGTGATCAGTGGGTAGATGAACCCATCTTAGGTTTCCTGTCCATATTTTCCATAGATAGTAAGCCTTCTGTTATCTTTAATTTCAGTCAATTTTTGGCTGATAGCATTCACGAACAAATCCTGAAGTTTCCAAATGACGAAGTGTTCAAATATACTTCAATTTTGGTCTACATGTTTCTATATTATCAGGCAGACAGGTTTAAATTTTCCATGCAGAAATTAAATGAAGAGGGAAACCAACAATCAATCATATTCTGGACTTCTCTAGTGATGAAGGAGCAGGAAGAATTCACCTACAAACAATACATTGAAAAATTTATCCACCCAACAATGAGTGTATTAAACAATTCAGCAGAGTCGAGAATCAGTGAGGAGATAAAAATAATTTTACACCTAATAGAGCAAGCGAAGACTGGAGACTAGTATCTGTAACAGAACTACACCGAAATTAGAGTGTATGGGTGTGATTTGGCACCATAAAAACTACCAAAGTACCTCCCCATGAAGATTTTTGCACTGGAATACATCAGACAAATGCTTAATTTAGATGAGATACACTTTATGTCAACCAAGAAGAAATCACAGTTTAGAATCAAAACATAGATTGGTTCCTTTGTATGTAACATCAAATCAACAGGAGAAGAAGCAGATAAGCTTCTCAAGGAGATGAAGTTCAACTTAATTTTTACATGGTCCTATGATCCTCTAGGTATTAATTCTAAATTGAGAGTGTAAAATAAAAATACTCCATACACTCATACCCAAAGACCTGAAATTGAGAGATATGTGAACCAGCTAACTTGAGCAAAGAATACCTTGCAGGAAGCTGAGGAGAAACTTGTTTCTACCTCCAATTCACAAACTCCAGTTCCTTAGGAGAAAGCATCCAGAAGAAAGAGAGAAGAAGAGTCACCTTCAGTGACAGACAATGTAGGGAAGGAGTTTAAAATTATGTACAAGAAGAGGACAAAATTGAATCGAAAAGCAGATGCACAGAAGAATTTATAAAAATAAGTGGCCATGATAGTCAAGGAAACACCATCTTCCTCTCAAGTGGGTGGCAAGTTTGCTGCATCTCCCATAGAGTCATCAGTATCCTAGGAGCAACAAGACACTGTCCATACTACAAAGGTTATTTAAGGGGAGAAAGAAAAGACTATTTTTGACAGATTTAGAGAAATCAAACTTAAGAATGAGATTCTTAATAATAACACATATACTCTGTTTTGGAAGCAGACTTCCAGCTCACAAAGTAGGCTACTTTCAATTTTTGATTTAGAGAGAGGGAAGATGCAGATGGCCTTCCTTGAGGCTCAAATCCCACAACCTAAATCAACATAAGATTATAAGAAGACAACTTTTGAGTTTGATACTAAAGATATTCATCGCATTGACCAAATGGAGATGCACAAACAAACCGGTGAAATGATTTGATCCACTCTAACCAACACTACTATGACTGTTTCCAAATTGCAGGTTTCACTTTCTAATATTTAGTCACAGTTGAAAATGGATAAGATATATTCTCTTGCAAAAGACATCAAGATTAAATCCTTAGAAAATTTAGTAGTGAATATGGGTTATGATCTTGAGAACATGAAAGATATAGAGGATTGGATCAAGAAAAAGAATGCTGACATTGTAGCATTGAGGAAGCAACTGAAATTACCAGCCACCGAAGATCCTCTCACAAAGGATATTGAAGAATCAAAGACTAAGAAAAGTGTCACGATGAAGCTAATCATGGAACATAATGCTACGATTAGATAGATCGAAACTAAGCCGGAAAAAATGATCAAGGAAAAGGAGCAGAGTGCAAAACTATCCATGGTTCCTCTAGATGTTGTACCTTTTACAACAATTCCCAACACAACAACTGCCACATCAACTACACCTTCTACATAGTCTACTGAGGGTGCTGACCAATTAACAAAGGCTGTTGAAAATATGTCAATTCAGACATAAGAGATTAAAAATTGCAAGGACAAGTCAAAGAAATACAAGACCAGAAGACCAAGAATGAGGCTTTACACCTTGCTGAAGCTCAGAAATATCAGAGGCTAATAGAAAGGCTATAGAAATCTGAAAGGGAATCAGCTATTGGACATAACTTGGCTCAAGCGAAGGAAATTAGCTGGACTGATATCCTGAATTCTATGGCTGAAATCTGGCCATGTATTCATATTATTTTTTAGCAGAAGGATTTAATAAAGAAAGTACCAGACGCCATTACAGAGACCAGAGAACAGTTGGGTGATATGCCTTCCAAAGCTACAAACATCATTAATTTCCTAAATTCAAAGAATAGTTATGAGTTGGATGATTTAGGAATTGATGATAGGACATAAACAATTTTGGATGTAAAGAAGATTCTGATTAAAAACAATCTTATTGCTCAGTTGGAGGAGAAATGTCAGAGTTTGGAAATAGAAATAAACATATTTTTCACTAGGATAGAAACTCTAAATCAGAAAGGGTTACCCAGTTTGTTTGTAATTAATGATAAATTAATTACTCATGAAGATTATATTAGAAAACTGAAGGAGGTAGCTAGAGATAGTTCAAAATTTTCAAACATCAAAGGTAGTATGATAGGTAGAGCTTTCTTAGAAGCAATGGGGAATGATTTCTTTATCCAACATGAAGTAAATCGTATTTTTGTGGTAACACCAACATTTTCAAAGTATACTGAGGTTGATAAGATTTACCGAAAGGTAACTAAATTAACTATTCCAGATGAAGACAGATGGGACAAACTCTGTGAATTACTAGACTGATTGGTAATTCAGATGAAATAAAAGGATATGCCAACACATTAGACAACACATCAGCCAATGTAACACAGAAAAAGGCCAATTTATTAACAAAATCCTCCAAATTAGAGCCACCTCTCCACGTAGTTTTCCACCTAGCCTATTACTTAGCAGAGATCGATAATCTTGTTTAGAATAGTGCTAATTATACATTGTTTGTTAAGACAATGATTTTGTAATGATTTTGTAACTATTGTATAAATACTTCACATTTTGAAGTATTCCATGTTGATTGTTGAATATAATTTTCTCCAAGTTATTGTAATTTTATGGTTTCTCGACTCATCAATAATACAAGGACATTCTTCACAGGATTCATGTGGTGTATGAATTGGTGACGTTTTTCTCTTGTTCATGTGTTTACTCATTGTTTTCTTTCACTGTCCTTTCTTAAAAGCTTAATTACAAATATAATTTGTTGAAATGTGCACCCTATTATGGCTGTAGGTAATTTCTATGTTTTCTTCTGAAGTCAAATTAAGGAATTCTTAATTTCTCCTTATTTTCTACTAAACCTTTCATGTTAGGTCCCTATATTACTAGTATAGTCGTTATTGTTGTTAGTGTAACCCCCTTATTGTTATTTTTGTACCCCTGTAACCCCAATATTGTTATTATTATGCCCTTACATTATTATTTTTAGGTCGGCTAGGATTATATTGTGACCCCATGGACTCCTATATATAGAAGGAGGTTTTGAATTTGTATCATCCAAGAATTGCTCATTTATTTAATGTATTGGAGATTGCCCCATCGAAGTGGCTGATTTCTAAGGCGTTGATCTCTCTTTTCTTCTATTTTTGGAGCTGGTTTCTTAAAATTTGGTATCAGAGCTTTAGATTCTAGGGTTTCGCTGCTCCAAATAGTTCATCGTGGCATTTTTGCCATAAATTTGTTTCTACGAAGGTTCAAAACCTGAAAATTTTACATAACAAAGCCGAAACCCTGAGGAATGTGGTGTAAAAATTTCAGATCTTGTTTCACAATATTTTTGGAGATATGATCTGTGGAAGTTAGGGTTTTTTTAGGCTCTCGAATCTCACCTAAAACAGGTCATCATGTAATTTGCGCTATAATTTTTTTTTTTACGAAGTTTCAGAAGCTGAGTTTTTTACAGAGCAAAGTCAAAATCCTGAGGAACTTCCTGTACGAATTTCATATCTTGGTTTGCAACATTTGCAGATATATGATCTGTGGAAGTTAGGGTTTTTTCAGGCTCCCGAATTTCATCTCAAAGAGGTGACTGTGGGAAAATCATCATAAATCTCTCTCTGAGCCTCGGATTGGAATTTTGTAAAAAGCAATCACAAGTACACAGACTGTCGTTTCATGTGTATCAATTTTAGAGTCGAAGGATGAAACAGTGACACGTGGTACGTCGTACAAGTTCTCTCTACTGAACTAGTACATAATTAGGTCATTGTGGGAGATTGGGCATAACTTTGTCTTAAAGAATCCAAATCAGGTTAGACCTGTGGCATTTGAAAGAAGATTCAGAGTGCTACTATAGGGCTCAATTTCGTATATTTAAGATCCAAAATCACAGAGATAATTCAATTTTAATATCGAGCTCATCAAAAGCAAGAAAAAGGTGTGTATTTTTATTTATTTATTTATTTTTCTTCGAATTCTATAAGTCTTGTTTGAAGAATCAATTTTAATTGATTCCAAGGGCATATTGTAGAATAGAAATTAGTATTGGGTTGCCCCCTAAAAATAATTCAACACCCATTAAGCCTTTAGAAGGCTCTACTATGGCTCATGAAGATGAAGAAATGCAACATGACATATCAAAATTACAAGATCAAGTGCATCAAATTTTGCTCTCGCAAAGAGCAACAAAAAATGAAATAGATGTTTGAAGAAAAACGTGGAAGCTAATATGGATGGTTTGAAGAAAGGCATAGAAGCTACGATGGATGGTTTGAAGAATGGTATGGAAGAAAAAAATGGAAGGTTTGAAGGAATACATGGAAGTTTTGTCAAAGTTGATACAAGAAATGATTCTTAATAGCGGAAAGATAGTAGAGGAAACTCATGATGAGAACAAAATAAATTGCGTTTTCATAAACTCTAATGTTGGATTGAAGAACCACCATATTACAAAGATGGATATGAGGAATTTTGATGGAAAGGATCTTGTAACATGGATACTAAAGATGGAGCAATATTTCGATCTCAATAATGTGAAAAACACACAAAAGGTACGCATTGCAACTTTACATTTAGAAAAAAATACATTTGTATGGTATCGATGGCTTTGCTCTCGTAAAAAATTGTCACTTGGTAAATTTTTACGGAGGAAATGATAGCACATTATGAGGATACAAAGAGCACCACCTTCTTTAGCCAATTGATAAATATCAAACAAAAGGGTTCAGTGGTGGAGCACATTGAGGACTTCCAAAAATTTAATATAAGGGTAATTGATATTCCAGAGGAACACAAGATTGATGTCTTCATAGGGGCTTTAAAGGATAACATCCAACATGAAGTTCGCTTTTGGGAACTTGATTCATTGGAGAACGCATTCAGGTTGGCAAGAAAAATTGAATGTAAAATTACAGCGACAAGGAAGCCTACCACTCACATCTATAAAGATGGAAGTGTTTCTACTCCTAGACTTCCACAACCTACAAGGTTGACACCACAACAATTGGAAGAAAAAAGAGAAAAATGGATTTGCTACAGTTGTGATAGAAAATACACTAAAGGTCATAAGTGTGATGAGAAGAAATTATTTTACATAGATTGTGAAAAGGAGGAAGAAAATGAACAAGAAACTTCAAAATAAGAGGGTATACACCAGGAACCAACCATAGAAGAAGAAGAAATGAGTCCGACCATATCATGTAATTCATTAGTAGGAATTACCACTCCTCAAACTCTCAATATAGAAGGACATATCAAGAAGAAAAAGGTAATAGTGTTGATTAATTCAGGTAGTACCCATAATTTTATTCATTGTAAGGTAGCCAAGGAATTGAATTGTTTCCTATACCCAACACCATAATGTCAAGTGATGGTTGCAAATGGATGAACTATTAATTGCTCTGGAAAATGCCATAATATCAAGATAACTATGGGGAAATATGTATTGAATAGTACAATGCTTTCCATTCCAATGGGAGGTGCTAATGTTGTACTAGGAGTACAATGGTTACAATATTTGGGGACGGTGGCTTTTAATTTTCAAGAATTTTTTTTGAATTTTTTTTCAGAAGGAAAAGAAATCGAATTACGGGGTATCGCAGGGAAGCTAGGAAAGACAATAAGTTCTAATGTCATGAAAAATCTTATGAAGAAAGAATAACAAGGTGTAATTGCACAATTATGCTCACTAGAAGTTCCAACATCAAAATCATCTATTTCTCTAGATCTCCAAAAAGTCTTGGACAATCATTCCAAGGAGTTTGAAACTCCCGAAGGACTCCCACCTATTCGTGATCATGATCATGCTATCCAATTGATTCCAGGAAGTGTTCCTCCAAACATCAAGCCTTACAGATATCCTTATGTCCAAAAGAGCGAAATTGAACTTATGGTTGCAGAATTGTTAGAGGCTGGTATAATTCAACCTAGTCAAAGTTCTTTCTCTGCTCCAGTAGTATTAGTGCATAAGAGGGATGGATCATTGCGCATTTGTTCGGATTATAGGGAGCTCAATAAGCTCACTATTAAAGATAATTTTCCAATTTCTGTGATTGATGAATTATTGGATGAATTACATGGAGCACTAGTTGGATCTTTTAGAATTATCATTTCTTCCGTTTCATATCATTTAAAAATTCTAAAAGATCCAACTAGTGGAACCTAGCTTTCCCTGTGAAACTCCTTCAAATTTTGATGCAGATCTAGTTAATTTTTAGACTCCACATCCCAATGGAATGATAATATTTCAATCAACCAAATAATCCAATCAAATCACAAACAAACAAAAATTTTTCATAGTCATAACTAGCCTAAAAATTTATATTAGACAAAGCTAAAATTTATAGAGAGGTCCCTCTTTGAAGCTAGCAGGGCTAGATCCCAACTTCCAAAACGGTTTTGATGTTGTCCTCTGTGTTTACTCTCACAATATCAAAAGTTACAGAATGATAACATAGTGGCGTCTCCATTGGGGACAAATTGAAAATACTGTAATTTTCTTCGAATTCCTCTCCTTAGTTAAGAAACGTGTATATTAGAGATATTTTGATAAATTGTTTCCTTTTCATTTTTGTAAATAATAAAGTGTGTGTGTGCTTTAGATTTTAATTATGGCTCCCAAAAGAGCTTACACTAGATCTCATCCTGATCCTAAACCTGCAACAATTGTTGACGATCCTGAAAAATTGCCGAGAAGAAAAAGTATAAATGAGAGCCAAGGGAGTAGCAGTCCTCCCCCTAGGGAAGATTCTCTTCCAAAGGAGTTTGCTACTTTACATGATATTGAATTTGATTTTCCTTTTGAACATAGTTTGTTTAGGACTAGGTCAGCTAATTGGGTGGACCAAACTGTGGTAGATTAGTTTACCTTACGACGTCATTCTTTTGAAGTACAATCTGCCCAACATGATCTTGACCTTCAAATCCTTCAAGATTTCGATAAATTGGAAGGTTTAGTTTCAGGCCTTGACCTTTATGTCCATGAGGCATACATCCAACAATCTGTTGAACATTCTACCTTAACTTCTTTTGCAGTTTCATCTACTTCATCTCAATCTGTTCATCCAAGATCATCCAGTCCAACTCCTTCTATTGTTTCCACTATCACCCTTGTAATCTCTCACCAAGCAACTCAAACTCCATCTTCTCCCCAATATTCACGTACAATTCAACCTACAGCTTCAACATAACCTCAAACTTCAATTCAAACTCCATTTTGATTCAACCTCCTCCTTTCATTCAACCTCCACCTTTCATCCAACCACTGCCCTTAATCAATCCACATATTATCCATCCTCATATACCCATAATGGCAGCAAGATATTCTCCACTTGTTCTTCAAGGCCCTTTGGCCAACATGCCACATGACTATCAAACTAGGACCCCCCAGTTTGATGGTACTGGACCCATAACTACTCAACAACATGTGGATAGAATGAATGATAGTTTTGATCTTCAAGAAGTAGATGAAGAAAATGTTAAAATGAGGTTGTTTTCTCAAAGTCTTACTGGAGAAGTTAGAAAATGGTTTAAAGCCTTGCCACCTGTTAGCATTAATGATCTCCTTGCATTTCATCAGTCATTCCTTAATAGATGGGAAGTTAAAATGAACCCTCTTCAGTTTCTATTAGAATATGAAAGTATTAGGAGGGCACCTCGGGAAAGTGTCCAGGATTATTGCACTAGATTCAATGGTGTTTATAATGCAATTCCTGCAAACATTAAACCACCACAAGGTCTAGCCTTAATAGATTCACTGATGGCTTTGAGGTAGACATGTCTTATCAGTTGAGAGAGAGAAACTCTGTAACATTAGAAGAAATGCAAAGAGATGCAGTGAGTTTAGAAGCCAATTTGTTAGCAAAAAGAGGTAGGATAAGAACTGAAAGGAGATTGACAATGAAAGAAGAACCATCAACATCTTATGTTGATGCTAATATAGATTCTTTAGTCAGAAGTGATCATAATCTAGATCAAGGGCAAAAATTAGCTCAAAAATGAAAGTACTCAGAATTTCACCAAACTAGAACGAAAATGACTGGCCTGTTGCAAGGAATCCAACGCAACTCGTTTCATTGAAAACCGAGTTCGAATGAGGTTATGGTATGCTGATCACCGTTCAGAATAGGCAATTTTTTTTTAAAATATTGCATAACAGGTACAATTGATGCAATGACAGTCCAGTCAACATACATAGAATCTTCTTCAGTTTTTAGCCCAATGGGATTGTGACAAGTGTCACTGTTGGATTCGCCAGTTTGATTTGTGAAGGTAAAAATTGCCCAATATCCTCCAAAGTTGAATGTGGGTTCATAATTTTTATAGTAATTTTTTTCTAATATTAAAATTAAGTTTATATATATATATTATTTTATATTATTTTAAATATCATATATTATATTAAATTATTTATATATATTAATATTAATTTTAAAACTTTATATTATTTAAAGAAAATCCACATATATCATTTACATTAACCAAAGTTTGGTTTCATATCATTAAATCGACAATTTAATTTTAATAAAGTTGGAATGATGGTATGGTGGAGGTTACACATTACGTGGGCATTAAAATTTAATATGGTGGACATTTCAAAAATGACACTAAGGTGGAGCATTAAACCCAAAGTTCAGAACATGAGTATAAACCTTGGGATTATGCGTATGTATTATTTCGGAGTTAATATTATATGGTTTAAACGTTTGCAAACGGATTATGCGTATGTATTATTTCGGAGTTAATATTATATGGTTTCAACGTTTGTAGACAAAAAAGTGCAGGGAGGGGGTGAGATCGGGGTTCAAACCCATGACTTCTCCCAAGCACTACCACCTTCTACCAAAGAGCTAGACGTTCACATTTGAAAATAAAGGTGCAAATGTACTATATTTGAGGCTTAATTTAGTGTCTGACGGCAGAACGGAGAGGGGCCAACGCCTCCTCCACAAGATTGTCCCATATGACCCAGTCTTAAGTGTCTCTACTAATTGTGGATTAGTGCGCCTTAATCATGCACTTATCTCCAGCTTATCATTAATTAAATCAGCTTAACAATTGGTGAAATTTAGGCAGCACCTCCAAATCCGGCACCACTTCCAAATTTGTCAGAGCTAACTGGCAGCTTTCCAGATTTAGAGGCAAAATCTAGGGGGAACTTTAATGAGGTCTATCTTGGTCAATTTTCAACCAATTTTTGCGAAAGGATAGTCATTATCAATATATTGGCATGCTCTGAATCCATTGGAACAACTTGCAGAGGCAATGGAGCTCATATACAAGTGTTTTTGGCACGTTGAAGAATTTTGAAGCTAAGGGCCACCAGGAGGGAAGGTCATGCCCAAATCAGCTGAAGGCCAATTTCAGTGAGCGAATAGTCAATTTTTTATGTATTTGATGCTCTGAACACAGTGGTATAGTTTATAGAGGCTTTGGAGCACATATGAAAGTGATTTTTTCACTTTGGAGATTAAACAAGCCCATGGCCACCGGGGTTGGAGGTCAAGCCTTGAGGAGTTGGTAACCAAATTCAGAGATTGAATAGTCATTTTTGGGGTTTTCGGGTCTTTTGAAGCCAATGGAATAGTCATAAAATCCATTGGAGCATCATATATTCTTGTAAGTTAAAGTAGGTCCATGGAGGTGTAGCCCAAGAGGGGTGAACTCCATCATCATCCATTGTGTTATGTGATTACTGTGAGTTATATTGGTGCATTTAATTTGCTATATATGAGTTTTTAATTGTTAATTAACTCATAATTTGATCATCAAGAACACATGAAACTACATACATAAACCCCTTCATAAGTGATAAAATGAGACGATCCTTAAACACATTTTTAATACTGATGAGGGAGCTTGCATAGAAATAATGAGTTTGCCCATATTCAGATCAAGAGCAGTAGACAGAATGATGGAAATGATAAATCTAACATATAGATCTCCCCTAAGAGAAAATCAACCTGGCCCTCAAAACCGAAATCAAAATGTTAGGAGAAATCCACCACAAATCAAACAAAGGGAATAAAGGGGACCAGACCAGCAAATTAGAACTCCTTTTCAAGAGAATTATGCTGATGATGAAGGGGAAATAGTTGAAGAGGTAGAAGAAAATAAAATAAATTTGATGGGAATAAATGATGATGAAACAATTTTTCTTACTCAAGAAGAACAAGATCTTTTTCAGCTTTCTCAAACTGAATTGTTAAAAATATTGTCATTGATGGAAAAGGATCAGAAAGGAGTTACACTAGAATTATCGTTGATGGCAAAGGAGCAGAGAAGCAGTGGTTATAAGGCAAAGGATTAGATCAAGCAATGTGCAGCAATGGGCAACAGAGAGGCAAAAGAGCAGCCTTAGAAGTATAACCTAAATCTAAGAGAAGAAGAAAAGAGGCAAATGAGAAACATGGAGAAGATTTAGCGTGATTACTTAAGGCAAAGAAGCAACAAAAGAATAGAGACAACAGAGGTAGCAAATGCAACACAGGCAGCAAATGGAGCAGAGACAACATAGGCATCGAATGCAGCGCAGGAAGTGAATGGAGCTGAGACAACAAAGAGGCAGAGACAGCAGAGGCAGTGAATGCAGCATAGGCAACGAATGGAGCACCGAAAGCAAAGAGGCAGAGACAGCTGAAGTCAATCGAATTTGCTAGACACAAAAGAGGACTAGAGATCCTGCACATAGTAGAAGCAGGAAGAGGTGACAGACAAGAGGAAGAGGCGAGAGCCAAGAGGTAGAGGCAAGAGCAGCAAGAGCTGGACTCATAGAGCGGGATAGTGTAAACAAAAGAAAAATCGACTAAGGTAGAGAATTATTTGAATAATTCTAAGGGAGGCGAATGGATGGTCGGGATTAGATCACAAAAGTAAAGGTGAGAGATGGACAACGAAGATCGAATCGTGTCTGGAGTGATGTCGCAAATCACAACATTTAAGAGTTAAGTGTTAAGGTGTCATATGGTCAGTGAAAGCAGTTGCGATGCGAAGTAGATAAGGGACACGTGGTTGCACGACGCAATATCGCAAATCACACGAAATTGAGTTAATCACTAAGATAGACGATTATAAGTTGCGAACTACGAAGTACAGAAGATGATGTGGCAGTGACGTAAAGACGACATGGCAGTGACGTAAATATGACGTAGCAGTGGCATGGGGATGACCTGGCAGATGACATGGGCCCGACCCCACAGATCGCAGGAATTTATGATGACGTGGCGGTGACATGGTAGGGTGACATGGCATGATGACATCGACCTCGCCCGCATACCACACATCATAGTGCTTAAGGGATAACAGGAAAGCGACCGCAAGTGAAGTTAAAGTTTTTGCGATGCAAAATAGAGGGACACGTGTCGACCATGCACAACATTGCATCCCGCATGAAATAGGCTGTAACTTCAAGACATCGCAAAGAATGTTATTTTGGTTACGATGTGGTAAGGATCAAACGATGCAATGCGATGAAGGGAATTCACGTGTCAACACTGCGCACGAGCACATGTCACAGATCACACAGTTTATGGTTTATCGCTATTGGTAGAATGGGAAACCTGCGGGCAAGTGTTTGCGATGAATTGTGATTGTTTCAAGGTACTGTGGGACCTGATAGCCCTTGTTCCGTATATGTTATATGCGCCATGTTATAAAGTATGCGTTGTTGATCGTTAAATATATGTATTTTATATATATGCGTTGTTTGATCGTAAAATGTATGTATGTTGATATAACAAAAATTTGTAATCCGCTGCGTGTATAAAGGGAGTTTTATGTGGGCCATATCCTACAGGTCACAAAGGAATGATCTGAATGCAAATGAAAGGACCAGGAGGTTGGGTAGAACAATGTTGCGGTAGTAAGGCAGATGAAAAGCCTGAACGCAGAAGAAAAGTCACAAGTAGTAAAAGAAAAGGGCAGTTATACAGAAAAGTTGGAAATTAATGACAGAAACATAAAATACACAAGGAAAACAGGCAGAAGAGGACAAAAGCACAACAAAGCTAAGAAGCTGAAAGGGCAGAGTAAGTAATTGATTGTAACTGTAAATGTATTATTGATTTTATATTTTTTATGATGCAAAGGCAAGTTTTCGTAGGCAAAGAAAAACTCCACTATAATACTGAAATGAACACATATTGTTATATTATCCTGAATGTGCTGAGCAAGAATATGAGAAGGTGGAAGGCAAACAGTGATACCTGTTCATTTCATATTCCCATATGGAATGCAAACAAATATGAAGCGATCTCTATAAATGATGTTATGGTGATATGCGTAGAGAGGTTAGAGAGTGGAATAAGATGAAGGAGTAGATAGAGAAGTTGTGAAGATCTAGAGATGATTTAAAGAAGATATGAAGGTTGGAAGGACAACAATGAAGAAGGAGGAAAACAGAGCTGATATCCAGGTAAATCAACATATGATTTAATTGTAGTGTAAGGGAGTTGGTGCTTCCATATCAAGTTGTAGCTTGATAAATGTACAGTTGCAGCTGGTTGAGGTAGGGGCCTCCTGTTAGTTGTAGCCTACATAAAATACATGGGAGTTGGTGCTTCCGTTTCAAGTTGTAGCTTGATAGATGTCTAGTTGTAGCTGGTTGAGGTAGGAGCCTCCTGTGAGTTGTAGCCTACATAAAATACATGGGAGTTGGTGCTTCCGTTTCAAGTTGTAGCTTGATAGATGTCTAGTTGTAGCTGGCTGAGGTAGGAGCCTCCTGTGCATTGTAGCCTGCAAAAAATAGATGGGAGTTGGAGCTTCCTTGCAAGTTGTAGCTTGCAGAATTGAGGTCGTAGCCTCTTGTAGGTTGGATTGTATAGAAAATCAGTGGTGAGAGGGAGTTGGATCTTGCCTTTTCATCACAACAATAATAAGATTTGGTTTTCTCCCTTATGGGTTTCCACTTATATCTATTGTCTATGTGCATGATGATTATGTGTTAATATTATGTATTTAATTTGCTTAATACATGATGTTCACTTATTAAGATTGATGTTCCATTATACATTAAGTTGATCATGAAATGAAGGTGTAAATAAGTGTAAAAGAAATTTTTACAAGACCATGAATGCATTAAAATGATTCACCCCCCCTCTCAGTTTAACTAAGGGTTCAACAATTAGTATTAGAGCCAGTTCCTTCTGTATCAGTTTAACAACTAGAAGGAGATCCTAGGTCCCCAATATGGCTAGTCTAGAAGGATGCTCAACAAATAAAGCCCCGTCGTTTATTGGCGCAAACTATGCCTTCTGGAAAATAAGAATGAGGACGTACGTAATATCTCTAGGAATAGAAGTTTGGGCTATTGTGGAATTAGGATATGCCCCAAAGGATTCTGATACAGAGAAAGAAGCCAAACAAGATTTTATAGCTAATGAAAAAGCCATGAATGCACTCTTAAGTGGTCTGTGTGAGGTAGAATTTACCAAAATAATGCACAACAAGACTGCAAAAGAAATATGGGATACATTAGAAAGTATCCATGAGGGAGATAAAAAGGTGAAGATGGACAAGCTTCAAACCTGTAGAGCTCAGTTTGAAAATGTAAAAATGAATGAAGATGAAGATATATCCAGTTTCTTCTTAAAGGTTGCGGAAATCGTGAATAAAATGAAAGCTCTAGGAGAACCCATTAAGGAATGTGTAATTGTTGAAAAGATATTGAGATCTTTCCCATTCAGGTTTAACCCTAAGGTTTCAACCTTATAAGAAACAACAAATTGGGAAAACTTGACCACGAACCATTTTCTTGGAAACTTAACAACTTATGAGATGAGACTTCCACAAGGGAAGTCAAATGTGAGGGAGGTAGCCTTTAAGGTAGACAAGTGCATGAAAGAGAAGGAAGATACATGTTCATTCTCAGATGAAGAAGAGGCCAAATTTGTCATAAGATTGGATACAGGCAAATGTAAGTAAAAAGGTAAAATTCCATTTAAGTGCTTTAACTGTGGAAGAGTGGGGCACTATGCATCTAAATGTCCTCATAAGAAAACAGATAACCAGTCACAAGAGACAGAGAAAAATAAAATAAATAAATGGCAGAAAGGGAAGAGATTCAATAGAAAATCATTTTATGCTCAGCAATATAGCAGTGAATCTGAAAGCTCAGATGAATCCTCAAATGAAGAAGGAACCTCTGAATTTGTGTTGATGGCCAAGGAAGAGCTTGAAGGATTCCTTATAGAATATGAGGAATAAGGCGAGGTAGATCTTGAGGGGGAGCTAAGGAGTGACCTGGAGGAAATAGATAGACATAGACTCAGGTGCAGAAAACAAAAAGACATTATCATGAAATATGTAAAGGAAGAACCCGATTTATAAAACCTCATTAAGTTGAAAGTATAACTTGAAGAAGCTAGGAAGGTGGAAGACATTCAGCTTAAGAAAATTAAAGATAAACATCAGGAGCAAGAGAGATTGGAAGAAGAAGTAGTATGCCTGAGAAAGAAACTAGAAAATTCCCAAAGGGATTTATCTATGAACAGTCCACAAATGAAAAGCTTTGAATAGTTGGAAAAAATACTAAAAGCTCAAAGATGTCCTCTCATAAAGACTGAGTTAGGCTATGAAGGAGAAACAATTAAGTCCAAGGTAGAAGATAACATGAATATCACTTTTGTAAAAGCTGTAAAGGATAATGAAGCAGCTCAAAAGATTCCCACAGAAGTAGAATCCAGCAAGAACATGATTTGTAAAGAAACTAACAGAAACAAGCAGCAACACGAAAAGACAGAGAATGAGAGGAAGAAAAAATTGGCTGCAAAAGGCCCATACACTCCTGAATATGAATTGAATAAATTCAAAAGCTGTCAAAGGAGGTTCTTTCCTCCCATGAGAAGTATCACTTATTTTTCCTACCACAAACCTGGACATATTGCAACATATTGTAAGACAAAGAAAATCTAGTCCAACCAGCAAAGGATGCAGAAAATGAAAATACTACTTCAAGCAAACAAATGGAGAGGACAACCTTTCACCAGGTACACTAATTGATTCCATGGCTACTGCTTTTCATGATATGAATTTGGACATAAATATGTTGAATGAAAATTGTTAAAAAAGGGGAACAAAATGCCATACATTAGCTCAACCTTTCTTAGGTAAAATAAGATGTTATTCATGCCACAAGCTTGGTCACAACGCAAAATACTGTAAGCTATCATATACATTAAAGAACTCTAGACAGATGATGGAATCCAATCAAATCAGACAAAACTGTGAATAAAAAAGAAGTGCAGACATTATGAAGAACACCAATAAAGTATGGAAGTAAAAGATAAAGGGGGATCCGGCTACTTCAATAACATAATGAATCTATCATAGTCTTAGGGGGAGTTGCTCTAGGAAGCAACAAAAATATCCAACCAACAATAAATAAGAAGCAACATCCCAGGGGGAGAGAAGTTCATAATTAGTCCCCATAAAAGTATTCTAAGAAGAGCTCCATGGAATAAGAATAACTAAAAGTTCAGAAAGGGAAAGGACAATTCCTCTAACATAGAACTATAGAGGAAGAAGAATACCTGAAGCATTCAATGGCCAACAGGTTGATGGAAGGAGAGAAGGAAACAAGCAACTATGGTGGTAGAGGGAACATCAACCATGAACATGTAAGCTAAGAAGACAACAACACACTAAGTATTGAATGATTAAAATCACAAAAATTATGCTTTGAGCTATAGAATTGGAAATATCCATAGAGGATGATCACACTGTGCATCACACTACAAGAGTTATAAATGAAACAAATTTAAGAAGGATGAGTAAGAGAAATGTTTATCATCATTATATCATTCCATCTTTCATATGTAGAAGGTCCCTTGGAGGAAAGCTATTAAATGATTGATAAAAATATGAGTGGTATGCCCTTGTAGATTCCAACTAAATAAATTGAATATGCCTTCCCAAAGATCATTATGTTAGAACAATTGAATTGTATATAGAGCAACAATGATCCTGGAACAGTCCTAGAAAGGAATATGCAGTGACATTATTTTAAATCAGAATGACAAAATAAGCAAAAGGTTAATGATGCCAAGATCAGATTCAATATATTGATGATTGCTGTTAAGAACAATGGAGAGCTCAATATTAGAAACTATGAAGGTTATCCTAACTATGGGTGCATGTGGGAGCTGAAGTGAAATTACTGCATAGTTCATCAAATTAGTATCAATTGGTATTTGGATCAAGCAGCTCGCCTATCAGCGGAATACCAAGTGTTATTGACGCAACAAAACTGAATTCCGACCCCTAAGGAGAGATGGTCAACTGTAGCGTGGCTCTGTCAGCATTTCTGTTCTAAACCCCCGTCCCTTGTCCACGTGGTCTACTTTCTCTTTCTCGGAAATTTATTTATCAAATTTGTGGAATTTGATAAATAAACGTTATCCACAACCTTTGGCAATTAAATTATATAATTGAGCTTTATATCAATAACCAACGCCTTTTTGAATAAATGATTTTTTAAAATAGACCTTTGGTTCCGGGCCCCACCTCTACGAACAATAGACCAATCAAATGCACGCGCCATACTTCGGTTATCTTCCTCGCATCTTCATCTAGCGATCACCGTCCGATGGCCCCTTCCCAAATCAACGACACACGACAATATCGCTCAGCTCCCCTGGTCGAACGATAACGTGCGATGGCGCGCTTTGAACGGTGGTTTTCCGGGGGTCCACCTCGCCACGTGTTGAACACTGAATGGAATCGCTCGCGTTCAGAAAATACCGCTCAACCCGCAAAAGCGGTGCGATATGGGCAAATCGGCTTTGTAAATCCGCTCGCGGTTTTGCTACAGTGATTAACCAGGATTCACGTCGGGTTACGCTATTCTTTTACTCGCTCCGTTTTCTAACTCAGGGTTTCATCCCAGTTTATCTCTTTATATATCGGGGTTTCCATTATCATAAAACAGACCTCGCCTACACGCGGGATTTCTTCACAGGGTTTATCCAAACAATTACAGGGAAATAGACAGAGAAATGCGGACTTATACAACCACCACATTCAACGATTCCACACGGAACCAGCATACAATCGTCTCACAATTAAACAATTTCTTCACAATTAACGGTTCGATAAAATACAATGGCCAACAAGCACATAAATTATTTAACTGGAAACAATTGTTAACACAGAGACTTTATTACATAAACTCTTCTCTCTTCCTCTTTTTTTTTTTTTAATACATCCAAGGGATTACAACTATATACATAAACATTTGTCTGTTTGGTTCCTCTGCGAGGACCGTTTAGGAAAACCAAAATCCTAATTACAATTATTCAATTAACTGAAACAAGACAGATAGATCGAATCCAAACCTATTCGACGCCTATGGACTCTAACTAGTCTAAATGAAACAGTCAGCTGAGGTATTGACACCTAGCTGTTACAATTCGATGGATTTCAAACCATCCTAGCCACAACATGTGGACAAAACCTCCTACATTGCTGGCTAGTGTCTAATGCCCCTGCATCAGACTCCCGAGGGAAAATTTCTTCATGGGCTCCTGTCCATGAGCTCTTCCACTGATCTGCCTATCTTCTGCAACATTCCTTCAGTCATCCAAGTGGCATCTTCCTGTGGTTTGTCCTTCGATTTGATTAAGTACTGAAAGTACTCTTGTCCTCTGGTCCTTTTGAACACTCTTTTGTCCAATATCTTCTCTGGTTGCAATGGTTGTGCTGGAGGTAGCTGCTCTTTCCACTCAATTTGTCCCTTGTCTGCTGATCTTTCTTCTGCACCATCATCTTCATACTTGTACAAATCTGCAACATTAAAAATGGGAGATATTCCAACATCAGGAGGTAATTCAATCTCATAAGCATTTGTAGAAAACTTTCTAAGTATCTTGCATGGCCCAATCTTTTTTAACTTCAATTTGTTATACTGCTTCTTTGGGAATCTCTCCTTTCTCAAGTGTGCCAAAACCAAATCTCCTACTTCAAAATGAACTTCTTTTCTGCTCAATTCTGCTCTGCTTTTGTATCTGATGCTGCTGCTTTGTAGTTGCTGTTTCACTTGTTCATGTATGGCCTGGATCTCTGAAGCAAATTCCTCACCATCAACACTCCTCAGCTCTGCCTTTCCCAAGTTTCTTAACTCTGATATTCCTCTGGGGTGCATTCCATAAACAATATGAAATGGACTCTGCCCTGTGCTCCTGTTTGGTGAGTCATTATATGCATATTCTGCCTAGGGAAAAATACGATCCCACTGCTTGGGATGCTCTCCTGCAAGACTTCTCAACAAATTTCCCAGACTACTATTCACTACCTCAGTTTGTCCATCAGTCTGGGGATGATAAGCTGAGTTGAAACTCAGTTTGGTACCAAGTTTCTTCCACAGTGTCCTCCAAAAGTGACCCACAAATCTGGTGTCTCTGTCTTAAAAAATACTCTTGGGCAACCCATGCAATCTAACAACTTCTTTGAAAAACAAGTTAGCAACATGGGTGGCATCACTAGTTTTATAGCATGGAATAAAATGTGCCATTTTGAAGAATCTGTCCACTACAACAAAGACTGCATCATTCCCTCTCTGAGTCTTGGGAAATCCTAGAACAAAATCCATACTCACCATGTCCCAAGGCCTGTCTGGAATAGGCAAGGGAGTGTACAATCCTGCATTCTGGCTCCTTCCTTTAGCATACTGACAGATTTTTCAATTCTTCACAAACTTGTCCACTTCTGCTCTCATCTTGGGCCAGGAATAGAAGTGACTCAGTTGCCCATAAGTTTTATCAGTACCAAAGTGTCCAGCAAGTCCATCATTATGCTTCTCTTTGATCAAATTTTCTCTCATGGAACATCTTGGTACACATAGTTAGCTTCTTCTGAATAGTAAGTCCTCCTGCAAGAAATAATCCAGCCACTTGATTCTATCTGTTAAAACAGGGTTACTACATGCCTCAAATGCTTCTTTAAAATATGGATCTATTTATACAATTCTTTGAGAAAATCAAATCCTACAACTTCAAAATTAGTTTCTTGAACAAGCATGTGCCTCCTACTTAAAGCATCAGCTACTTTATTGGCTTGGCCACTTATATGTTTCAAAACAAAATTAAAACCTTAGAGGTACTCAACCCATTTAGCATGCTTATGTTTCAATTTGGGCTGCTGTACTATATATTGCAAAGCATGATTGTCAGAATACAATACAAATTCCCTGGACATCAAGTAATGTCTCCACTTCTTCAGTGCCTGAACAATTGCATAGAATTCCTTCTCATAAGAGGAATACTTTCTTCTGGTGTCATTCAGATTTTCACTGAAATATGCCACATGCCTATCATCCTGACTCAACACAGCTCCAATGGCCTCTCCACTGGCATCACATTTTACTTGGAATGGTTTAGTAAAATTAGGCAGAATCAAAACAGGCTTCTTCGTTATCTTTTGCTTCAGAACTTTAAAGTTTCTTTCTGCTTCAGCAGTCCACTTAAATGGCCATTTTCTCTTCTTTATTGTCTCAATTATGAGTGCATTAATCTTACTGAAGTTTCTTATAAAATTTCTGTAAAAACTAGCAAGTCCATGGAAACTTCTTACCTCAAAAACATTCCTGGGTGAAGGCCACTCCACAATTGCCTTAACCTTTTTTGGGTCCATCTTCAATCCTTCTGCAGAAACAACAAAACCCAAATACACCAACTCTTCCTTCATGAATGAGCATTTCTTTAAGTTTATCAGCATTTTCTCTTGGTGCAGCTTCTTCAAGACATAATTAAGATGCCTTAAATGTTCTTCTTTGGTTTTGCTGAAAACTAATATATCATCTAGATACACTATCACAAATTTACCAATGAATTCTTTCAATACTTCATTCATAAGTCTCATGAAAGTGCTAGGTGCATTTGACAACCCAAAAGGCATTACCATCCATTCATACAGTCCTTCATTTGTTTTAAAGGCATTTTTCCACTCATCACCCTCTCTTATTCTAATCTGATGGTATCCACTCTTTAAATCTATCTTTGAGAAATATTTAGCACCACTCAAACAGTCCATCAAATCCTCAACTCTGGGCAAAGGGAATCTGTACCTGATTGTGATCTTATTGATTGCTCTGGAATCAATACACATCCTCCAGCCTCCATCTTTCTTTGGGCTCAATACTGCTGGTACTGCACATGGACTCAAACTTTCTCTGATCAGTCCCTTGTCCACCAATTCCTGTACTTGTCTCTTGATTTCCTCATTTTCTTTGGGAGTCATTCTGTAGGCTGCCTTATTTGGCAGATTTGAACCAGGGATAAAATCTATCTGATGGCTGATCTTTCTCACAGGTGGCAACTCATCAGGTAAATCATCCACAATAATGTCACAATAATCATCTAACATCTCTTGGATTTCTACTGGAAAATCAAAAATATTTGTAGAAGTAAGAACTACTTTAGGTTTGCAAACTAAATCAAAGCTTACCTCTTCTTCTTCTATCTGCTGCAGATATTCCTTCCCGCTCAGCAACAAGGTCTTTGGATCAATCACTATGCTGTATGGCTCTCCTTCTTCCATGGGTATCAATGTATGATGTACCCCATCCTTGAAGAACTTGTAAGTGTTCTTCTTGCCATCATGCACTTCTGCTCTGTCAAACTGCCAAGGTCTACCCAACAGTATGTGACACACATCCATGGGAATTACATCACATAGGACCTTATCTTTGTATTTTCCCATTTGTAGCTCTATCTCACATTGTTCTTTTACAACCAGCTGGTGCCCTTTATGCAGCCAGGACACCCTGTAGGGAGTTGGATGATCCCTGGTCTTCAACTTCAACTTCTCTATCACCTCGGTGGAAACCAGATTGTCTGTGTTGCCACTATCAATGACTAGCTGACAAAATTTCCCCTGGACCTTGCATATGCTCCTAAACAAAGTCTTCCTTTGTGCAGGCTCAGTGACCTCTTTGGCTTGCTTCAACAGGACCTTATTTACCACCAAGGACTCTCCCCTCTCTGGAAGAATTTCTTCTTCAATTTCTGCCTCTTCTCCAGCCTGGGAAACAACAACATTTCTTGGACCAGCACCCACATTCTCTGCGCACTCATAGTGCTTATGTCCCACTTGCTGACATCTATAGCACCTCAACTCTCTACCTCTGCCTCTGTCTCTGCCTCCTCTTCCTTTTCCTCTGTAAGAACCCCTTCTGCCCCTTGCATCATCCTCTGCAGATGCATTCTGAGGTGAGCTACTGTTAGCTCCATCCTTGGGTGTAGCATGCTTTCCTCTACCACCCTGACTTCCCTTCCCATAGAAAGTACCTCTCTTCTTGGCAGACTGTTTCCTCAGGAGTTTCTCCTCTACTTTCAAGGCCATCTGGTAGGCCTCTTCCACTGTCTTAGGAGACAGAAGACCTTTCTCATCTTGGATCTCCAGCTCGAGACCATTCACATATCTGATAGTCTTCTCTAGTGTGTCTTGGAATTGCCCAGCCCTTATGCTTACTCTGTAGAATTCCTCTGTGTATTCTTTTACTGTCAGCAACCTCTGTCTCAGGTTCTGCATTTGCTTATACAATGTCAGCTGATAATCACTAGGCAAGAATTTACCTTTTAATTTAGCCATCATTCTGGTCCAGCTCTTGATAGGTTGCTTGCCAACTCTCCTTCTTTCTGCCTGCACTCCATCCCACCAAAGTGCAGCATGTCCTTTCAGCTTTGTCACCGCAAACTTGACCTTTTTATCTTCACTTATTTCTTCATAATCGAAGCACTTATTCATTTCGTTTATCCAGTCCACCAGTTCCTCTGGATTCAGTCCCCCTGCATAACTCGACACTTCAATTCTGGTCCTAACTGTAGACCCCAGAACAGTTCTAAGGAGTCTCATGTCAGGAGGGATTTCAACATTCTCTTCAGCTTCTTCTGTTTCAGGTTCGCTGATGTCTTCAGGATCTCTGGTCTGTCTTCGCTCCATGGCATCCACTCTGGCTTCGAACCTCTGCAATATCTCCAACACCTCTGCGTTGGCAACAGGTCTCCTTCTGCCAGCACCTCTACCAATTCAGATTGCCATGTCAGCTCTCTGCAAAAACGACTTGAAAACAATAGCTCTGATACCACAAATGACGCAACAAAACTGAATTCGGACCCCCAAGGAGAGATGGTCAACTGTAGCATGGCTCTGTCAGCATTTCTGTTCTAAACCCCCGTCCCTTGTCCACGTGGTCTACTTTCTCTTTCTCGGAAATTTATTTATCAAATTCGTGGAATTTGATAAATTAACGTTATCCACAACCTTTGGCAATTAAATTATATAATTGAGCTTTATATCAATAACCAACGCCTTTTTGAATAAATGATTTTTTTAAATAGACCTTTGGTTCCGGGCCCCACCTCTACGAACAATAGACCAATCAAATGCACACACTGTACTTCGGTTATCTTCCTCGCATCTTCATCTAGCGATCACCATCCGATGGCCCCTTCCCAAATCAACGGCACACGGCAATATCGCTCGGCTCCCCTGGTCGAACGATAACGTGCGATGGCGCGCTTTGAACGGTGGTTTTCCGGGGGTCCACCTCGCCACGTGTCGAACACTGAATGGAATCGCTCGCGTTCATAAAATACCGCTCAACCTGCAAAAGCGGTGCGATATGGGAAAACCGGCTTTGTAAATCCGCTCGCGGTTTTGCTACAGTGATTAACCAGGATTCACGTCGGGTTATGCTATTCTTTTACCCGCTCCATTTTCTAACTCAGGGTTCCATCCCGATTTATCTCTTTATATATCAGGGTTTCCATTATCATAAAACAGACCTCGCCTACACGCGGGATTTCTTCACAGGGTTTATCCAAACAATTACAGGGAAATAGACAGAGAAATGCGGAATTATACAACCACCAAATTCAACGATTCCACACGGAACCAGCATACAATCGTCTCACAATTAAACAATTTCTTCACAATTAACGGTTCGAGAAAATACAATGGCCAACGAGCACATAAATTATTTAACTGGAAACAATTGTTAACACAGAGACTTTATTACAGAAAATCTTCTCTCTTCCTCTTTTTTTTTTTTTAATACATCTGAGGGATTACAATTATATACATGAACATTTGTCTGTTCGGTTCCTCTGCGAGGACCGTTTAGGAAAACCAAAAGCCTAATTACAATTATTCAATTAACTGAAACAAGACATATAGATCGAATCCAAACCTATTCGACTCCTATAGACTCTAACTAGTCTAAATGAAACAGTCAGCTGAGGTATTGACACCTAGCTGTTACAATTTGATGGATTTCGAACCCTCCTAGCCACAACATGTGGACAAAACCTCCTACATTGCTGGCTAGTGTCTAATGCCCTTGCATCAATTATCAGTGAAGTATTGGTATGGTACAGGTCCTCAAGATTAGAGTATTATGGTAGAATTACATTAAGGTAGTATACCCAGCGTTATCTGCATTATTAAAGCATAAAAATGTCAATGAAAGTGAAAAAAGATCATTATCTTGTTTACACTTGAAGTATTATATTGAGCATTGAAGCAGTATCTATTTCTAGATATAACTGCATGCCTTCCTCAAGTCAGTACATATATATCTTCAAGGCCTCTTTCTTAAGATCATTCATAAAACTGTGTGAAGTCTGTTTGCTGAGATTTCAATTAAACAACTTGAATATGTTTTGTTGAAGATCATCATGGTAGAAAATTTAAAGTATCCAAAGTATGAAGGACTAGTTGTGTTAATATTACATTTGAAGCTCAAGAGTCTGTTATTGATTCATCTAAATCACACTTCAGCAGAAAGGATTTGTTGGTATTTCACCATTAAAGAGAGGTTGATCATTGGCATACATACCACCTTATGTCATAAATAAAATTGCATAGTTGATAAGTGAGACTGACTAATACATTGAATGTATCTAGTCTCAAGGGTTTGTTTTGAAAGTACATTGTACAAGCAGTAAAGTCATTTGGTCTCTTAGATTGAAAGATATTGTCTAATCTCAAAATGAGTTGTAAGCTCTGGTTTGACTCATTGTTCACATCGGTAACAAGGACCTTTAAGCTGTTAAGTGTAATATCTCTGTCAGCAGCCTAGCTCATATCACCGCTAACATGCAGTAAAGGTGAACCGCAACTATAAAAGATATATTGGCATCGTCATATTTGAATAGATGTGTACTACAGATTTTTATATAAAATGAAGATCATAATATGGACTGAAGTATATTTGGAGCATACTTTATATGTAGTATGGAGCATTCTCAGTATTTTAGTATTGTTCCAATGATGCATCCATGATCATATAAGTCTGATTATATAAGTTTGTTCTATGAAGTGTCCTTATCATCACCTTCAGCTGTAAACAAGTGCAAGGAGTTTGTGCTTTGGGATGGTATCAACTTACTGTGTATAAACAAGTTCAATGATTCTCAAAAGTGTTCTCCCAACAACTCTTGTACACCAGTCTGGAGCAGCAAGGTATAAAGTCAAAAGAAGAAGGACTAAACACAACTCAGAGAGAGTAAATGCAAAGATATAATCTACACTGGGAGATGTGCAACCCTTTTCCACTGATGTCAAAGGGGGAGGAAAAGTAAGCAGAGGAAGAAACACACTTCTCAGAATGAAAGGGGGAGGAAGTCCTAGAGGAAGTATTGGAGTACTGGTGGATGTGTTTCCATCAATGCCAAAGGGGGAGACTGTTGGAAATATTGTCATTGATGACAAAGGATCAGAAAGGAGTTACACCATAATTATCATTGATGGCAAAGGAGCAGAGAAGAAATGGTTATAAGGCAAAGGAGTAGATCAGGCAATGTGCAGCAGAGAAGAAAAAGAGCATCCATAGAAGTATAACCTAAACGAGAGAGAAGAAATAAAGAGGCAAAGGAGAAGCATGGAGAAGATTTAGTGTGATTACTTAAGGAAAAGAAGCAGCAAAAGAACATAGACGGTAGAGGCAATGAATGGAGCAGAGACAACAAAGAGGCAAAGACACCAGAGGCAGCGAATGCAACACAGGCAACGAATCTAGCAGAGATAGCCAAGAGGCAGAGAATGTAGCACATGCAACAAATGGAGCAGAGACAAAAAAGAGGTAGAGATAGCCGAAGGAAATCGGATTTGCTAAACATAGCGAGGACCAGAGATCCTGCACATAGAAGAAGAAAGAAGAGGCGACAGACGAGAGGAAGAGGCGAGAGCAGCAAGAGTTGGAGTCACAGAGTGGGACAATGTAAATAAACGAAAAATTGACTAAGGCAGAGAATTATTTGAAGAATTCCAAGGTAGGCGAACAGACGGTCAGGATTAGATTGCAAAAGTAAAGGCGAGAGATGGACGACGGAGATCAAATTGCATCAGGAGCGATGTCGCAAATCACAACATTTAAGAGTTAAGTGTTAAGGCGTCGTATGGTAAGTTAAAGCAGTTGCGATGTGAAGTAGATAAGGGACACGTGGTGGCACGGTGCAATATCACAAATTGCACGAAATAGAGTTAACCGCTAAGTTAAATGGTTATAATTTGCGAAATGCAAAGTATGAAAGATGACGTGGCAGTGATGTAAAGATGACATGGTAGTGATGTAAAGATGACGTAGCAGTGGCATGGGGATGACGTGGCAGTGACATGGAAAGATGATGTGGCAAATGATGTGGCCTCGACCCTACAGATCGTAGGAATTTATGATGACATGGCAAGGTGATGTGGCAATGACATGGCAGGGTGACGTGGCATGATGACGTGGACCTCGCTTACAAACCGCACATTGCAGCGCTGAAGGGATAGCAGGAAGGCGACTGCAAGTTAAGTTAAAGTTTTTGCGATGCAAAATAGAGGGACACCTGTCAACCATGCGCAACATCACATCCCGCATGAAATAGGCTATAACTTCAAGACATCACAAAGAATGTTATTTTGGTTACGATGTGATAAGGATCAAACAATGCAATGCGATGAAGGGAATTCACGTGTCAGCACCATGCACGAGCGCATATAGAAGATCACATGATTTATGGTTTATTGTTATTGGTAGAGTGGGAAACTCGCGGGCAAGTTTTTGCGATGAATTGTGATTGGTTCAAGGTACTGTGAGACTCGATAGCCCTTGTTCCGTATATGTTATATGCGCCATGTTATAAAGTATGTGATGTTGATCATTAAACATATGTATGTTATATATATGCACTGTTTGATTGTAAAACGTATGTATGTTGATGAAACACGAATTTGTAATCCGCCACGTGTATAAAGGTAGTTGTATGTGGGCCATATCCCACTGGTCACAAAGGAATGATCTGAATGCAAATCAAAGGACCAGGAGCTCGGTGAGAACATTGTTGCGGTAGTAAGAAAGATGAAAAGGCTGAAAGCAAAAGAAAAGTCACAAGTAATAAAAGAAAAGGGCAGTTATACAACAAAGTTGGAAAATAACAGTAGAAACATAAAAGACACAAGGACAACAGGTAGACGATGACAAACACACAACAAAGCTAAGAAGCCGAAAGGACTGAGTAAATAATTGATTGTAACTGTAAATGTATTATTGATTTTATATTCTTTATGATGCAAAGGCAAGTTTCTGTAGGCAAAGAAAAACTCCATTGTAATACTGAAATGAGTACATATTGTTATATTATCCTGAATGTGTTGAGCAAGAAAATGAGAAGGTGGAAGGAAAAGAGTCATACCTGTTCATTTCATATTCCCATATGGAATGCAAAAATCTATGAAGTGATCTCTATAAATGATGTTATGGTGATATGCATAGAGAGGTTAGAGAGTGGAAGAAGAAGAAGGAGCATATAGAGAAGTTGTGAAGATCCAGAGATTATTTAAAGCAGATATGAAGGTTGGAAGGACAATAGTGAAGAAGGAGGAAAATAGAGCTGATATCCAGGTAAATCAACATATGATTTTATTGTAGTGTAAGGGATTTGGTGTTTCCATATCAAGTTGTAGCTTGATAGATGTCCAGTTGGAGCTAGTTGAGTTAGGAGCCTCCTGTGGGTTGTAGCCTACAGAAAATACATGGGAGTTGGTGTTGTCGTTTCAAGTCGTAGCTTGATAGATGTCCAGTTGTAGCTGGTTGAGGTAGGAGCCTCCTGTGGGTTGTAGCCTACAGAAAAATACATGGGATTTGGTGCTTCCGTTTCAAGTTGTAGGTTGATAGATGTCTAGTTGTAGCTGGCTAAGGTAGGAGCCTCATGTGGCTTGTAACCTGCAAAAAATATATGGGAGTTGAAGCTTCCTTGCAAGTTTTAGCTTGTAGAATTGAGGTAGTAGCCTCCTGTAGGTTGGAGCCTACATAAAATCAGTGGTGAGAGGGAGTTGGAGCTTGCCTTTGCATCACAACAACAATAATATGTGGTTTTCTCCCTTATGGGTTTCCACTTATATTTGTTGTCTATGTGCATGATGATTATGTGTTGATATTCTGTATTTAATCTGCTTAATACCTGCTTCTCACTTATTAAGATTGTTGTTCCATTATACATTAAGTTGATCATGAAATGAAGGTGTAAATAAGTTTAAAAGAAAGTTTTACAAGACCATGAATGCATTAAACTGATTCACCCCCCCTCTCAGTTTAACGAAGGGTTCAACATGAACTTGATTATGAGGAATTAAATGATTATAAACAGGGATTTGAGAATGCTATTATGGAAGTCCATAGACAATACAACCTTAGGAGTAAGAAAACTTCAGACACCCCCAACAAAAACAATTCTAATATTTCGGCTAAGAAAACCTCTTATACTACTGTTAAGGAAATCATAGATAATCCTACCAGGAAAACTATTGAAAATTCAGGAAAAAGGACAGTAGAAACTCCCGGAAAAATATAGTTGATAGTGTTTCTAAAACTAATCAAACATATATACCAACCACTAGTCAGCAAAAAGAGCCTATCCCATAAGATGTTGCTGATAAATCAGATTTCATAAACATGAGTAAGGTTCAAACATCCTTTAATATTGAGAATGAGTTAGCAAAACTCAAAATTCCTATTCCTCTAACAAAGTTAATGAACAAAAATGTGTACGGATCTCAGGTAATGAAAGCTCTAAATATATGGGAAAACACAGATACTTCCAATTTGAATGATGACCAACCTGAAATTTTATTTGGACCAGAAGTAGATGGAAAACCTCAGGAAGGAGGTGTTCCTCCTTTCTATGTTAGCCTAAATGTTCATGAATATAAGGTCCTCCATAATGCCATGCTAGATTTCGGTGCTTCACATAATTTTGATGCCCAAGGCTATCATGGAGAAACTAGGACTTGATATTACCAGACCATATAAGGATTTACATTATTTTGATTCTAACAAAGTAAGATGCTTAGGTATTATCAAATATCTATGTGTTACTTTGGCTCAAATTTGAGCCAAAAGTTTGGTAATGGATATAGTGGTTGCAAATATACCCCCTAAGTATGAAATGCTATTGTCACGCTCATGGGGAGAAAATTTACAAGGAACCCTACAAATGGATATGACTTTTGCTACCATACCAGGTTTTGGTCAGCAAACAAGATTATATAGTGAGACTTTGATTAAATTCATGGTGATTAGTCAAGATAAGCCACAAAAATATCATCTTTATTCTGTCCATTAAGATTTATACTCTTTCATTCTCTATAATGATGGAGACATCAATACTCATGTTGCTAATTCAGAAATTGATATTTGTGAAATAGATGAAAACCAAACACAAACAGTGGAACAAGACACTCATATTGAACCTCTTTGGAACATGGAATTTGATGGATCTTGTAGCAAAGAGGGTTCTGGAGCAGGAGTGCGGGTTTCAAATACAAGAAATAATCATGCTGAAGGACATTCGTACAAGCTTAATTTTCAATGCACTAATAATATTGCTGAGTATGAAGTACTAATACTAGGATTACAGTTATTGAAAAAATTGGGTGCTAAAATAATTTCCATTCATGGGGATTCTGAGCTAATCATAAAACAAATAAAAGCAGAATACTCTGTAAAGCACCCTAGATTACGAGCATACAAAAATATTGTGCTGGATTTTCTAGAGAGTTTTGTGGAATATGACCTTTTTGCAATTCCTAGAAATCAAAATATCCTTGCTAATAGTCTTGATTTTTCGGCCAGTACCTATAAAATACCCAATCCCAATTGCCAATATACAGTGGAAGTGAAACACCGACCAACTGTTCCAGACAATGTTAGGTATTGGAAAGTGTTTGGCAACGATTAGCAAATTGAAAAATTTATGCAATCTAAGGAAAAGTTTGAAGAAGATAGTATAGATGTAGAGTGTGATTTAGAAGATAAAATAGTTGTACATTTTGATTTAGAAAAGCAGTTAGATAACACAAATGTAAATACACATGTAAATAAAGCTGTAAATAAAATAGAATTTCTTGAAATAGATCAAGAGAAAAAAGAATTTGAAATACTTTAATTAAAGGACAATGTTTTACCTAGAGGTTGGGTTCCATTAGAAGAATTGTTTGATTTCAATGATGTAGCTAAGAAACCTAAGATTGAGCCCACAGGGGCAGATGTAGAAGAATGTAACATAGGTAGTAAAAAAAACCCAAAAATGATAAAACTGTCTAGGTCACTACCACCTGCTGAAAAGCAGAGATACATTGCTTTGTTCAAATAATTCACTGATGTCTTTGCCTGGAGCTATGAGGATCTCAAAGCTTATGATACTTGTATAGTACAACATAAAATTCCAATTAAAGAGGATCATAAAACCTTTAAGCAAAAACTTCGAAGAATAAATCCAATAATGATGCCTTTAATTGAGAAAGAAATCAAGAATATGTATGATGCTAAGATCATAGTTCCTCTTAGGTATTCTAAATGGGTTTCCAATATAGTACCAACAAGGCATAAAACAAGTGAAATCATATCATGCATAGGTTTTAGAAACCTTAATAAACTCTCACTAAAGGACAACCACCCTTCACCTAATATGGATCACATTTTACAAAAGGTAGTTGGATCTAGTAGGATTTCTTTGTTAGATGGTTTCTCAGGCTACAACCAGGTTTTGGTTCACCTTGATGATCGAGATAAAACAAATTTTAATACTCCATGGGATACCTTCATGTATGTGAATATTCCCTTTGGGTTATTGAATGCTGGAGCCACATTTCAAAGGGAAATGGATATTTCTTTTGTTGATGAAATTGGCAAATTTATTGTTATATATCTAGATGAAATCACTGTTTATTCCAAAAATGATGAAGAAAATTTGTTACATTTGAGAAGAGTTTTTGAGAAATGTAGGAGGTTTGGAATTTCACTCAATCCCAAGAAAACACTTTTTGGCCTTGAAGAAGGAAAACTTCTAGGTCATATCATTTCTAAAGAAGGTATTAGGATTGATCCCAGTATAATTGAAGCTATTTTGAAAATCAATCATCCTATAAACATTAAATAACTTCAATAATTTATTGGCAAGATAAAATTCCTAATAAGATTCATTCCCAACCTTGCAGAACTCCTCAGAAACATAACAAACATGCTAAAAAGAGATTTAGAAATAATATGGAACATTGAAGCTAAGAAATCATTTGATCAAGTATAACAAGCATTGACAAAAACATCAATCCTGATCAGTCTAGATTTTACTAAAGATTTTATAATCTTTTCATTTGCATCTGAACACACTATTGCAACAGTTCCTTTAAAAAAAAAAAACGATGGATATGAGCAATCCATTGCATTCTTTATGAAGGAATTAAGGGATGCTGCATTGAAATATAACATAACGGAAAAATAATCCTTTTCCCTAATAAAAGCAATCAAAGATTTCAGAGTATATATTATCCATTATCACATAACTTCTTATATACCAAATTCTGTGGTTAAGGATATTTTGACTCAAAATGGACCAGATGGTAAAAGAGGTAAATGGATTGCCATTATTCTTGAACTTGATATAGAAATCAAACCCACCAAGCTTATCAAAGGACAGGGACTAGCCAAATTGATGGCTGAGTCTAATTTTAATGCATTGGATATCAGCTTTGTAGCTGCATTAGATGATAAAGAGGAGTAGGCGACTCCACAAATTGATGAGCCTTTTATAACCTCACCTTCGTATGCATACCTCATTTTTTTTTATTCAATTTAAATTCTCCTCCTGGTTTAACTAATACAAAGGCTATATTTCTAAAGTTGAAATCAGTGAAATTTTGCATAATAGATAATGTTTTATATTGGAAATATGCTGGTGGAATTTTACTAAATTTTTTGTTGAAGGATGATGCAGAAATAAATATGTAGGAATTTCATGAAGATGACTACAGTGAACATTTGCATTGGAAAACCACTGCTAACAAGATCCTCAGAGTAGATTTTTACTGGCCGACCCTTTTCCCCGATGTCCATAAGAAAGTTACCTCTTGCTACAAATGCAAAATATTTGAGAGAAAAATAAAACTATTGAGCCTACCTTTAAAACCCATATATGTTGAAAGCCCTTTCCAACAATGGTGTTTGGATTTTATTGGAGAAATCCATCCAAAATCTTCTGCCCAACAAAAATGGATCCTTACAACCACTGAATATTTCACCAAATGGATTGAGGCCACATGTTACAGACTAGCAAGTGATGCTGTAATTATCAAATTCCTTGAAACCAATATACTATCAGATTTGAATGTCCACATAAGCTCATTACAGATAATGCAAAAGCCTTTAAAGCAAAGAAAATGGTAGATTTTTGCAGCAGATATCATATTACTCTGGGACATTCAACTACTTATTATCCTCAGGGTGATGGGTTAGCTTAATTTTCAAATAAAATTTTGGTTAAAATTATCAAAAAGCTGTTGGAAGACTACAAAAATTCGTTGCACAACAAGTTGATAAATGCACTTTGGGCTGATAGGCTTACTACAAAGAAATCAATTTGTATGTCACCATACAAATTGGTTTATGGGATGGATGTTGTTTTTCCATATTCTTTAGGAGTTCCAATTATGAAGATAATTCAAGAATTGCAGGTTTAACCAAATGATACTCAGAAGGATAAATTAGGCCATTCAAATGCAACAATCCATGAAAGAAGTCTATAATAAAACACAGGTAATCCAGGGGAATGTCAAAAATATTTTTGACAGAAGAAACAAAGTAGATGATTTCAATTTGGGTGACAGTGTTTTAAAGTGGGATTCCAGAAGAGAGGACAAAGGAAAGCATGGAAAATTTGACAATCTGTGGAAATGACCATATATCATTTATGCTTTCAGAGGTCATAATGCATTCTTTCTCAAAGATTTAGATGGAAAATAAATGCCTAGTGGACCTATGAATGGTAGAATGTTGAAGCATTATTTCTCACAAGAATAGAGGTGTGTCATAGATAAGTTCATTGTAAATATCATTATCTTTACTGTTTTGATTGGGTGACCTATTGATATAAGTTGAAGCCCACAGAGAAGGCCCTAATCTTTTGATTGATATAATACCACTATTGCTACAACAACAGAAAGAAATCAGAAGCAAACATAGCTGAAATAGAACATTCAAGACTACTGATCAAAGGTTATTGGAACCTCACATGGAGAGTGCCATCCCCAACTAGAGCCATTGTGAGGGTCCTATAATTTATAGGATCTCAAGGTGATTGGATATTTTATCTCAGTTATTTGATATTGTAAATAATTTTTCAATTTGCGAATGATTTCCAAAAAAACATATAAAAGAAAATGAAAATAGAGTATTTAAAAAAATGAATAAAGAGACAAAAGAAAAAGAAATAAAAAGAGTGAAAAAAGAATAAAAATAAGATGAGAACCCCACAAAAGAAAAACAAAAATAAATAAACCTGAAAGTGCTACAAATATAAATTCCACCACTGATAGATAGTTTCTTTCTGTCAAATAAAGTAAGGTTGTGTGCAGCTTGTTTAAAATGCCACAATTATTAGTCATTTGTTTAATCATTTAACTTAATCATGGTTAAAAAAGTTTAAATTTCTGTTAATTAGACTAAATAATAATATTAGCCAAACTGTTTAATGAAGGCTAATGATTAGTCTTAGTATGAATCTTAATCACAAGTGTACGAAAAAAGACCACTTTAGATGTGCATAACAAACAACCCTAACAACAAAGATGACTGCCAATATCTTTATATCTGCAATTAGTTGACTAAGATAAATGCTGCAAAAATATAGATCTATGCATTAAAAGACATTAAGCAGTAAATAAAAACAAGAGTTGCTCCATGCATCCAATAGACAAGACAAGAATATGTTGAATGAATTTTGTATTAATGGCACCTGGGAGGAAAACATAGAAGGATGTTACCAGTTCTCCTCAATGGGATGGGTTCTTGTAGGTCCTCAACACTTCAGATCTAAAATTCCTCTCTCTTGTGGTGTAGAAAAACCAGACAAAAATGGAACTGAAAGGGAGTTCACAAGCAAAAAGACAGAAAAATATGACAATGACGGTGGATCAAAGTGAAACCAAAAGTATAGATCTAGAGTGATCTTTAGGCAACAAAAGGTAGTGAATGAATGGAAAAACCCTTTTATTTATAACAGAATATTGATTTAGTCTAGATATTGGTGCATAATTAAAATATTATTAACCAAATCAAGATCCAACTTTTATGGAATATTTTGTTATATTTGTTGAAGGGAAAAAGAATTTGACTTGGATCAAATCCCTTTATTTGTAAATAATAAATAAATAAAAGATTTATTTATTATTTTAAGGACGTGGTTGAGTAATAATCAAATAAATAATGATTTATTTAATTATTTATAATTTATTTAGTCAAATTTAACAAGGAATGTTATTTAAATAAGGTTTAAATAATTATTCCTAGAAAATAATAAGATAAATAATGATTTATCTAATTAATTTTCATGTTTTGGGTTAAATATGACTAGGAATATTAATTAACTGCTGTTTAACTAATTATTCCTTGAGGAAAATCAAACAAATGTAGATTTATTTAATATTTCCTCATGGGGTTTCTTGTTTAGACCATAAACAACTTAATAAAGGTGGTTTACTAAGTTATTTTTCATAGTGAAAGCAATTTTACTTAGGGTAAAATTGGTCTTACATGGTGTACTTAGGTTCAACTAATAGTAACAGGTTAGATGACCAAAAAATGGTGTTACAGATTTCCCCCTAGCGTGCGAGCATTAGGAGCTAATCGTATGACCGAAGTACATTGTAAGAACTCAATCACTAGACATCGAAGGGGAAGTCAAAGAGAGAGAAATAGAAGGTAGACCAAAGCGCTAAAGGACTAGACCTTGAGGAGGCGAGACTTACAGGTGCGACAAGTCTCTTTTATGAGCGAGTACCTATGCTATAGGCGACGAGGGAGGCATAACTGTGCCTGCTGAGACAAAGTACAAAGAATAATGTGTCCAATAAACAAGGGACTGAACAATATAGTACATGCCGGCATAAACATGAGCTAGGTAAAAACATGATAATGAATCCCACATACATATTATGCCTGGGATAATAGCCAGGACTTATACAAAAATATTTGAGTACATGAGATACAAATACAACCCAAATGCCCTTGTAAACAGGAAAGGGCTCTGAAAATATGACTGATACATGCAAACAAAAAGGCGCTGCAAGCCGCTGAGGCCGACATCATCAAATATATGGATTTGCATCAAATGCTGTAATGAAGAGGTCATCTGGGCATGTGGGGGGCTACATGTAGGGCCACCCCCTCATGAGGGCTGAAACATCTCAATCACACCTGAGAATCGCCGGTATCATCTGCTGCATCACTGAACCATCAAGTATACAGATCTCGATCATGCTGAAAGGAGTTGGAGCTGAGAAACAACCAAGTCAAAGGGAAATAAGGAGTCCCTTTGGCTGATCCATGGCACCGAACAAGAGTGGAAGATGGAACCAAGGTACACCACCCTCTAGACCTATCTTCTGGAATGAATGATCTGATGTCGACAGAAGGAGGTTCGCCATAGGTGAGGCAATAAGGGATCCTCAACTAAGGCACGAGAGAAAATACTAGAGCGAATGACACTCTGACACCAGGGATGATGATGAAATGGGGGGTACTGAGTAGCGGACGGATGAATTCCCTTGTTAGAGCATAAAGGGCATGGATGACCTGGTAGCGACTGACACAATATCATGGGGGATAGGGGATAGTAGGAATAAAGGCCATAATGTGCGACATGAGATAGGAAACAAGCAATGAAGGATGGAGAACTATAGCGGAATACAAAGGAACTTGGGATAGATTCCATGAATGCAATGATGACTCAACTCGGATGTTATAAACAAGGGAAACTTGATGATGCTGCCACACAGAAAAGGTCCAGTGGGGACCATAAAAACATGAGTACATGATGGTTACTCATGATGAAAATAGATACGAGCATGGAAAAGTATGAAGGCATAGTGGTGCCCCAAGTACAAGTGTTGCAAGTGAAGAAATTAAATTTTTAGGAGTGGTGAAGTGACCCTTCTTGGACGAGATGTGTCCTGGTGAAGTATCAAATCACAAAAAACTAACAGATATCCATTTGAGGGCTTAGTGAGAGATTTCCAACGGTATAGACGGTTTGTCAAACTGAGCTACGGTTTGGCCACAACAGGCGAAAGAAAAATAAAGGGTTTCTCTTTTAATAAGGCATTTTCCCTCCAAATTCACTCATTTGCATGTGGAGCTGTGGTGAATGTAGAGAGGAGAGAAGGCCCTAAATCTTGCGGCGATCGTAGCGGATAAACCAACCATTGGAATCGAGATCTGTCAGTTGTAGGTAAGAGGCCTAACCCTACTCTTTCATTTCAGTGGATTGAAAGTTCAGTTTAGGTCCCCAGAGCTTAGTAACAGACCCCTACTCCTCTTCACGACCAGTTCGCACTTTTTGGGGAAAAAACTGCGACCTGGGTAGAAGTTTTTGGGCAGAAAACTACAACCTGTCCCAGGATTAGGCTTGAAAAGTGCGACCTGACAGAGAGGGTTTTTTCTGTGCTGTTTTTTGGTTGAGAACTGGGTTTTTTCATGTTTGGATACAGTCTTTCCTATCTGTACACTGACAAATATAATGGTTTTGTGTAGATATGGTAGAATTATGGATCAATTGGAGAGAGAGAGACTTGTGAACATTACGGTCAGAGATCCGGGAGGATCAGGGTGTCCGCAGTGTATTGGCCAGGTTTGGGGTTCTAAAGTTTGTGGAGAACCCTTTGATGAGAGCTACAGAGCCCTTATTGGCCCAGATTGTCAGCTACTGGGACCCGAACCATGAAGTATTTATAGTGTAGGGGCACCAGATCGAGTTGACGGTCCAGGATATATATTTCCTGACTGGTATCCCACCACTTGGGATGGTTGGGAATACTCAGCCAGTGTTACCACGAGGGTGAAACATCATGGAGTTTGTAGAGCGCCATTGTCGACCAGGTCTCCATGTCAAAGGGACACAGATACCCATCGGGGATCTAGAGAGGTTAGAGACCCATGCTGTGGCCGCAGTGGTGCTGTGGATCCTGGGAAACCAAGCACTCCACCACATCACTAGAGGGCAGATGATGCTTATGGAGAGTGTGTTGAGTGGGACCTACTATGTGTGGGCCCAAATGATGCTGTTGTCGTTGAAATGAAAATTATCGCTATGCAAGCGGCAAGTGAACCATGACTATCCATATTGTACGGTGTTGTGCTCGCTCTTCTTTGAGAAGATCCCGACACTTCAGCCTCGTATACAACTCCAGGATGGGGGCCCAAGAGAGCCCAGGATGCGCCGGTGGGGGCGACTACTATGCAGAGGAGGAGGTGGGACAGTCAGACGTGTGTTCCGACCCGAGTTCTTTGCTCATTGGGATCAGATGCCATTGTACATAGACGACTATCCCTATAGTGGGATGACTTATTGTGGGGACCCGAATTTGCCACTACCGCCTGGTCGAGTATGGGGGCCCGATGGTAAGTGAAAAATTTCTAATATTTTATGTGCATTGTAAAGTTTTAGAATATTGTATATGGTACTGATTCATCCAATTTTTGTATGCAGATACAACACTGGTAAAACCGACCGAGTATATGGGCGGGTGTATGGGATGACCTGCAGTATCAGGAATTGCCGGACCTAGTGGATCGAGAGTGCTGCAAAATGAGGATGCATCAGCCCTCCTAGAGGACATCCGTTATAGATGTAAGAGGCTTCTGACCGGTGTTTCAGAGCGTGGCTGGCAAGACTTAGAGGACCAGTACATAGAGCCATGTATTGGTATACCCTCGGAATGGTGAGGGATCACGCGGTGCATGGCGATGGCCGGACAAGGGATGCACGATCTACAAGCTGCAGGAGCAGAGCCATTGGCTCGGGATCCTCCAGATAGTGATTAGTGTGTAGGGGAAGGTGGTGCCCACAGTGTAGAGTTTTTGTAACATGATATGGGCATGTCATATGTATCAGAGTTTATGGACTCTAAAACATTTTATACGACACATATTATGGATATACATCGTTTTGATGGTTTTATGTTATTGTCTTGTGTTAAATGCGTGTGATAAATGCCAATTTAGAATATTGTTTGCAATTCTATCTACATAGTGATTTTGTGCTCTAGGTACATGAATGAATGTAATGCTTTCAAATTCACGCATCAAAAGCCTCACTCGTAAATATCTTCTAAAAAGGATAGGATTATGCACACGATAAACACCATTCAATTGCATGACAAGAAGTAGGGAATCTAAATGAACATGAAGGTGGAGGATGTGATGGGATAGGGAATCAACTAATAAACCTCGCACTCCATCATATTCGGCCTAATTATTGGTGGCAGTACCAATGCATACACCATTCAAGAGAACAAGCGAATGCAAGGGGGTAAAGATGGCCCAACCTGCCGAGGCTAAATTCTGGGAGTAGCGACTTGCACCATCGGCATAACTGATATAAGGTGTGGATGGGAGGTCCATATGAAAGGTTCCATAAGACAATAAATGGGAGGATGATGAACAATGCTGGCAACCTGAGTGCAAAGTAGAAATCGAATGCACACCACGAGAGGGAGTGATCTGGGTAGGATGTCTACTACTCACATGCCGAAGTTTAGGTGGAGTGTGGGAGCTACCAGAGGTGTATCTTGTGCTCAGGCTGCAAAGGTCACCATAGACACAGATGGTGCCATCTCGCTTATGGGAGGGAAAGATGAAGTCAGGGGTGGACAAGGCTTCCATGATGTCATCATCACAATAGAAGATGGAGTGACTGGAGGAAGGGAGACCACATGACGCGACAAAGCTACCTGACTCATCATCATGAGAAGAAAGGTTCACATGCTCATCATCACGGGGGATGATAGAATAACAAGCAGATAAGGGATCTATTGATGTTGAGCCCAGGGTGATCACTAAAGGGAGGTCAAGCGAAACAACAGGGGAAGATGCAGAGGGATTTTCTACCGAGGGTCTCATGGATGATGATAGGTAGAGGATGGTGGCCACAGGCTTCGTCATCTTGACATCAAGAGGGGGAATGTTAATGGGAGCAGGCAAATCCTCAAGCTGGCCCACAACATACTGCGCAAGTACAAGAGAGGTGGATTGGTTTTGTTCAACCTCGTACTCCTGAACTACCTCCAAAGAGGCGTGTTAATGCGTAAGGCGGGGACAATGGTGGGAATAATGGCCATGGAGATCACACAAAGCACAAGGTTGATTGGTGTGAATAGTCTTCAGGTTCTTGGCTGCAGTCGAGGAAGAAACAGAGGCTTCAGGGACCGTAGACTCAGGGAACACAAAATTAACCATGGGCTTGATATGGGGTAGTTCAGGAAAGTTATGGATGGCATGGCCGACGACATCACACAAAGCACAAGGCCTTGGAGGCGGAGGAGGAGCAGGGTCATTCGGGGCAGCCTTGTCTTTTGATGCCCACTTCCAAGCTTTTCCCTTCTTACTCGAGGCTGTCGCAACAAGAGAATGTTCCTGTTGAGGTGGTTGAGGCACTGTAGCAGCGGGAGAAGTCATGGGGACTCGTTGAACTGGGGTCAAAGCAAGGTAAGGTTTGGGTTGACCAGGCGGGGTAGCGGTTGGGGGATCAAGGTACTAGATGGGAATCCCAAGGGTCAGGTTTGGAAGAGAAAGGGTAGCCATGACAGGTACCATGTACACTCCAGGAGGGGGAGCTAGGAACGGTATCTGACCAGAGGGGTAATGGCCGGGCGGGACGACTCTGAGATGGTTAAGGCTTGGAGGAACCGTTCCAGGAGGGTAGAAGGGCTCATGAAAACCAGCTATAGGTGAAGGGCCAGGAGGAGGGGGTCCAGAAGGCTGAATCGAAGGGCTAGGAGTAGGCTGCGGAGGGCGAGGCTGATGAATAGCCGAACCAGGCCGCTTGAGGGAGGCCCGAGATGATTGCATCATGCAAAAATTCGATGAGCTAGGATCAGAGATTGGAGGAGGAAGACTAGGGAATGTACCAAGCAAAGAGGAGTCTTTATAGACTCCGGGTGAGACACTGGTCAAAGGATCGACGATTTTCTTATTATCCACCAAAGAGATGATGGACTGAGTGGAGGTCTAAGACTTCGGCTTGTAATATGTCAACTGGTCAATGGTGACTATCTTTCCGTTATGAGGGAAGGACATCTTGCGATGAACAACAGATGGGAAAACATACATCGCATAGGCGTAGCTACGACCCAATAGACTGTTTTAATCAAGGGGTAATCTATGAATTCTATGTCAACACAAACAGTCTTGCCCGCAAGAGTAATAAGAAAATTTTGGAATATGCCAATGGGTTGGGAGGCGTGGCCATCCCATGCTCAGAGAGTGATCGTGAAAGGAGCCAACTCAAGTGATTTGATTTGCTTCCAAACCGAAGCGAACATCACACAGGTGGATGCCCCTTAATTAATGATGCACCAAGAAACGATGGCGTTTCGGATCTTGACTAGGATTTGGAAAGCAACGGAAGCAGGGAGAGGAGGATGTTTAGACTGGTCAACATCGAAGATGATCAATCGATCATCTGAAGGATCTATAGCGCCCATGGCAGATAGTATAGCTTTTAATTATGAAGAGCATGAATGGAGGAGTTCCAGCGTTGATATGGCAGCATGATATTGCGCCAAATCATCCACTATTCAATACGAATGGGCAGATTTGCTAGAAGCAGCATTTCAAAGTAATGGTACCTTAGGGATCTTTGTATGAACCTCCACCTTAGGCTGAGGGATATGCAAAGGACCATTAGGTTTCGAAAGAGGCTCTGTAGAACTTGAAGAAGGGGGTTCAGGGACAGACGTAGTGGGAGGCTTGTTGTACTGACAGGACCGAGTCTGAAGGTTGAGGTACCAAATGGAAGAGGTTGAGTGGCCACCTGACCTTTAGGTGGTTGTGTAGCCACAAATCCTTGCTGAGGGAAAGGATTTGTAAACACAGCCAATTGACTAGGTGCATCATTGGGAGGGATGGAAGGGGAGGCTTGTTGTCCCCGCAATGTTTCTTGAGACTCCCACATCTTCTTCATCTATGGTAAAAGAGGACAATCATGCGTGTAATGACCATAAACACCACAACAAAAATAAGGCTTGTTCGTGTAAACATGCATGTCTTGCTTGGGCTGAGTGCCCTATTGCTAGTTAGCAGTGTTAGGAGCGTTATTTTGAGGATTAGGTCTAGGATTACCAGAGGCAGATTGATTTTGAATGCCTTTCCTCTTCTTGGAAGGAGGAGGATTAGTCGCGCACTACTGTGCATACACCTGCCCTTGAGGGGGTGGTGGCTGCTGGTGCGGGGGTTGAGAATGCAATGGAGGCGTATTTGGTAATTTTGGAGGAGCTGAAGCACCAGGCTGTGGATACAGATAATAAGGAGGTTGGATAACATTGTGGTAAATAGGAGGTTGGGCAAAAGGAGGAGGCATGCCATATCCTGGATACATGCTACCAAGAGGGGGATAAGTGCACGAGGTGTTGGCCCCCCGCCTAGGAAAACCGTAGCCCATGGGAGCGTTATAGCATCATTTTTCACCCTCACGTGAATAATGATTGTCTCTTTGGTCCTAGGCACCCTTTTCTTCCAGACTTGAACAAATTCATAAAAAATAGTGTTAAAATTCCCATACGCGGTTATGCCTAGAATTTGCTGCATATATACGCAAGTCCATTCATACTTTTCTGCGTATGCCATTTAAATCATTAAAAATATATATAAATTCCTTATTTTCATGGCAGGGTGATGGTTATTCCCATAATTCAACCACCCCAACCCGTGGCCCAACTGTTTCCAACTACTGAAACTACTTGAGGGAGTATTAAAGCCCCTCATGTGTATGGCCTAAGGGAGAGAGAAAAATTATAGATATTATACTCTGTTGGATCCCTATTTCAAGTCTGATGTTCCCGTGCCTCCTGCACTTCCCAAGCATATTCAGGAAACCCTTGTTTCCTTGAAGGTGATCATCATCTTATATGACATCTCGTGTGCACACATCTTGGAAGAATCCTAGCGAGGTGAGGGCTGGACACATCCAGAGGATGGTCTACTCGAAGGCCGTGGAAGGATTCATGTGATCTCTCCACTTTCTATTCTTGTACATGCCATTTATAATAAGAAGTACTATCTTGTTTCCGAATATTCACGTGTCTATATATTGTAAATATTGTTAGTTAAATATCCAGTGTTACTTATATAATATTATATATGGATTATACTGAAATTTAGGAACAACATATGCTGTACAACTAGTGTTTCGTGTTCATTCTTTCTTGATTTCCAGGTTATGAAGCACAAGGAGTTGCTGGGGGTTTGAACCCTATGGGATCTACAACAAACGTCGGACTTTCGGGTAAGTTCCACAATTGATTAAATCTATTTTTTCAACATAAAAGATAGGTTAAGTGAGTCCTTCTTGAATGGTATGCCCCTGATCTGTGAAGGTTGCTGACCCAAAAACCTTTAGGGAGTTATTTCCCGAAGCAGAAATGGCGACTCCACTAGGGATCACACTCTTGTGATTTCCCTTTGGGTTGTTTCATCTGTCTTGAAGGTTTCCAACAGTTTTAATCATTTTTTCCAGTTTAGTAAATCTTTTTCCAGTTAGACTGAAGACGTGGTCTCTTGATCAGGCTTGACCCTTTTTATTTTTTCTTATTTACCTTTCCATACGTGGTTTATTTTCTGCACAGTCGCATATATATGCTATTTTTTGTAAAGGTACCTGCGTATACGCGAGTTTCCTTTACAACAGTTGTGTATGCACGCTAGTTGTAAAACTATTGAGGTGCGTATGTTTGGGTAAATTTTGAAATTTTTGGTTTTAAGCTTTTTTGGTCTTGTCTGCCTGTGGGGACTTGCTCCTGTGATATCTTTAAAGTCTCTGGACTGTGTTTAAAATGGTTTTATGATTGTTTCTCTCTTGATTGTCTGAAGACTGAATCATTTGGTGAAATCTTCATCTATTGTGCTTGCAATTCCGGTTTGAGCACCAAGATCTTTTTCTGGGGATTCTTGGCTGTTCTGAGTATTCGAGACAAAGAGCTTTTGCTCATTTTCTCTTTCCTAACTTTATGAGTTGCTTTGCATCTTGATTTTTGCCTCTTTTTGCGTTTGTTTTTCTCAATTTCATTGACTAGGGCTTGTTGCAATTTTTGAAGAGTCTTCTTTTGATTCTTTGGAGTCTGAGTTTGCCACACGTTTATGCTATTGTACTGAGTTGATTTGTTGAGTTTCTTGTCTTCCTCTTGCTCATACAAGTCCTGCTACGAGAGTAACACAGTTGGCTTAGAGCATATTATTGAAGTTTTGCTTGAGGTTCAAAGTTGGTTTAGCTCAGTAATTTGATAATTTCTTAGTTTTTTGAAGTCTCTTTTCTTCATAAAATTCAAAAGCCAATTTTTTTTTTTGCTTCTCATTGCTTCTATTTTGGCTTATGGTTTCTTTTCATCTTTTGAAGCCTTGTTGAAGTCTTTATTCTTTGGTTCTTGACTTGATTAGGAAGGGAGTCTTCTTTTTATTTCATTCTCTTATATTAAGTCTGATTTTGGCGTTTTTGAGCTTCTGATTTGGAGTTAGATTGATAAACTGCCAAAAAGTGATTGAACCTTGGTATCATTAGAGATTTTTCTTTGCTTTTTTAGGTCTTGCATCTTAGAATTTACATTCCATTAGTAATTTGCATTAGGTACACATAATCATTTTAGTCTTTTTTGTAATTTTTGTGTGGGAGGTCTGGTTATCTGAAAAGAAAAGTAAAATATATAGTCTCGTAGAACCTGTGTAGAAATCACTCTTCATCGAAAGGAAATCAGTGCATTTGCATATAGTTTGGTTTTCATTGGTTTCTTATTGCATCATACAAACATCATTGATTTCACTTTCATATGCCCTTGACATAAAATAACAACCAATTAAAATAAGCGATATAAATTAAAAACAAATAGCAATTTTTGTTTTAAGTGTCATACATCAACTAGCTAGGTTGTAGGGCCTTGGATTAGGTGAGTGGAGAGTTAACTCTCCAAGGCCACTCAGATTTTGAAACATAGAAGTTTATTAATGAGCGAAATCCAACATCGTTAGGTGGACCAGGAAATCTCTCCCCCAGAGAGTCAAGCGCGAGGGAAAGTGAAGGTAGAGAAGAGAGATACCCCCTCTCTGATTTGCTGAATCTTGACCTAATACTGTTTCACCCGGCTGCTGATACGGATTGGTGTCCTTATTTGCTCATCCTAGGTATCGCACATGTGACTGCGGGGGGCAATACCCGTGGTACCTGAGGCAAACCTTGTATCACTTTCAGTAGTACTTCTGGAGGGTACCCTTGCGAAGCTTGGGTACTTGCACCGACAAAGACTGTTGTTAGGAGGTCAGCGTAACTGCCTCTATTACCTTTGCTAGTGGATTTGGGTAGTAATTACCCTAGACTGCTTTCGGGAGGTCTTATTTTTCTCTTTCCTGTATTTTTGTGTCCGGTCCTAATCACTTGGAGCAGAAATACTTGAAGGCCATTTACTTGGCTGTATCTTAGGGACTTTGTAGTGAGTGGTCTTTGCTCCTAACTTGCTTAGCTTTATACTTTTTTGAGTCTAATAAATATTTTAAAGTGGTTGACCAATTGGTTCATCAATCGAGACGACATCGTGGGTTGTCTCCCGTGAGTGTCGAGCCTTCTTCAAGAAGGCGTAGGAGCAATTCAGAAGGTGGTTATCAACCGGTGTTATCTGACGCAACAGAGAGAGATCCTTCGTTAGGGCTTGAAGATTCTGTAGCTGGTCTTGGTGTTGGTGTCAATATTGAGAGGAGTACTCCACCCACCTCGAGAGTTTTATTTCCAGAAGTAGAAGCAGAGGAAGTACCTCAATATCCTGAATTTCTTCTGTCTCCTCTTTCTTCTAATTCTCCATTTATCATCGAGTACATCAGACCTGAGTCTGAGAGACCCGAGAGTCCTTATCCATTACATTCTGACCTTTCGATGGCCACGACTGGGAACACAACTTCGGTTGTGAGTGCTGCAGGTATTCAGAATCCTCCTAAAGTTGAGGGAGGAGGCACTATTGCTATATCTTCGATTTCTTCTAGTGCTGCTATGTTTGGTTCCGGTTATACCCAAGCACAGGCTTCTCAATCTGGTCCCTTTTGTCTTGGAATGTCTGTTTATGGAATTCCTCCGTTTTCTTTTTCTACTGCTGCAACTGCATCCACACCCATCTCCTCTATGGTTAGCGGATCGACTTCTTTTCAAGGGTTCACCTTTGGAAGTGGACATATTACTCACTCGAATCCTTCCTTAATATATTTTCCTTTTACTTCCCAGACTCATAATTTTAATCCATGGTTTGAAGGTCAAAGTGCTACTACCTTCACGGGGTGGAACCCTATCTTTACGACAATAGGGGCAGGGAATCAGTTTCTCGCTGGTCACCTAGAGAATGTTCATGTCTCTTCATCTAGTGCTTATCAGGCTTTTCTCCTTTTTCAAATGCTTTAGAACCCTTATCAGGGGGTTTCTTCTTGATTCACTACTTCAGTGGGGGGAACTGGTCCGGTTTATAGTAACTCTATGTTGGGAGGGGGTCCTTCTCTGAATGCTGGGTCACAAGGGTTTTCCTATGGCCAAAATTTTTCTACGAACTCCTTTTGGCAACTTGGTGCCTCATCAAATCCAGGCTATTATTTTCAGAATGTGGGAAATTCATCCTATCAAGGATTGAATTCTCCGGCTCGTCCTCATTTACCATTTCTGGAAGCATTAAACTTGCTAGATTTGTCAAAATTGACTAATGATCCAATCCACTATAGTCTAGGGTGGCCTCCAGTCCCTACCAAAATACCTTCAGACATTCCAAATTTTGAAGGAAAGAATGGAGAAGATCCGGCGGATCACATCACCACTTTTCATATTTGGTGTTCATCAAACTCCCTGATCGATGATTCGGTTAGGTTGAGATTATTTCAACGCACCTTGACGGGAAATGCAGCTAAGTGGTATATTGAGTTACCTAGGGGCAGTTTTTCCACTTTTGGAGATCTGGCTACCATGTTTCTAAATCACTTTCAGTTGCCTGTTCGTTACGATGCCGGGACTGAACTCTTGGCTAATTTTAAGAAGGATAAGGCAACCCACATTTCTGATCATATTCAGGAATGGCGGAGAAGGAAGCGGATCATTAAGGCCTACATTCCAAATGAATTCCTTCTAGAATGGTTTTTGAAATCATTGCAGCTAGATATTTCGAAGGATGTATCCCTGTCAGGGGTATTTTCCAAGGAACAGGCTATTTTCAGGGCCCAGCAATTAGAACTGATTTATTCTTAGTGTGGAGTCCTCAATAAAATCTTGTCTGATGCTCCTCACTCCAAATTGGATTTATCCAAAACTAAACCTGGTTCTCATGGTGATGGAATTATTGGGTCGATCGATAGCAGTGCAGCTAACCTGCTCAACCAATTGTAGCAATTTTCCATACAATCTGCTTCTTCCGGTCAGGCTGTACCTTCAGTGCCCACCTCTTCCTAAGCTTTGTCAATAAATGCTGTCTAGACTTCAAACCCCAAAGGAAATCAACAATCCTAGGTGAAGAAGAAAGGACGAAATAATAATAGAAAAAAGGGCAAATATGGGAAGGGCGATGCAAATAAATCCAATGAGCATGTTGGTGAAGGACAAAAGGATAAAAAGAAAGTGAAATTTCCATGCAAGTTATGTACTGGAGATCATCTTACTCACCTTTGTCCTAAGATTCAGGATGTGCAGCGCTTGTTAGCTCAACAGGGATCTTCCAGTTCCCAGGCTGTGTTAACAAACCCTTTTCCCCATGGGAAAAAAATATTTTTTGGCACGAATCAAAGTACTGAGTCTTCCTCTGGAGGAACCCAGGAAGGGGAAACCCCATCAAACATATATATGATGAGTGCTCACGCAAATATTGCTACGTGATCTCGTGATTATGGTACAGCTGAACCTTCAAAAGCTAAGGGTGCTTCTGATACTACTGAACCACTTCATATTCCAAAGCCAACTGTTGAGCCCATACCTCGGTTGCTGATGTGGCTCCGGCTTGGACACTTAGTTCTTCTTCCACCCAGGATTGCCTAGATACCACTCTTCCATCTGAAGAGGCTATCTTGGAAGCTATGACTGGTGTAGATAGACCGTGGGATGATTTGCATCATCAGTCTTACTTTCTACCAGATTTGAATGAAGTTGAGTCAAGTTTTCCAAGTCCTCAGTCTTCTGGTCCTGTTCACCCAGTCTTGAATCCTTTAGCCCCAGCACAGGTATTTGCTAAAGGGAACATGGTTGTGATTTCTCCGACTATCCCAGTGAACATCTCCAGGAATCCCAAAATTATCGAGAATGTTTTAATCGGAGTTGAATCTTCCCCTGAAGAGATTCAAATTTACACCAATCTCTTTAAAGAGTTTAGGGATGTGTTCGCTTGGTATTATGAGGAAATGCCTGGTATAGATCCATCTATTGTCTAGCATGAGATCAAAATCTACGAAAATGCTAAGCCTGTGAGGCAAAAGCTTCGTCCGGTCAACCCTAGGAAGGCTGCAGCTATCAAAACTGAGGTAGAGAAGCTGCTCAAGGCAGGATTCATTTTCCCTATTCCTTTGACTGAGTGGGTTTCAAATCTAGTCCCGGTGGACAAAAAACAAGGAACAATTCGCGTTTGCATTGATTTCAGAGATCTTAATAAAGCATGTTCGAAAGATAATTACCCCACACCATTCATAGATCAGATCATTGATGAGTGTGCGGGCAATGCAATTTTCTCCTTCATGGACAGTTTTTCGGGATTCAATCAAATTACTATCCGTCCTGAAGATCAGCATAAGATTTCCTTTATTTGTCCCTGGGGTACTTTTGCTTACAAAAAAGTGCCTTTTGGCCTTAAAAATGCTGGAGCCACGTTTCAATGGGCCATGTCATATGCCTTCCACGACATCAAACATATTATCGAGGCGTACTTGGATGATCTAGCTGCTTGTTCTCACAAGAGAATTGATCATCCTTCTCAGCTCTGTCAAGTATTTGAACGGTGTCGTTTTTACAAAATCTGGTTGAATACGAACAAGTGCGTTTTCACGGTCACATCCAGTCGGTTTTTGGGATTTATTGTGTCTACACAAGGGATTCAGGTAGATCCCTTCAAGGTTGAGGAAACACTTCGGTTGCCTCCCCCGTCATCCATTTTTCAACTTCAAAGTCTACAATGAAAAGCTAATTTTCTACTAAGATTTATCGTAAATTATGCCAAGATTACAAGAGGATTCATGAGATTATTAAAGAAAGGAGTCCCATTTTTGTGGGATGACTTTGCTCAATGCTCATTCGATGCTTTGAAAAAAGCATTGACCTCTACTCCTATCCTGAGTCCACCTGATTATAACAGGGATTTCCTCTTGTATCTCGCAGCAGCGAAATCTACTATTGGTATGGTTCTGGTTCAGGAGGATGATGCTCTTGCTGAGCATGTTATATACTACCTTAGTCAAGGTTTGGTAGGACCTGAACTCCGATATTCTCCGATAGAAAAACTGGCTTTAGCAGCTATCCATGCTGTGCAGTAACTCAGACATTATATTCTTCTTTGAAAAACTTATGTTTTGGCAGCAGTTAATCCATTTCAGTTTGTTCTCAGCAAGTGAGTGATTGGGGGCAAATACAATAGGTGGATTATGATATTGCAGGAATTTGATCTTGAGTTTATGTCTGCCAAGTCCAAGAAATCATTAGTTTTCACAGAATTAATTTCTGATTTGCCCTATGGAGAGGATATAGTTTATGACGAATCCTTTCTAGATGAGCATATTTTTCTCATCTCTTCACAGGATCCTTGGTATGGGGATCTCATTGTATATCTTCAGACTGCGAAGTTTCCTTCAAATTTTTTGAAAGATGAGCGCCGTAAGTTACGTCACCTGGCTAAAAATTACTTGATCATTGGTGATACTTTATACCGTTGGGGGGTCGATTCAATCCTAAGATGTTGCTTAACTCTCGAATAAGCTGAAGTTGTGCTGAATGATTGCCACAGTGGAGCTTGTGGTGGTCATTTATCCGGGTTGCTACAACCCAAAAGATCTTGCGTGCTGGATATTTTTGGCCTTCGATTTTCAAATATTGTGTTGAGTCGGTCAAATGGTGTCATCCGTGTCAAGTGTATGCTCGAAAGATGCACGCTCATCCAGCTCTGCTCTTCCTAGTTGTCACTTTCGGTCAGTTCACAAAGTGGGGTATTGATTATACTACTTGTAACCCGCCTTTGGCTAAAGGTCACAAGTACATTATTGTAGCAGTAGACTACTTCACCAAGTGGGTCGAGGCTATGCCTACTTTTGGGAATGACGGTGAGACAACAACTCTTTTTCTCTTCAATCAAGTTATTGCTCGTTTTTGTATTCCTAAAGATATTGTCACTGATTATGGCAGTCATTTTCAGAATAGCATGATGGCTGAGTTAGCTCTCAAATTGGGTTTCCGGCAAGAGCATTCATCTCCTTATTATCCTCAAGCCAATGGGCAAGTGGAAGCCGTGAACAAATCATTGAAGACAATTATTCAACGAAAAATTGATAAATCTAGATATAACTGGCACATTATGCTGTATCCTGCACTTTGGGCATACCGGATGTCTGTAATATTCCTATTTAGGAACAGCTCATGAATCATGCACTTAAAAATGCATTTTCAGAAAAATATGCTTTAGAATAGGAAAATAACTCTTGGATCCTTTAGATAAGACAATAAAAAAATTGAATCCAAGATTTGAGCTGAAACAAATAAGACTAGGTGGGTTAAACAGATCTCCCACACCTAGTTATCTTCAAGAGAAGGCCCAATGAGGGGCTGCAGCAAAGTAAAACGCTCTACTGAAAGTGTAGAGAGCTATACATGCATAAAATGTGTTGATAGACATTCAGAAACTAATTTCAAGTAAAAAAAAAACTCATATATGAATTTAGGATCCAAAAACTGGGGAAAAACAATGATTTTAATGCTAAAATAAATGTATTTAGAAATATGCGTAACATTAAGGGAAATGGCTGGAGGTTATTTTATATTAGGTCGTGAGGTACCTATTCTCCAAATTTCAGCTCAAACAAAGCATTCTAGCTATGTTAAACAGTTCCTCCATCCTCGGATATGCTTAAAAATGTTGATTTCCCATGACTTTGAGTATGCAGAAAATGGCTGGAGCATGTAGAGCGAAATTTCTGAAGAAATTAGACAAAATATGTCTGAAACATCAGATCTAAAGTTTATTATAACCGATCATGAAGAAAAATGGAGATTCAACTCCTTTTATACATCAAATAGATCATCCGGCAAGGGGATTTCATGAAAGAACACATACAAGTATTAGATCTACAGAATATGGATCTGAAAAATGTAGAATCACTGAAAATATGAATATATGAGCTGAAATATACAAAATTACAGAAGAGGTTGAAGTACAAACTCTCCGGAAGAAGGGATGGCCCTTCCTCAAGGAAATGAGCACCAAACTAGGGTAGAAACCCTGCTGCAACAATGCACTGGAAAATAACGCAGTTTCTGAAGTATACTGCGCAGTTGATGTTGGAAGGTCCTTTGGCCTGATGCCAAGATCTAGAAATGAAGCTAAATTCTTCCTCACTAATATTCCAGAGAAAGGAATGCTCCCTTTTCTGCAAAACTAGATTTTGAAGTGGTGTTGAAAACCCCTCACTGCAACACCCAGCAACACAGTATTATTCTACTGAAAGAATAAGTCTGTCTTGATGGAGGATGCTTGGCCTCAAGCCTAGATGTGAGGCATTTCAGAACATACTCCTTCAAGATCTCCTCAATGAAGGAGGAGGAATTCCTAAATAGGAAATTCCTCTTTCTAGCTAAACAGCCAAATATTTTTAGTTGCCCAAGCAATCTCAAAATTGAATTATCTTCAACAAAATTTTCTTGTGGCCTTCCCCTTTCTTATATAACATTAGGGTTTGGAAAAACCTAAAATACCTCCAATGAGTTAACCCTTTTCACATGGAGGGTCTCCATCTAAAACTGTGCTGATCAATGAGGAGGTTCAATGTATCTGGACATTGCTGTGATTTGGTCCTGTTGACCTAGTCAACCTTCTTCATCCCTTTTCACACCTAAGTGTATTTTATTGAAATGGCCCAGATTTTTCCATGTTCACATTAGGCATTGATTTATTTTGCTAATTAGGAGTTTTAGAGTTCCTCGTTTACACTTTTATTCATGAGTTTAGCAAACCGAAATTAAAATGCAATATTCCCATTAGCTGTAAAAATTGGGAATATTACAGTCTCCCTTGGAAAAATGTTGCTTGCCCTCAAGCAACTCTTATTGTAGATGAAAACCATCTATTCCCCTCAAAATGGCATCCTCATAAGGAAGGCTTCCTCCATTTGCTGCAATAGGTCATGTATGTTTGGTTCCAAAGCTGTCTTCCACAAATGCATGAGATGAATTCCAACTGTAAGGTTAGATGTCCTCTTCTTATCATGAAGTACAAAATGACAATTATATGATGTACAGCACCATCATAAACACATGAGAGACATAAAATAAAGTAGCTCCTTCCATAAAGGAAAATATTCATCATGCAAGAACATTCCTCCATCCATGTTTTATGAACTTGATTAAGCATTGTTATGCTTTCATTCTTAGCCCTGTTGGCCTTGTTGGATCCAAACTCCATCATTCCAGCGTTATGAAAAAGAATAAGTGAAGGAGCAACATGGGTGGACAAAGATGTCAAACCATATTCTCATAATAATAACCACTAGAGCAAGGCCCTTTTCTGCCATCCTCCATCTCCTCCATGTAAGATGAGCAAGCCAAGCTTCCCAAAAAATGATGTACATGCCTTCCTTTGCTGTAATTTATCTTTGGTACATAAGGCATGAATCAAAAAATTTTGAGCTATGGGGTGGTCACCATACTCATTTAAAAGCAACCAAAGCAACAAGAGGTCTTGCTGCCTTCTTTCCTCCTCATGTGCATCATGAAACCAAACCATACTAATGGACATATGATATGTCACATCAGCCCAATACAAAGTACCATCATCAATGCACATCATGAGATCAATGTGCCAAATTTTACACAATGCAAAACACATAGATATAGGAGATGTCATGTGGTGGCCATACTTTCTAAAGTGAAACAAAATTATACATGCCTTCTCTTGCTGCAACATATCATTGAAATCCAAGGCATGATTCAGAAAATGATGAGCTGTTGGGTAGTAACCATACTCACCCAAGAGAAACCATAGCAACAAGGACTTTTGCAGCCTTCTTGCCTTATGAACATGTGGACCATGGAGCAATAACACAATGATGGACATGTGAAATGCCTCATCAACATAGTACAATCAAGCTCCCTCATACCACATCATGTGGGAGTCATTCTTCCTCCCAAGCCAAAGTTCATGCATGAAACATCCCTCCAACAGAAAGACATGTGGATAAATGAGACATATTTAAAACATGGGTGAATACATGGACATGATATTTAACATGTGATGTCCAAACTATCCTTTTAACAACCACATCAACCATGCTTCCTTTTCATATACTCTATTAATGATGCATAAAGCATGAGATGAGAGAATGAGAATCTTTGGGTAGTGATCATTCTTACCCCAAAGCAACCAGCATTTCCATGCCTCCTTATTCATTTCATGATCATCCTTCAAGGCATAGATCAGAAAAATAGGTGCCTTTGGAGAGTGATAGGAATCTTCCAAAGGAAACCAGTGTAACCAAGCTTGCTGGCCCATATATGTCTGCAAGTGATCATGTTATCTCTTGCTCATCATCCTCATCCACTCACTCCAATATGGAAGATGAGTGATGTGCTGCATAATCATGGCATCCTCCCTTTGTTGAATACCATCTCCTTTGAACCAATGAAGAAACTTGCATCTCATGAAATATTGAAATGCATCTTTGCTGAGATCTCTTAGTGAGACCTCTCTCCCATCTATGACCTTCCAAAACCAGTGAGGCTTTGAATCTGCAGTAAGTAGAAGTCTCTCTTTGAGCTGTAGCATGCTCATTGAGAGAGTGTCATCTAGAGGGGAGAAAATGTTTCTCATCTCAAGATGTCTACTCTTCATCTTCTTCTGCTCCATTGCCCCAAGGTTGAATCTGCCTCTAGAGTGCTCCAAGAGAGATGAAGTCTCTTTGTCACAGTCACTAAGTGACAGCGCTATAGATCTGCAAAGTGGTGCATTTACTGTCTCAAAGCAAGTTTCATTACTGATCTCACAATCAACCATTGAACATAGGATAGTACTAATCCCCTTTCTTGGGACCCTACATCTCAACCCAAGAGGTTGAATGCAGCTCAACAATGATGCATAGGGATATTTTCCAATCTCCTCCTTGATTAGATCAAGGGTCCTCTGTGCTGTGACATATCTTTGCTTCAAATCAACATTTTGATTTAATCCTTGGCTATGCATTAATCTTCAAACAATATGTGCTGAAATTTCATGCATACCTTGGATCAACTGATATGTGGGAACCTCTTGACAGAACACAAGAGTTCCTCCATCCAGATCAATGATGCCTCCAACTGCTGGCAAGAATGATGGCCTCCTTTATTCAAGCATACCAGCATTGGTATCTTCCTTCTCCTCCTCATGCATCTCCTGATTCATGCATGGGTCTCCATATATTAAGAGCTCAAGACAACCTTGCAAAGATGTAGGTGCCTCTTCTCTAGATACAAGCACCTTAGTAGCAGATGGTGAAAATGGATATCTCTTGCCCAAAGTGACAAGATTGACATTCTCCTTTGCTTTGTGCTGATAGAAAGTGTATAGTTCTTCCTCTCCATCTTGAAACCCTTTAGGAGTTTCTTTGCATCTCTTTTATTCATTGTTATACCTCTCACCTTCTTCAAAAAAAGTGGGCATAGTGGATTTATGAGGAGATCTAGGATTCTCTGGTCTTTTTCTTTTCTGATAGGAAGTGCTAGGGCTTCCTTCTTCTTGTTGAAACCTTATGTAGGTCTCACTGCAGCTTGCTTCTTCTCGAAACCCTCCAGGAGTCTCTGTGCATCTTCTTTCTCTCTTCCAATATACCTCTTTGGAGAGGCTCTTCTTAGATCTGAACATTGATGAGAGTAAACTCATCCTCTCCATCATTCTGATCTCTATTTCTTCTCTTCTCTTCTTTGATACCGCTGTAAAGTTCCCTTTTAGGAATATAGAAATTCTATTCCAGAGATTGACTACAGGGGCATTTACTGGATATGTCACCTTTGAAAAAAGGATGAGATCCAGAGGCTACCTGACCATATGCAGAATCTATCTATAGAGATTGAAATATTACTCCTTTATGGAGTCAGCACTTTGGATTGAAGCCACAGGCTGAGCCAAAGATCTTGCTCTGATACCACTGTAATATTCCTATTTAGGAACAACTCATGAATCATGCACTTAAAAATGCATTTTCAGAAAAATATGCTTTAGAACAGGAAAATAACTCTTATATCATTTATATTAGACAATAAAAAAACTAAATCCAATATTTGAGCTGAAACAAATAATACTAGGTGGGTTAAACAGATCTCCCACACCTAGTTATCTTCAAGAGAAGGCCCAATGAGGGGCTGTAGCAAATTAAAATGCTCTAATGAAAGTGAAGAGAGCTATAAATGCATTAAATGTGTTGATAGACACTCAGAAACTGATTTCAAGCACAATAGAAACTCATATCTGAATTTAGGATCCAAAAAGTGGGGAAAAACAGTGATTTTGACCCTAAAATAGATGTATTCAGAAATATGTGTAAAATTAAGGGAAATGGTGGGAGGTTATTTTATATTAGGTCATGAGGGACCTATTCTATAAATTTCAGCTCAAAAAAAACATTATAGCTATGTTAAACAATTCCTCCATCCCTAGATATGCTTAAAAATGCTGATTTCCCATGCCTTTGAGTATGTTGAAAATGGCTGAAGCATGTAGAGTGTAATTTATAAAGAAATTAGATAAAATATGTCTAAAAAATCAGATCTGAAGTTTATTATAACTGAGCATGAATAAAAATTGAGATTCAGCTCCTTTTATACATCAAATAGATCACTCGGCAAAGGGATTTCATGAAAGAACACATACAAGTATCGGATCTGCAGAATATGGATCTGAAAAATGTAGAATCACTGAAACTCTTAATAGATCATCTGAAATATAAAAAATTACAGAAGAGGCTGAAGTACAAACTTTCCGGAAGAAGGGATGGCCCTTCCTCAAGGAAATGAGCACCAAACTAGGGTAGAAACCTTGCTGCAGCAATGCACTGGAAAATAACGCAGTTTCTAAAGTATAATGCGCAGTTGATGTTGGAAGTTCCTTTGGCCTGACACCAAGATCTAGAACTGAAGGTCAATGCTTCCTCACTAATCTTCCAGAGAAAGGAATGCTCCCTTTTCTGCAAAACTAGATTTGGAAGTGGTGTTGAAAACCCCTCATTGCAACACCCAGCAACATAGTATTATTCTATTGCAGAAATAACACTGTCTTGATGGAGGATGCTTGGCCTCAAGACTAGATGTGAGGAATTTTAGAAAATACTCCTTCAAGAGCTCCTCAATGAAGGAGGATGAATTCCTAAACAGGAAATTCCTCTCTAGCTAAACAACTAGAGATTTTGAGTTGCCCAAGCAATCTCAAAATCGAATTATCTTCAACAACCTTTTCTTGTGGCCTTCCCCTTTCTTTTATAACATTAGGGTTTGGAAAACCCTGTACCACCTCCAATGAGTTAACCTCTTTCACATGGAGGGTCTCCATCTAAAACTGCGCTGATCAATGAGGAGGTTCAATGTATCTGGACATTGTTATGATTTGGTCATGTTGACCCAGTCAACCTTCTTCATCCCTTTTCACACCTAAGTGTACTTTATTGAAATGGCCCAGATTTTTCCATGTTCACATTGGGCATTGATTTATTTTGCTAATTAGGAGTTTTAGAGTTCCTCCTTTGCACTTTTATTCACGAGTTAAGCAAACTGAAATTAAAATGCAATATTCCCATTAGCTGCAAAAATTGGGAATATTACAATGTCAGTTAAGACTGCAATTGGTTTTACTCTGTTTCAACTAGCTTAACGGGTTGGAATAAATATTTCTCATTGATTCCTTCTCTTAATTTGGCTGTAGCTGCCACGATGAACGAAGCACATAAGAAACGGGTACAAGTTCAATACGATAAAGCAGTCAAACCTCTGGTTTTCTCAGAAGGCGACCTTGTTCTGGTTTATGCCCAGGACAAGGATGCCCTAGGGGCAGGTAAATTCAAGTCTATGTGGTATGGCCCCTTCATCGTTAAAAAGTTCCTTAAAAAAGGAGCTTATACCTTGGTTGATTTTGAGGGAACTGAGCTGGTGGAGCCCAAAAATGAGCTCTATCTGAAAAGGTATTATGCCTAGGACTTGGCTTGGCATCTTTCTTTTTGTATATATTTTTGTTTTTGTGTTTGTACATATGTGAGTTTTTGGTCTGTGAGGTGATGGTGATGATTTTTGATCTGCTTTGGCAGGTTGTATTGGATGTCATGAGTCATTATGGTTTTACTGATGGTGCTAGTAGATACACCCAGAACTTAGCTTCCGCAGCTTGGGTACTTCATTATCCATCTGGTCAACTGTTAATTTCAAGAGGGGTTTGCATTGGTGCTGCTTCCAATAACGTAGCAGAATACACTGCAGTCATTTATCTACTTTCAGAAGCAATATCTTTGGGTGTTGATTTGTTGGTAGTATTCTTGGACTCCCAATTGGTGGTGTCACAATTGAACAATATATATCGGGTCCAGAATCCTTTCTTGTTTTGATTGTTTTTGAGGGTACGTTTATTGCAAAGATCATTTCAATTTATAACGTTTATTCACATTCCTCGAGCTAACAATCACATGGCAGATTCATTCGCTAATCAAGCAATTGAATGGCATATTATTCATTCAATACTTTAAATCAAATCATCAAAATCATCATACATTTTCACACATTTATTTCATCACATCATAAACTGCTGTATATCTGTATATATCATCAGAATGTACAAAATACTATACAAAAATTTGGACCCATCTGTCCTACAAAAATAGGGCAAATGCCCGATCATGTTCAGTCTCAAAAATATAATACAGACATCCAATCAAATCTATGATCCCTTTCCAACGTTCGTGTTCTTGTAGAACACGATTGTAGTAGAAACACGACGGAATAACCGCACCTAGTCTCACGGTACCCCGACTACCCATCTCTGGATAGCCTATGATAAGTCTTCTACTGCAGAGATAGGCACTTGGCGAGTCAAAACCTCCAAGTTTCTCTGAACGACGTGTAGAGTCCTACCAAGATCTTCAGCATCCGTTTCGCCTCTGCGATGTTTGTGCCATGGGTATCCCTCTGGATGAATTGGTCCCATATCTGTGTCATGGTCATATAATTTTGTAAGTCATTTGGAATCCAATCAAAAACATGTTTGTTTTTATTTTTTCACATATATTGAAGAAAATAAAAAAGATCAATCAAATATTGCAGTCTTACCAATACACCCCATGCTGCGCCAGGTGGAAGGAAAAAGTCTAGATCACCACGAAAATCCATCCCAGCATAGGGATAGTCATCCAATGCAATAATCTATTCTTCCCACCATTGGAAGAACTCATCATCCCATGTCGTTCGGGGAACTTCACTTCCCCCCAGTCTCTTCATCAGATCCTCCCATCAGGCTATTCTTGGGTATCTAGGGCTACTGATGGATGAGATCACTTTGGGTTAAAGCCCAGGAATATTCTCAAAGAAGAATGTCATCAAGATAGTTCCATACCCGAAATTCTTCGTTTTAGCTTTCGAATGGAGGTCAGTTGTTTTTTCATGTTGGTAAGAAGAGCTGTACACCAATCAAAGAGATGCACTAAACATTCCACAGCTATACTCATCTGTGTCCTCGATGCCTAGTGCAAGGAAGCAGATCCTGCCACCCTGCCAATGGTAAAGAGGAGAATTTTCATGTGCAACTCTGATAGATCTTTGATTGCACTCTGAGTCCCTACTTTTTGAGACTCCTCTACACAATAAACGTGGATGTAATCTTCAACTGTAAGCCCTCCCACAAGCTTGCCATGCAAATCTACCGGATCTCCCCTTCGGGAGAGTCCAGTAAAAAAATAAATGTCTTCCACATCTATGTGTATCGGTATCTGATCAATCATGAAACAATCCTCCTCCGGTTCCCAATGATTTACTAGCATTTCAAGTAACTGGAAGTTTCTTTTCATATTTGGCATTTTAAAGAATTTGAGTAAACCACAATTTCGAAGAATATTGAGCAAATTTTGGGCTCTCATGACCTCTTGATCAATGGCACTATGCTCACGTTCTCTCCAAGAGATATTCATCCTACAAAAATCATTAATTTTTTCATTAGGTTCATTTTTTGCAATTACGGTCTGCGCATACGCGACTTCCCTTTTGGACAGTTGCGTATCATACGCGGGTTCATCCACATTAACCCGTGTATGCGTAGAATGCTAAATCAAAACAAATCATTTCCACGGTGAAAACTCAAAATTTTTAATCTATAAATGGATGAAATTAATCACAAAGATGAATTTAAGGCTTACCTGACTATTCTGACGAAGTTTGACGTCTATTTGCTCCTGATTTGAGGAAAGAGGTTTTTTCTCCAGAGCTCTTTTCTCCAATTAAGCAAAGTGACAATGAACCAAATATGAGGTAAAATGTGTATTTATGCCCAAAAAATGATTTTTTTTTTGCAAAATTTCATTATGCTTCGTTTCCACATCTGTATTAAGCTGCATAACCCGGTTGCTTGGAAGTGTTGGGATGGGTGTATTTTCAGGTACTTTTTGTTGACTTTGAGATTTTTGCCGGTTTTCGAAACCATGACCGCTGACCTGTCATGGAAGGTATGTGATCTACACTGGAATATAGGTTAGGTAATCCACTTTCCATTGAATTCTGCATTCTAGCCTCCATTCTGATCACTTGCCATAGGGTCGATCCCATCATGTTATGAGTATTCAACCTATTTCACTCACCGATTATTTAATCATAACTTGGTGGTAGAGCCTTCCTTTACATGGGCTTCCTAGTTAGTTCCTCGCTAGCACTTGTTTCCCATGCTGCACTTTATGTAGGCTTGGGAGTCCTCTTTAGTCCCGCCATGACTTATATGTTGAAGCTCCATTCTTCTTCTTCTTCATTATCATTTTTCTGGCTATTACCCTAGAGGCTCCCTGGTGTTCTTCAGTTGCATTACTGCGTTTCATATTGACTACTTATTTATCTTGGCCTTTAGCCGGCTTCATTTGGACTCGGTGTTTAAGCCATATTTTGACCTTGTATCTCTGTACAAATTTAGCCATTGCAAAGCACTTAGCTATCGCAACTTGACACCCTTGTCACCCATGGATGGAACACTCCTTTGAGTATCGCTTACCCGTTTCCGCCACCTTGCATTGAGCATATGTTTGTTCCTATCCCAGGAACTAGTGCATCTGTTTCTTGATACTCGTTCTATCCATTGTACCATAGCATTCTTTTATTATTTTTCGAGCTTATTATATGAAAAATACAAAAAAAATCAAATATGTTAAAAAGAGCGGGAATGGGATGTTACTTCATGTTTTGATGGCAGTTACAGTATCAGTTTGTCACCCTTGAACAAAGCACATACCACTATGTCTTTTCCTCATTTGGGATGGTTTTAGTTTTGCCTTAGGAAATTCCATAGCCTTGTTTCATGAGTCAGTTCTCCCCCGGTTGGTTATCTCTTCCAATCATATGGAGAGTTTGTTTTTGCCTCCTGCATTACAAACTTATACAGTGTCATTATTTGTTGCCATGGTCATCATGAGTCGTGATTTTTTTCAAGGGAAGTTAAACCTGAGTCGGCCATTCTACGATGTCTCTTGAATTATTATTTAGGCCTTCTCGGTTTTGTCAGTGTCTTGTACTATCACATCAGATGTTTGGTCCTATTCTCATGCTGGTTTGAGAAGGTCTCCATAGACTTCTTTCCGGCGGGTTTGTCTCTTATCGACTACGACATATTTCTCTGAGAGTAAACCTAGAGCTGCACCCTGGCCCTATTTACATTATTGTTAGGTGACCTTATGCTCAACATTTTATCATCATTATGGGTCTTTGACTGAGTGGTTTTCCTTGTGTTCAACATCAGCATACATTATCACACTTGGGATTCGTGTAGTACCTTGATTTCCATTTGACCGTAGCAGTGGATATCTCACCTCTTTATCAGCTTTCATTATTGGTTGGTTGAGAGGGTTTCTTCCATGTTCTAGCTTCATCTTGTACATGTCGGAAACATACTTCGGTTTGGTTCCTTCACTCTACTTTGTTCGATTCCTTCCAAATCTTGGCCTGCGGGTTACACTCGAGCTGGAATGATGTGGGATGCCTCAATGCCTTCCTTCTAGTCGATCTTTTCCCATCGAATCCGACTCATTGCTCTGGGAATACGGTCTAGAGTCTTTTTGTCAGTACCTTAGGGTTTGGAGTCATTAGTGGCAGACTCTTCGCTGTCGACAGTGAGGATTCATTATTGCCTCCTGATTGATATATTATTAAAAGTGTTTGACTTCAACTCATTCATTCACACTTGTTAGATTGTACTGGGGCACCTTGACACCCATTATTATTATCGGTGGGTTGTCTCACATTTGTTAACGGTTTACATTATTGATTGATAATCAGACGATTTCTCACATGGTCTACTTTAGCTCATTCATTCCCATTGTGTAGAATTGTGCCATAGTGATCGGTGAAGACCTCGGGATTTGCATCAACATGCTTCGGTTCACTGTTGACATTTCATCCAACTTCTGCCAATGCACCTTCCACTCTTATATGTTGCAGTTTCAGTACAACAACATCTTATATGTTGGCCCCCGAGTTGCGTGATTGAACCATGTTTTCCACCTCTTATGATTTGGTACCTGGAGATTCAGTTACTTGAGTGATCAAATATCTACTACAACATCATTGATCAGTATTCTATATGTGATACTTGCACTTGATTTTCGACTTGTACTTCCGGGCAGTGCTCAGATGATTCACTATGTACTTTCTAGTTCAGTTATACTCGTATACATTTTTGGATCTATAGACATTATTTTATTTCACTGAGCATAGGGATGCCCGCCTCAGACATGAGTTGACTCTCTGACTTCTTTCATTGGTTTTTTGATAGGCTGAAATTTGGTGACGTCCTCTCTTGTCTTCGCAAGGTTATTTCTATCCACATAATATATTTCGGCCATCATGTACCCCTTCTGACCTCATATATTAGGGGGAATCTTTTATAGCATCATTTTTCACCCTCACGTGAATAATGATTGTCTCTTTGGTCATAGGCACCCTTTCCTTCCAGACTTGAACAAATTCATAAAAAACAGTGTTAAAATTCCCATACGTGGTTATGCCTAGACTTTTCCACGTATATACGCGAGCCCATTCATAAATTTTCCGCATATGCCATTTAAATCATTAAAAAATATATAAATTCCTTATTTTCATGGCAGGGTGGTGGTTATTCCCGTGATTCAACCACCCCAACCCGTGGCCCAACTGTTTCCAACTGCTGAAACTACTTTGAGGGAGTATAAAAGCCCCTCATGTGTATGGCCTAAGGGAGAGAGAAAAAATATATATATTATACTCTGTTGGATGCCTATTTCAAGTTTGATGTTCCCGTGTCTCCTACACTTCCCAAGTATATTCAGGAAACCCTTGTTTCCTTGAAGGCGATCATCATCTTATATGACATCTCATGTGAACACATCTTGGAAGAATCCTAGCGAGGTGAGGGCTGGACGGATCCAGAGGACGGTCTACTCGAAGGCCGTGGAAGGATTCAGGTGATCTCTCCACTTTCTAGTCTTGTACATGCCATTTATAATAAAAAGTACTATCTTGTTCCCGAATATTAACATGTCTATATATGTGTAAAGATTGTTAGTTAAACATCCAGTGTTTCTTATATAATATTATATATGGATTATACTGACATTTAGGAACAACATATGCTGTACAACTAGTGTTTCGTGTTCGTTCTATCTTGATTTACAGGTTACGAAGCACGAGGAGTTGCTGGGGGTTTGAACCCTGCGGGATTTACAACAAACGTAGGACTTTCGGGTAAGTTCCGCAATTGATTAAATCTATTTTTCAGCATAAAAGATAGTTTAAGTGAGTCCTTCTTGAATGGTATGCCCCTGATCTGTGAAGTTTGCCAACCCAAAAACCTTTAGGGAGTTATTTCCCGAAACAGAGTCTGATGTTCCCATGCCTCCTGCACTTCCCAAGTATATTCAGGAAACCCTTGTTTCCTTGAAGGTGATCATCATCTTATATGAAATCTCATGTGCACACATCTTGGAAGAATCCTAGCGAGGTGAGGGCTGGACGGATCCAGAGGACGGTCTACTCGAAGGCTGTGGAAGGATTTAGGTGATCTCTCCACTTTCTATTCTTGTACATGCCATTTATAATAAGAAGTACTATCTTGTTCCCGAATATTCACATTTTTATATATGTGTAAAGATTTTTAGCTAAACATCCAATGTTTCTTATATAATATTATATATGGATTATACTGACATTTAGGAACAACATATGTTGTACAACTAGTGTTTCGTGTTCGTTCGTTCTTGATTTCCAGGTTACGAAGCACAAGGAGTTGCTGGGGGTTTGAACCCTATGGGATCTACAACAAACGTAGGACATTCAGGTAAGTTCTGCAATTGATTAAATCTAGTTTTCAGCATAAAAGATAGGTTAAGTGAGTCCTTCTTGAATGGTATGCCCCTGATCTGTGAAGGTTGCCAACCCAAAATCCTTTTGGGAGTTATTTCCCGAAACAGGGAGGCTGAATGTATGGATGAGAGAGAGCTCCAATGATATCGTCGGCGGCATGAGATGCCCCTGGTGTGTTGGCACCACTGGGTCTAGGAAGATTAGGTAGAACGATATAAACATAACCTGACTGAGCGTAAATCAGGTCATATTTTAACACAATTTGGAGAGCGGCTTCTTCGGTTTGAGGGAAATGCGATGCGACATCTTTGTCGATAACAAGAAAGAGAGATTTAAGGAACCAGTCCATGTAGACATGGTCTTTGAAGGTAGGGGCTCGATATAGGCTCTTTCTTCTCCGCCATTCCTGGACATGATCGAATAGGTGCTTCGCAGACGATTGATGGAAAGAAGTCAAAAGTTCGGTACCAGTGTCGTAACGAAGGGGAAGCTGGAAGTAAGACGGAAAATCTCAAGCAAGAGTCACAAAGGTGGTATGAGAGGATGAGGCCTAATCAACATACCACTTAGAAGCTTCACCTGTAAGCGTACGTTGGAACAACCAAAGATGGACAGAGTCATCGGTAATGGAGTTAGAAAAACACCACATGTGGAAAGATCGAACATGATTTGTAGGATCTTTTCCAGCAAGGCCTTCAAACTTGGGGATGTTCGAAGGGAGCTTGGTCAGCATAGCAGGCCAACTAGCGTCATGGTGTATAGGGTCATTGATCAACTGGTTAAAATCGGGAAGACTGAGGCCTGCCATATAGGGGAGTAAGGGAGTAGCTGGGGTAGTTCCTGTTGCGGTCCCACTAGTAGTATTCCTAGCATTAGGGCCAGGGCTACCACCAGCGTTAGGTCCTAAACCAGACATGGTGAAGGTGACAGGGGGTGAACCGGGGGAAGAACCAGAAGGGGAACCTAATGAAATAGAAGAGGAGTCAGAGTGCGGACTCAGTGGAGGACTAACTCAAATCCTACGTGGAGGAGTAAGTCTCCCTACCAGAAACTGAGGATGAAGGCCAAGAAGTCTCCGGGATAAACACCTTGGTGGTGCAATGGTGACGGCACAAACATGGCACAAAGGGAAGAGAGACCAACAAGGGCAGAGAAGTGCAGGATCAACTGATTACAATGTCGAAACAAGGGTAAAGAGGTGCAAGATCAATTGATTTCAATGTTAAAGTCTTTGCTTGGAGGTGTTAACCAAGCTTTTCTTCACTTAGGGTGTGTGTGTAAAGTGTGTAAATTTTAATTTTTAAACCCAGATGTTTGTGGAGAAAAAGAAAAAGTGTGTTGTATAATTATAAATAAACCTGCAGATAACAATATATGAAACTGAAATAATAGAAAATAAACAGCTAATAATGCAATAATCTAAACCTAAGGAGGCGAGCCTCTCAACAAGTAGTATGTGGGTGGGAAAAAATCTAGTCAAAACACAGCAAAATAGCCAATAGATATAAGGTCGGGAGGGATAGGGATCTAAAGGTCAGATCTGCTGGAAATAGGTGCAGAAAAATAACAAAAAATCAGAGGAAAAAATTACTGTAAATGAGGTGGCGAAAGGCTATAACCTGGAGGGAAGCGGAGGGGACCCTAGAGGAAAACCCAAACAAAACTGAAAAGAGGTGTTTTGGATGGATAAATAACCAATCTGAAGTGGATTTGAAGGTAAGGTATTAGATCTGAAAAAATCGCTGAACACTGAAAATTTCAAACAACCTACAACAGCTAAAACTCTTCCACAAAGTGTGGAGGGTACTGAAGCCCTAGAGGGCTAGGTTCCCACTTAGATGAGTAAAACATAACAAGTATAGGTCCAAAATGGACGGAGAAGGAGGTTAGACAACCCTGAATAGAGGCCCAGACAAACCTAGAAAACTTTCAGAAAAATTCCCTTAAAAAGTCTAGGTTGCAGTTTCTGACCTTATTTCTGCAGAGGTCATAGTTTTTGGTCTGTTTTTTGCGCCCTGGAGGTTTGACTCATAGGTTTTGGCCCAAAAAGTGCGACCTGCAATTTCGGCACTCTCGGTAGAAGGTTTCAACATAATGTGTCATCTCAGCTGTGGCTGATGTCTGTCACTTGCGCAATAGGTCTGAAAACACACAGAAGTTAGAATTTTTAATGTTTTAGGGTTTTATAGGTTAAAAACAACATCAAGAAAAGAAAAACAAGAAGCTGAAGAGAAATCCTAGCGCTTGAAGTAGCTGGATATGCAGGGATCTGAAAAACGACAGCGGTCGTAATCGTAAAACCGTGTGGAGTCGCCAGTTGTTACTATGAATCTTAATCGCAAGTGTACAAAAAAATACCACTTTAGCTGTGCATAACAAACAACCCTAACAAAAAATATGGTTGCCAATATCTTTAGATCTACAATTAGTTGACAAAGATAAATGCTGCAAAAATTTATATCTATGCATTAAAAGACATTAAGCAGTAAATAAAAACAAGAGTTGCTCCATGCATCCAATAGACAAGGCAAGAATATGTTGAATGAATTTTGTATTAATGACACATGGGAGGAAAACATAGAAGGATGTTACCAGTTCTTCTCAATGGGATGGGTTATTGTAAGTCCTCAACACTTCAGATCTAAAATTCCTCTCTCTTGATGGTGAAGAAAACCAAGACAAAAATGAAACTCAAAGGGAGTTCACAAGCAAAAAGATAGAAAAAATATGACAATGATGGTGGATCAAAGTCAGACCAAAAGTATAGATACAGAGTGATCTTTAGGCAACAAAATGTAGTAAATGAATGGAAAAACCTTTCTATTTATAACAAAATATTGAGTTAGTCTAGATATTGGTGCATAATTAAAATATTATTAACCAAATCAAGATCCAACTTTTATGGAATATTTTATTATATTTGTTGATGGGAAAAAAGAAATTGACTTGGGTTAAATCCCTTTATTTGTAAATAATAAATATATAAATGATTTATTTATTATTTTAAGGATGTGGTTGAGTAATAATCAAATAAATAATGATTTATTTAATTATTTATAAATGATTTAGTCAAATTTAACAAGGAATATTATTTAAATAAGGTTTAAATAATTATTCCTACAAAATAATAAGATAAATAATGATTTATTTAATTAATTTTCATGTTTTGGGTTAAATATGACCAGGAATATTAATTAAAATGCTGTTTAACTAATTATTCCTTGAGGAAAATCAAACAAATGTAGATTTATTTAATATTTACTCACGGGGTTTCCTGTTTATACCATAAACAACTTAATAAAGGTGGTTTACTAAGTTATTTTTCATAGTGAAAGAAATTTTACTTGGGGTAAAATTGGTCTTACATGGTGTACTTAGGTCCATCTAATAGTAACATATTAGATGACCAAAAAATGGTGTAACAATTAGTTAGGTAGAAAATGATATTGGTTCAATTGTTTAAGTTGAATAAATGGAGAAATAAGGGATAGAATAGATTAGGATTTTAGTTTTCATAAGAAGTAAAATAGGGGTTTGCTAGTCTAAATGCACCCTTGGGAAGAAATGAATAAAATGTTAGTTTAGTTCTAGGAGAAAAATTGAGGTTAAAAGGATAATGGGGTTGATTTGTATTCAAAAGGCTTATTGGTGAAATTTTAGTCTAAAGTTTAAAACATTATGTAAATAGGCACAAAGTGTAAATTTTATATTTCATATATATTCTTATCCAAAGTTTTTCAATCGAATCAAGGATCGCCACATGAGAAACCCCGGATTAAAGAGCGCACACATCTTAGTCGCACGATGATCCAAAGCAATGGATCAACAACAAAATTTCAGTTTTGGTCCCCCCTCTCTATCCTATCTTTACCGTCGGGGGGGGAATTCAGTTCAAAAATATGATTTTCCCATGCCGGGTCCCACTCTATGTGGAACCTTTCCCACATTTCGCACCCCCCCTGCCTAATATCACTAGCCTCCCTTGACCCAGTCTGAAAACCACTTCCCCCTCATCTCTTTCCCGCTGTCCCTACCCCCTCTCCGTCCTCCACTATTTCTATGCCATGTGTTCCTAACCGTTACCCAATCAATCTCTTTCCTGGGAATTTATCGTTTACACATTAAATTCTCCCGGGTAACCTTTTGAATCTAACCGACCCGTGCCTACCTGCAATGGAAAACCCATGAATGATTTGTAAACCTTGAACCCATCCCCATTTCACCTTTCTGTTGCATAATTATCTACAAATTAATTTTAATTTTCCAGTTTTCCAGTGTGCAATCAAGTTCTCTAGCTAATCAAAATTGTGATCGAGCACCAATGTCCCGTTTCCTTCTCCTGATCAGCTACAAACCTGAAAAAAGTCCCGGTAAACCCTTGATCTTCCTCATCCCAGATTCTATTAAAATTATCAATTGATGAAGATGCCTCCTAAGAAGAAAACTCAGGAGGACTCTGTTAACCACTTGGTTCATCCTCCAGTTTATCTAGACCACATCCCCTTAGTTGATCGAGACTATAAAATCTTCGAGACACAATGTGAGTTTGAACTCTTCAAACTCTACTATTGGCTTGAAGACAAATTTGTAGATAAAACAGATGAAATTGGACTCTAAGAGTCGAAAATCCCTCAATACATTTTTCCCCAAACCTTCCATTCTCCAGAATTCACCAAAAGATGCCAAGCCTGTTGTGTCCCTAATCAAAGAGAAATTATAGCCCCAACTGGTGAAATTATCTTCACCATTATTGCTAAAGCCATAGATCAGATGATGCAGGCCCCCTCTATGGAAAATAGTATTCCATTCTCAATAGAATCCTTGACAGAACTATACTAGAAGCTTGAATTTTCCAAGAGAGCTCGTATTTTTGACCTTTTCCTACAAGAAAACACTCAATTACCAAGAAAGAATCCACCATATCCTTCCTCAATCTTCCCTGATCAAGCCAAACAAATTATATCTATAATATCCTATATTTTGGGTTATTATTCTGATCAGTGGGTAGATGAACCCATCTTAGGTTTCCTATCCATATTTTCCATAGATAGTAAGCCTTCTATTATATTTAATTTCAGTCAATTTCTAGCTGATAGCATTCATGAACAATTACTGAAGTTTCCAACTGAGGAAGTGTTCAAATATACTTCAATTTTGGCCTACATGTTTTTATATTATCAGGCATACAAGTTTAAATTTTCCATGCATAAATTAGATGAAGAGGGAAACCAAAAGTCAGTCATATTCTGGACTTCCCTAGTGATGAAGGAGCAGGAAGAATTCACCTACAAACAATATATTGAACAATTTATCCACCCAGAAGTGAGTGTATTAAACAGTTCAGTAGAGCCGAGAATCATTGAGGAGATAAAAATAACTTTACAGCTAACAGAGCAAGAGGAGATTGGAGACTGGTACATGTACCAAAACTACACCGAAACCAGTGTATGGGTGTGAATTGGCACCATACAAACTGCCAAAATACCTCCCCATGAGGATTTTTGCAATGGAATACATCAGACAAATGCTTAATTCAAATAAGATACACTTTGCGTAAGCTAAGAAGAAATCACAGTTTAGAATCAAAACACAGATTGGTTCCTTTGTATGTAATAATAGATCAGCAGGAGAAAAATCATATAATATTCTCAAGGATATGAAGTTCAAATTAAGTTTTGCATGGTCCTATGAACCTCTGGGTATTATTTCTAAATTGAGAGTGGAAAATAAAACCACTCCATACACTCATACCGAGAGACCTGAAATTGAGATATATGTGAACTAGCTAACTTGGGCAGAGAATACCTTGTAGGAAGCTGAGGAAAAGCTTGTTTCTACCTCCACTTCGTAAAATCCCGTTCCTTAGGGGAAAGCAACCAAAAGACAAAGAGAAGAAGAGTCATCTTCAGTGAAAAAACACGTAGGGAAGGAGTTTAAAATTATGTATAGGAAGAGGACAAATTGAATCCAAAAGCAGATCTAGAGAAGAATTCAGAACAAGAAGTGGCCATGGTAGTCAAGGAAACAATATCTAGCTCTCTTGTAGGTGGCAAGTTTGCTGCATATCCCACAATGTGATCAATATCCTAGGAGCAACAAGACACTGTCCAAACTATAAAGGTTTTTCAAGGGGATAAAGAAATACTATTTTTGACAGATTTAGAGAAATAAAACTTAAGAATGAGATTCTTAAGAATAACACCTATACTCAGTTTTGGAAGTAGACTTCCAGCTCACAGAGTAGGCACTAGAGAATTTGGCGGAAATTCCGACGGCCAAATCGTCGCTATTCCGACACATTGTCGTCGCAGGAGCGACAGTTAGAGGGCGGGCAAACCGTGGTTTACCATACCGTCGCAGTTCCGACACAACTAAAAAGTGTCGCAGTATCGACACTTTTCTGTCGCTTCCAAACAAGCGTCACTCTTCCGACGTCTCCTAATCCGTCGCACTTCCGACCTCTATAAACTGTCACACTTCCGGCGAAATGTGGTCCGACATTTTGAACGTCGCTCTTCCGACCTCTGTAAACTGTCACAATTACGACGAAATGTGGTCTGACGTTTTGAACGTCGCTCTTCCGACGTCTGTAAACTGTCACAATTACGACGAAATGTGGTCCGACGTTTTGAACGTCGCTCTTCCGACGTCTGTAAACTGTCACAATTACGACAAAATGTGGTCCGACGTTTTGAACGTCGCTCTTCCGACGTCTGTAAACTGTCACAATTACGACAAAATGTGGTCCGACGTTTTGAACGTCGCTCTTCCGATGTCTGTAAACTCTCGCAATTCTGACGCTTACGAGACGTCGGAATTGCGACGGAAGGTTCAATTTAAAAAAAAAAATGAAATTTTAAAAGAGGAAAAACGTTGTTTTGAATATATTATATGAAGTAAAACAATACATGAAGTCATTACATTTTCACATCTGAAGATTTGAACCCAAATATCCATCCAGAAAAGTGGAAGTCCCACCCCAGACAATGATAGAAAAATACCCCATGTCACATACATGGACATGATATAAAACCCAGTAACGGTCCACATGGAGATTATCGACAAATCTGAGAAAGCATCCAAATATGCCCGAGGCATCTATAAGAAAGTGAAATAGCAGTATGTAGAATAGTAAAACAAAAGATAGAGTACCGACGTCCATTGTTCCAAATACAAATTAAAGTACCCAAAATCCTTGAACAGAGAAAAACGCTAATCATGTGAGGAGTAAGATATGTCCCAAATATAAAAAGACCATGAGACCATATCAATAAACCAGCAACATAGACCAGCATCGCTAGTTTTGAAGGCAGAGTGATAAACATTAATCATTTTTTTTTCACGAGAAAAAACGCTGTTTTGAATATATTATATGAAGTAAAACAGTCCATGAAGTCATTACATTTTCACATCTCAAGATTGGAACCCAAATATCCATCCAGAAATGTGGAAGTCCCACCCCAGATAGTGATAGAAAAATACCCCATGTCACATACAGGGACTTGATATTAAACCCAGTAACGGTCCACATGGAGATTATCGACAATCCGAGAAAGCATCCAAATATGCCCGAGGCATATATAAGAAAGTGAAATAGCAGTATGTAGAATAGTAAAGCAACAGATAGAATACCGACGTCCATTGTTCCAAATACAAATTAAAGTACCCAAAATCCATGAACAAAGAAAAACGCTAATCATGTGAGGAAGACCATCAGACCATATCAATAAACCAACAACATAGACCAACATCGCTAGTTTTGAAGGCAGAGTGATAAACATTAATCATTTTTTTTTCACAAGAGAAAAAACGCTATTTTTAATATATTATATGAAGTAAAATAGTCCATGAAGTCATTACAACAATATAGAGACAGATTGTCTCGTAGATAAGAAAAATGATAATTGATGTTGTGTTGTTTCCTTCTTTTAAGAATGTGCTGGAGGCAGGCCCTATATCTTGGCTTGCTGCTGTCCTCTTTAGTAATTCTATGTTGATTATTTCATTTCAATGATACTCTTTAACTGCTCTGATACTCTTTGACCTTTGTTCATCCTTTTATCCTTTTTATCATGATATACTGTGGTAAATAGGCAAAAATTTATGTAAGGATAATTTTTTACAAAAGTTCCATCATTTCTTCCCATCATTGAACTTCTGGCACTCTGGTCCTTTGCAACTTTCTTAATGTTTCATCAGCCTCAGTATATCTAAAGAAATCAGGCTGATTTGGGAACAAATGATTTACTTCATGCTCAAGATAAAATAAATTCTCCAATCTGTCATGAAGGTTTTTCCCTGTAGGCAATGCTGCTGTTGATGAATTGGTTGAAGAACTAGCTTGATTATCAGCATATTTGTCTAATTTTTCAACATAACTATCAAGGTCCATTAGCTTATCTTCTGCAACTATAGGACTGGGAAATCCTCTATTTAACAAAATATTCAATCTTTCTCTGAAGGCAATGATTTCTTCTTGCATATATGAGCACCTTCGTTCTAAATTCTGTACCAGAATTATTTTAGTAAAGAATTTCTTTATTTCCAAAATTGTTCCGGTCCTGTCCTGAATACCAATTTTTGCAAGTTGATTCTTAGTCTGAGTATTCAAAAAATGTATAAGTCTATTGGCCTCTTCTGGCATATTTCCCAACTCTTGTCTTGATCTCTCAATCTCATCCAGAGCCAATTTAACTAAGTTATTATGTTCATCCATTATCTGAATTGAGGGCCAAACATCCTTTATTGATTGAATGATATTATCCCAAAGAATATCATTTATTTCTTTTAAAGGTTTCTCCAATGTGAGATCCTTTTCCAATGCTTTGACTATTTTTTCTAATTTGTTCACTTCTCTTGTTTTATCAGCAACACTCATTTTTGAAAGATCATATTTATGTTTTAGAGTGGCCAATTGTTCCTTTGTTTTGTGAAGCTCTATGGCCTGAATGTTCATATCTTCCATTGACTTTGTTAATTCATCAGTGTTCAAATTTGTAGTGTTGCTCTGTGACAATTCTGCTGGCTGACCTGTTGTTGCTGTACCTGTCACTACTCCTGCTGTAGATACTAGAATATTTTCCTACTTATCTTTTAATGCATTCTCAAGCTCTTTTTCAGTTGCAGTAAGTTTTCATTCAATTTTAAGAGAAAATCCATTAGTTCTTCCTCAGAATTTTGTTTGATGATTTCTGCAGTCTGTGGATGTCTTGAGGCCGGTAACTTTAATTGTTTTCTCAGAGCTGCAATATCATCATCTTTTCTCTTGATCAAAGCTTCAATGCCTTTCACATCTTTAGGATTATGACCCAAACCAATGATTATTTCCTCTAAAGTTTTGATTCTATTATCCTTAGCCTGGGAGGAGGCTTTTTCAAGCTGCAACTGTGTATTAGTATTATCCAAAGAATCCTGCAAATTATGGGTCATCATTGATTTATCCGTCAGAGTAGAATAAATCATCTCACCTGTTTGCTTGTGTGGCTCAATTTGATCTAAAGGATGGATATCCTTACTAAGACTTCAAAATTAGTCCTAACGTAATCTGCAGCTATCTGAGGCTGCCGCACCTTGGGCTTCAAATGGCTCATTAACATCTTACCCTATTGGATGTCATAAGCTGACATCAATCTTTCTTGATTTTTCGGAGCCATCTTCAAATATTGGTTGTACACTTGAAGTCTAAGTGGATCGTTCCTGGCCTTTATATTGGTGAATGTTCTTTTGATGTCCTAGGCAGTTTTTACTGGAGGTTTGAAAGAAGATATTTCTGCACTTTGTTGCCTCTGTATTCCCTATTTTTGAAAATTAGTGGATGTCCCACTACCTGTACCTGTTTGCTGACTGTCTTCTCTTCCCTGACTGTCAGGGATTTCCTGAAATGATTCATCTTCTGGAAGGGGAGTTAATTTATGCCTTTTAACATCTTTCTATTCAGAAGAGCCACCAATAGGAGTAGTTGTTTCAGCCTCTCTCTTTTTTCCCTTTTCTATATTCAGAGGAGTTTGTAAAATAGAAATTTCTGGCTCACTGATCTGAGTAGGAGGAATTTGTCCTTGACCTTGTTCTTTATAAGTCTCTGGTTGCGTTGTCATTATGAATTTTTCAATTATTTGTATATCAAGCTCCTTTTCTTTTCCTTTAGATTCTACTGCTACTGTACTAATCTCCTGCAAATTTTGTTGTAAAGTCCTGGCTGAAGAAGATCCCTGCACCTGTCCAAAAGATTCTAGGTCAAGTATCTTTTCAAGATCTTTCATTACATTTTCAACATTGACCTTCTCACTATCATTTTCAACCAATGTCCCTTCTGTCCATTCATCCATATTAGCATATTGTTCTATTTCTGGGATTCTTTGATGGATGTATGGTGACTGTTCATTTTTCATTCTTCTATCACAGATAAAGTTGTTTGGATCATAAGGCACCCAGTAGAAACTCTTTTGTAGTCTGAGATGGTCTTCTAAAATCCTTTCGGCTTCCTGTCCAGCTTCCCTAGTGTTACAAATGAAGGGACCTAATTGGCTCTTGATCCTGAGTTGAGCCTTTTTCTTTGCATTGCAAAAATGAATTATATCTGAATTATTCATCTGCATGAAATATTCTAATGCAAAGAGTCTCATTGGGACATACTTGGGCAGTTTGAATGGGCATAATTCACATCCATATATCCTGATCTCTGTGTAGTTTTTATATAGGTACCAGTCACCTATCTTGTACTGCTTTGAGAGATGAAGGATTTTCTTGATTTCATTGTTAATTCTAGGAGGAGAGACTCCTGTCAACAAGGTAGTTGTAGGATGAACAAAAAGGTTGACAAACTCATTATAGGAATAAGGAGAATCAGAGGAATTGTGAGTAATGGTAGACCAAAAGATGACTGACCTAGGATTCCCTTTGGCATCAAGTTTCTTAACATAAAAAGGGAAATTTTCTGACTAAAAGTAAATCATGAGATGATATATGACAGAAGAATACTTAAATACTCTCTCATTCTCAGATCTCATGAACTGATCATGGATTTTGTTAGCAATATAAGATGCAAAATCGTACTTGACAGCAGGAGGCTGTCCAGGGGTAAAAATGGATAACAATACTAGGGTTAAGTGATCAACATACTCACTAGTATTGAAGCCCATTATGGAAGATATCATGTCTAAAATAACTCTACCCTCATCATTAAAGAAAGCATAACCATAAGGGGGAGGGTTTTTAGGCTGATGCTCTGGTAACATGAAGGTTTGGCATAGGCGGTTTAACTCTTCATGGGATAACTTAGTAGATTTCTCAAGTAATTCAACCATGGACAGGGGAGTGAGAGCTTGACCGGGTTGGAATTGTAGCATTTCATTTATGGATTGAGCAGTTATTGGGAAAAGGACATTTTGACTTGGGGATAAAACTGCTCGTTGGTTGGGATCATACTTTGCGGAGCAATAATGGATTAACTCGGGAAAAATATGGACTGAGGGGAGAAAGTACATAGGAAGATTTGATTCCCAAAGTCCAAAGATGTCAGAACCATTCAAATAATTGTCTCTGCAGCGGAAAAATATTCGAAGAGGATTCTCACAGAGACGCAAGTCCTTAATTTGAAAATCCATATCGGCTAAAGGAAAATAATCCAAGTCCTTGTGAGGGGCATTGATGGGCACGACATTCAGAGCTACAGGAACTTCCATTTCTGGTTCTTGTGGATTCATAAATGGAATTTCGGGGTTTTTGTGGAAAAGGGGCACAATTACCAGTTTTGGGAATATAATTGCAGTTCTGGGAACGAAAAAGACCAAACTGAACTTCTTTTCAGACCTTAGTGCAGAATTAAAACTAAAACCAGGATTTTTTACAGAGTTTAGCTGGGAATTGGAATAAATACCTGTTTACGGGAAATGAAACGTGTTTAAACAGGCGCTGGTTATGACAGAAGAACCCTGAAATACTCGGCTTCAATTCTCTTCAGCAAGGTAATGGTCAGCAAGCGTTAACAGTTGGTTTTTGAATTTTGTTACATGGAAGACTGGCTAGCGCACGGAACAATGAAAATGACGCAGACGCAATTTGTTTTATTTACAAAGTCAAAAGGGTGGCGGGGAACATTGAAAATGACCCGAAAAAGATTAGGGCGAATTTGATAAGAAATTTGCGTCACAACTCTCCCTCCGTACGCCAGCCAACTTCGGACCCGAAAAATATTAGGGCGGAATTCATTTGGTTTTCACGTCACAAAATTGGCCGACATCAGCAGGCTATTTTGGAACGCGAATTGGGTTTGAATTATGGTTTATCGCCGTTTGAAGTCTGGCGGGCTCGACTCAAGAGAACCGAGGTCGTGAACACTGTTCAAATATAAAAATCCCGCTTAATAAAGAGACAAGATTGTTGTGCTTTCGGAACCTGACCCGAGGATTGGACATGAGTTAACAAACAAAAGGATAGCGGAACCAGACTTGCACCCATGGTCAAGCCCTGTACCAAAACCACGAGCGGAATCACAAAAGCGGGTTGCCCATATCACACCGCTTTTACGGAGTAGGCGGTATTTCCTATTCGCGAGCGATTCCATAGGGAATGCGACACGTGGCAAAGTGACCCCCGGAAAACCACCGTTTAACCCGCACCATCGCACGTTAAAGCCCGACGTTGGAAGCCGAGCGAAATTGCCAAGAGTCGTTGATTTGGAGAAGGGCCATCGGACGGTGGTCGCACGTTGAACTTGCCTGGAGGTTAACTAAGGTGTGCGGAGGATAGCCCGGTACGATACGAGTGTTTGATTGGTTATTGATATATATAGGTGGGGCCGGAGTATAATGAAATTGTTTAATTAAACGATTGGCGGATAATTAGCATAAGTCTAGAGCGTGATTGTTGTAAGGCTGGGTGGTGAAATATAGAGCCGAAAGTTCATTACAAGTTATTTATTTAAAAAGAAACGTGGAGTATAAATACAAAGTGTTGAAAGTTAAACATTGGTTATAAGGCCTGGAGATAATATAAAGTCGAGATTATAAATTAAAGTCCAACCATTGTGGATGGTATTTATTTATCAAATTCTACGAATTTGATAAATAAACCCGAAGAAAGAAGAAGTCAATGAAGACCCAGGCTGGAGGAAAAGAACGGGGTAAACCAGGGGAAAATGCTGACAGAGCGATTGTAGACACACCAGCTCTCCTTAGGGGTCCAATTTCAGTTTTGTTGCATCACACGATGATCTCTCTTCTCTGGCATTTACTTGTATTGAAGATCACTATTCTAGGAATAAGGATTTATTTTCTCCAAAAATAACCCTAGCCAAACATTGACAATGCATCAAGGATATCTTTCTATGCTACATAAGTACATATGTTCTACTTCTAAATCATGTCTTGGAAGTGGTTGTTTTGCTGGAAATTATTCACCAGTTGGTTTCATACCAAAGTCTTTTTCTCATTTCCAGCATCCAATACATGAAAAAGATAATGGTTTAAAACAACATAAATATTTGAAATTTTGCAAGAATTGTCTGGCACATTTTGAATATGAATTTTGAAGTCAAGTGCATGATGCTGTATAGGATCAAGTGTCATTTTGAATACCAAATGTTTCACAAGAAACTTCTCAACATGCTACCATGTAGTAAGGATTAAATGACAATATTGCATCAACTATTTCCATAATAAAAGTGCACCTCGGCCATAAGACTAAACAACTACAAATGTTGTAGATCTAACAAGACCACACAATCAAATGTATTCCACAAGGCCAATACTGTATGAAAAATGAAAATGATTTTGCAACCAAAAAATACCTTAGGCAACTAATTCAATTAGATACACCAAACCATCAGCAAAAAGGAAAACCAGCCTACTTGGCCCCAATATTTTCAACTGGGTCCTCTAATTCAACCAATAAAAAGGCCAAAACCATAGCATTGAGATACATTTCATTACACTTTCAATAACAATAAAATTTGACTCAGCCATAACCCTTTCCTTTTAGACCACTGGGTAACAAATATGTTTCCTTTCACCTTTGAGTTTTCAAATTATGCCTACCAAATCTAAGACATTTAAGAAGGGGAACTAATACAATGTTAAAAAGAAAACCAGAGCACACATCTAAAATAACAACCCTCCATGAAAAATTAAAATAACACATTAAAATCGAATATAAGGGGACAAGGAAAGATCCACCACGGTGAAGTTTCACGTGCAGGGGACCTTCCTTTAAACATAATTTTTTCTCTGACCTGCAATTTTTTTGTCACTGAGCCATCCTTGTTGAAGTACAACTCCTTTTCCATAGCTCTTGTATTAACTACCTTCTCTCGGTCGCGTAATCTCAGAGTCCCTCTTCTGCTTGAGCGATTAAAGGAAATGGGTGAAAAAACTGAAAGAGAAGACAATTGTCTGCCATAATTATCAAACATTACACCCAACTTCTTCCCCTTTCCATTGTTACCCAATGAGGTAGATGTGGCAATTTTTGTCATACTGCCCAAAGTAGAGGCCATCTTCTCTTATGCTGAATATAGAATTACAAGATCTTCATATTAGTATGAACCTTAAAAAACATGACTCCCATTGCTAAAAACCACTTTTAAGTTGTAACAAGAAAACTAAACAACTATCACAACTTTTGGCAACTTCTGGAGCATTAAGAGAGAAAAAACCAAAGAGAAATACAACCACAATCCTCATTTTAATGAGACCGGACTATATATTTGCATTAAGATAATAGAAAGAAATCACGACTATATTAAGGCCACCACAAAACAATCTTTAACCCGTGTCTCTCGCAGCCTTCAGGTTGCCATGCTAGAGGTTGCATATTTTTAATTTAAATTCTAGACCTCTCGTGCCCATCTATGAATGCATCCAATGGGATATCTACATCAAATGCTCCTTTATATCCCCAAAAAAAAATTCCCTACTACAAGAGCACCAGTATTGATGGATCACCCCACACCATCCCACCCAATAGAAACGGTGAAAAAGGAAACCCGAGAAAACTTCTGAAATATCTCAAGATGACTATATGGGTGGTTCTTATGAATCAACCAACCATTCAAAACATGTTCATCAATCCAAACCATGAGTATTATGTGACAATATTCAAGCAGGCACTGAATCAGATTTCTGAAGCTATGTTAGAGAAACCCTAAACTCTCACTGAAAATAGGTGAAATGTGACACCACTCAGGGATTTACATGTGCCAATTGGTACAAGTGGTAGACAATTGGCATGCTCAAACAACGAGGTGATGCAGGAATGACATGAGGGAGAAAATATTAGAAAAGCCCCAAATCTGGAGAACTAAAGCTCATCACCAACTTGAGATTGACAACTTTACATGATGTAACCTATGAAATCGTAAATGGAGAAATCATAGTAACAATAAAGTAACCTATGTAACAATAAAGTCGGATTCATTCTGGGAGTGGTAATGGGAGAAATCATAGTGAACAACAGGAAACATGCAGAGTTGCTTACAATCAAATAGATGAAAAAACACATACAAAAAATCTAGATAATAATCATGAACAAGCTTAATATTGAATTATGAACTGTAAAGGAACTTACAAAATGTGACATTACGAACCTGGTCAAGCGCACAAACAAAAATATCCTGGACATGACCCTGGTTGACAAGTTGTATTGCTCATGATGCAAGAGGATTTGTACCTGCACTGCCAAGTCAATTAAAAACCATCATTATCTATACAATAAATACAAGTAATTGATGTAGTATTTTTTACTCTAAGATGCATTCTTATGATAATGTTAGAACATATGTTGAAAATGTCAAAACATACCTGAATAAGCTCCTCTTCGTTTCCAGAACAATTTATTGGAGTCGCATGAACTTGGAACAAGCCTCCCATGATCTGAAAGAGTAGCAACTAAGTCAACAGTGACTTTTTTGTTGCTACGCTGGATCAAGGGAGGTTTGCTCCAAGATTAAATCGCTTCAATAAATTATTCTCTACTAAACAGGGCCAACCACGTGAAGGTGGAAGCTCTTATGGCCCCTCCCCCCCCCCTCACATCACTCTCAATTCCCCAATACCCAATCTATATTTCATTTTTTACTTTCATGAGCATAAAAAAAAATATTCAATAACTAATTAAAAAACAATTCAACAAAAAGTACGCAAGGAAACATTGCAATTAATGCTTGACATAAAAATAGTATGATAAATGAGTTTTTTATATAACGCAAAAAACGTTCCAAGTATGGTAACATTTGTCTTATAATAATACAATATTTTACATTATCGAATTTTCTTTTTTCTTCTTCCTATTTTTAAAGCTCCTAATTACATCATCAATATCATCATGCTCTGCTCCTGTTTCGTGCCTTTCGACCCACACTGCTGACCTAGTTGCGTAGTCACGATGTCTGGTCTCATCCAGTGACGAGGCATCGCCTACAAAAACAAATAATATTAAATTTTAATTGTCAGTTTTTAAATATCATTGAACTAGTTCGGTAATATTAATAAAAAAAAAATTGCAATGAGATTATTTACCTGGTGCACCAGTTGTCGGCGCTGACCTAGTTGCGTAGTCACGATGTCTGGTCTCATCCAGTGACAGGGCATCGCCTACAAAAACAGATAATATTAAATTTTAATTGTCAGTTTTTAAATATCATTGAACTAGTTCGGTAATATTAATAAAAAATTGCAATGAGATTATTTACCTGGTGCACCAGTTGTCGCCGCTGACCTAGTTGCGTAGTCACGATGTCTGGTCTCATCCAGTGACGGGGCATCGCCTACAAAAACAGATAATATTAAATTTTAATTGTCAGTTTTTAAATATCATTGAACTAGTTAGGTAATATTAATAAAAAAAATTGCAATGAGATTATTTACCTGGTGCACCAGTTGTCGCCGCTGACCTAGTTGCATAGTCACGATGTCTGGTCTCATCCAGTGACGGGGCATCGCCTACAAAAACAGATAATATTAAATTTTAATTGTCAGTTTTTAAATATCATTGAAATAGTTCGGTAATATTAATAAAAAAAATTGCAATGAGATTATTTACCTGGTGCACCAGTTGTCGCCGTTGAGACTGTTGCCCTGTCTTCCTCTCTGGTGGTAAGATCCTCAAGGGAAACATTCTCTGTCATTTAAACAAAAAACGTTATAAGGACAACCATCAAGGTATAATTAGAAAAAATTATAAGAGGAAATTAATTACCGTCACGGCCCTCACTGATAGTAGCATTGTCGGCCTGGTCCCTACTACAATGATCAGGTTGCACGTGAGGATCATCTACATTTGGCTCTAAAACTGGGTTATTTGCGTTGTCGGTAATGTTGCTCCCCTGATTTAAACAAAGTTGTTAGAAATTAAATTTATGGATGAAAACAAACATATTGAAAGGTTAATGTTTTACCTTATCAGGCATTCTGGATCTTGGGACCTGCCCCAAGCTTATGCGACGTTCAACTACGGCTTGATAGCCGAAATGGAAAGCGATATTTTTATCTTCCTCTGTTGTTTTTGTTCCGAAGTCATCACCCTACATTACATATGTCTGTGTATTTTTAATCATATTTGATAGGATTACAAAAACGTTGGAAGGCGATAGAATTAATTATAAGATGTTTAGCTACTTAATTACAATTCTTGCGGCCAATTTCAAGTAGCCGCCCTGGCCTAGCTTGTGATGGCCCTTTTTTTCAATCCTAGCTTTGGTTGCCTTTGAGGTGTCAGGAAACCTAGCATCAAAAGATTAAATTCAGATATGACGTAGCACACTTTTATTTTAGACATAGAGAAAATTAAAGCTATTGAATTAAAGTTGTAATTTACCTTGCGGTATTTTTCCTTCTTTCTTTTCCCTTTTCTCTTTTCCGTCATGGATGAGTGCTCTCCACTCACTCTCTCGAACTGTGAGAGGACGCTCATATCTAGGGTTAAATTGCAATTGTGTCCTGTAGGTGTCCCTGGTATATTTCAAATATTTGCCAGCAACCCGAGCCACCGCTGTTCTGTCAAATATGCCGACCCCAAAAAGGGTTTCTAGATAATCTAGAAGTTCTTTTTTCAGGTTGGAACTCTGGGAATTCCACCCTGTGCGTATGGTTGGGCCAAAAATTACCAACGCATGGCTCTCCAGATACCTGTAGAACTCATTGTTTCCTACACAGAAAATTTAAAAAAAAGAAGAAGAAGAAGAAGAAGAAGATATTATCATTAATTTAAAAATAAAAATCGTGATAAATATGTTTTAGATAAAGTACATGAAATAGTTAAAATATTAAAATTTACCTGGGAGTTGTACATGATTTATAGGGACACCTTCATCGTTCACCAACAACGTGGCATTAATGGTCCCTGTGGAGCTGACACGTGTAGCTCCAGGAAACACAATAATGTAGTTGGCCATATCAGCCTCATCATTGCCAACACGTTCAGCGGTTGGCTGGGTGTCTGCTTGGGCAAGGTGTGTTTCTTTCCTGGCACCTAAAGGAGTAGAAGGTGTACAAGAGGGTTGTTGGGCAATCTCTTGCCCTTGTGTCCCACTACCACCAACACCGGATTCAGCAAGTGCCAGAAAATGCTACATACAAAAGAACATTTTGTTAGTTTAGTCAATGTAAAAATTAAAAATCAAACTATCACAATTCATCTCATGCAGAACAAAAAAAATATCCTTTTGACTTTTTATTATTACCTGATATGTTTCTAGCTGGGTCATAAGTTGTTTTATCCTCTCTTCTATTTCAGGTGTTTGAGGCGCGTCTATCAAAGTATCAAATTTCGACCTTGCATTTCGTGCCTTTTTTCGCAACAAGAGCGCTGGAGATAGGGATGAAGAAAGCTCTTCCTCATAGAGGGAATCATCAGGTGTACCATGGCTAGGTGTCTGCATATTTGAACAAAATTAATATTATTTCAATTATGTAAATAACTAAAATACCTGAAGATAGAGCAATGCTGGCACTTTACATGTTCTTTCGCTGGCCTCTCTCCGCGATCATCCCGTCTTTGGGTTGTTCCTGCACTGCTCTCATCAGTCTGCCACATTGCAATAAACTTATAAATGTAAAAACTTGAAAACAATATCTAACTTAAAAACACAAAATGAAAACTGAAATAATTTCTAATAAGACACCGGACGACAAAGTTAGAGTTTCAAATATGCCTTGCATTGAATTCAGTCCTGGAAACATGTCATTGCACATTAAGGCACCCAAAAAAGAGACGAGTTGACAATGAAGACCTTATTGAATATATTGTTGGAGCAACTTCTAGTAAACTTGTTGTGAAGACCTTGAGGACATTTTTGGAGCAACATTATTGAAGCTGATGGTATAGCATTGTTGGAGATGATCTTGAAGGGCCTTGAAGTGAAGCTTTTGGAGCAACTATTGAAAAATCCTTAGAGCATTTAAGTAAGGCACTTTCTATCTTCCATCACCTTTTTCCTTTCAATATCCTTTAAGCGATTTTGTTGATATTTAATGTTTGAAATCACGTTATAATTCCTTGATTATATGTGTTTGGGGACTAGAATAATTTCACACTAAACCATGCAAACTTAAAAGTAACTTAACAGATCCATAAATTAATAATAATCATAATTCCTAATTTCCTATTGTACGATATGATGAAAATTATTCAAACATGAAGCAATGAAGACATGCAATGTCTAAATTTCAAGATTGATGAACCAATACAAGAAGTTAGAAACTACAACTTTGATTCAATACTCTGTGTCCTAACTCCGGGAAGGAATCTAGTTTGTAGTACAGAACATGCATCGTGTATTATCAATTCTTAATTGACAACAACTAAAGGTCATCTACCTCATCAATTCCTTCCCATTTTTGTGTTTTTATGTTATATTCCTTATAAAAGTGTCAAATTTCTCTCAAAGTAAGCAACCACTAAATAAAATAAAAAATAGTTGAGATATGATTGAGAAATGGTCATTTATTTCTTAAAAGGATCTTTACGATTTCTTTGGTTGTTTTTCATCTCAAGAAACAAGAAATGACCTAAGAAACTATCGTGCTGTAATATAAGAAACAACACGGTGCAGTGGCCATTTTCAAAGCCAAATGATGTCCATTGAGGACATGGCCTTTATTTGGTTCTTGTTTCATAGGAGTTTCGGGTATAAATGGAACTTTTTTGTACCATTTCTAGTAGTAAAAAGGGAAAACCTTCTTTTTCCATGGGAAATAATTTACCTTTCCTTTTTCAAGATAATCTAAATCACAAAAAATATGAACTATACTGCACACATTCTTGGATAAAGTGAAAGTGGAAAAGGAATACCCTACACAAGTGATGCACACATGTACATTTGAACACTAATAGATTTTTGTAGTTGAAATGCAATGCTTGTTTTCATTTAAATGTAGGGTTTTTAAAGCGAGGAGAAATAATGGCTGCCAATTTAATAAGCGTTTATTTGGGAAAATTTTAAATCTTGTATTGGGTGATGAAGATAATAGAGGGTATTGAATCTTGATTCTTGACATTGTGTTTAACTTGAATAACTCAAATGATTATAAATATCAGTCGATGAGTTCTTTTTTCAAGTATGTCACTCAAAACTCTTATGTCAAAGCATTGTATGATGGCTAGCATTTTCTTGTTTCCCTATCTTCAGTTCAATGTAAAAAGTATATTAATATATTGGAGCACGAAAGATAACTACAATTGTTTGCTCTGCAGTATATCCAGCCCCAAGATTATGAAATTTTTTCTCAAGTGGAGCTATTTGGTTAGGCTGTAGGGTCAACCCTCTATAGGAGGAAGGGCCTGCAGTAAGAACTTACCATTTTGCAAGAGCTGAGGGCCAATGCTGTTCTGCAAGAGCTAAGGGCGAATGCTGTTCTGCAGGAGCTCAGGGCGAATGCTGTTCTGCAAGAGCTCAGGGCGAATGCTGAGGGCGAATGCTGTTCTGCAAGAGCGGAGGGCGAATGCGCACGTGATATCAAACGTTAATGTAGCACACATGTACATTTGAACACTAATAGATTTTTGTAGTTGAAATGCAATGCTTGTTTTCATTTAAATGTAGGGTTTTTAAAGCAGGGAGAAACAATGGCTGCCAAATTAATAAGCGTTTCTTTGGGAAAAATTTAAATCTTGTATTGGGTGATGAAGATAATAGAGGTATTGAATCTTGATTCTTGACATCTAGAGAGAACCCTACAGCCTAACACAATCTAATGGAATTGACCAAAAAAACCCAAATAGAGTCAACCCTACTATAGGAGGAAGGGCCTGCAGTAAGAACTTACCATTTTGCAAGAGCTGAGGGTGAATGCTGTTCTGCAAGAGATGAGGGCGAACGCTGAGGGCGAATGATGAGGGAAAATTTTGTTCTGCAAGAGCTGAGGGCGAACGCTGAGGGCGAATGCTGAGGGCAAATTCTGTTCTGCAAGAGCTGAGGGCGAACGCTGAGGGCGAATGCTAAGGGAAAATTCTATTCTGCAAGAGCTGAGGGCGAATGCTATTCTGCAAGAGCGGAGGGCGGATACGCGCGTGATATCAGACGTTAATATAGCTATTGCGATGGATACGAAACAATAAAATCATTTTTATGTAGCGTGCATATAAGTTTCGTTTTTGTATTTTAGCGCGCATATAAGTGTCGTTATACCGACTACGGAAAAGGCGTCGCTATTTTAGCAAGGGCCTCGCGTCGCAATTAAACATGACATTGTATATATATATATTCGTGCGCAATAACGACGCGTTCGACTATATTATCCTTCGGTGTGTATATTTATCGAAACGTACGCCAGTGAGCACGCGCCACAGAAATAGGTATTGCGACACCTTTCTATAAACGTCGGTATAGCGACGGTTTCGGGCGGGATGGAAAAAAAATGGGGAAATTTCCGACATTTGGTCAAAAGCGTCGGAACCAAGTGTCGGAATTTCCGCCAAATGTAGTAGTGAGGCTACTTTCAGTTTTTTATTCAGATAGAGGGAAGATGCAGATGGCCTTCCTCGAGGCTCAAATCCCATAGCCTAAATAGGAATCAGATTATAAGAAGACAACTTTCAAGTTTAATACTAAATATTTTCATCCCATTGACCAAATGGAGATGCATAAACAAACCGGTGAAACGATTTTATCCACTCTAACCAACACTACTATGACTATTTCCAAATTGCAGGTTTCACTTTCTAATATTCAGTCATAGTTGAATATGGAGAAGATTTATTCTCTTGCAAAAGACACCAAGATTAAATCCTTAGAGGATTTAGTAGCAAAGATGGGTTATGATATTGAGAACATGAAAGCTACAGAGGAGTTGATCAATAAAAAGAATGCTGACATTGCAACATTGAGGAAGCAACTGAAATTACCAGCCACTGAAGATCCTCTCACAAAGTATATTGAAGAATAAGAGACTTAGAATAGTGGCATGATGAATCTAATCATGGAACATAACGCTAAGATTAGAAAAATGGAAACTGATCAGGAAAAAATGATTAAAGAAAAGGAGCAGAGTTTAAAACTATTCATGGTTCCTCTAGATGTTGTACCTCTTACAAAAATTCCCACCACAACAGCTTCCACATCAACTGCACCTTCTACAAAGACTACTGAGGGTGTTGACCAATTGGCAAAGGCTGTTGAGAATTTGTCAATTCAGAAAAAATAGATTAAAACATTACAGGGACAAGTCAAAGCACTACAAGACCAAAAGACCAACGGTGAAGCTTCACACCTTGCTAAAGCTTAGAAATCTTAGAGGTTGATAAAAAGGCTACAAAAATATGAAAGGGAATCAACTATTGGACAAACCTTGGTCCAAGCTAAGGAAATTATTTGGATTGATATTCTAAATTCTATGGTTGAAATTTGGCAATGTATTCAGATTATTTTTAGCAGAAGGATTTAATAAAGAAAACAACATAGGCCATTACAGAGATCAGAGAATGGTTGAATGATATGCCTGCCAAAGCTACAAACATCATTAAGTTCTTGAATTAAAAGAATAGCCATGAGTTGGATGATTTAGGAATTGATGATAGGACATAAACAATTTTGGAGGTAAAGAATATTTTGACCAAAAATAATCTTATTTCTCAGTTGGAGGGGAGATGTCAGAGTTTGGAAAATGCAGCAAACATATTTTTCACTAGGATAGAAGCTCTAAATCAGATATGGTTACCCAGTTTGTTTGTAATTAATGATAAATTAATTACTCATGAAGATTATATTAGAAAACTGAAGGAGGTAGCCAGATATAGTTCAAAGTTTGCAAACATCAAAGGAAGTATGAAAGGTAGAGCTTTCTTAGAAGCAATGTGGAATTATTTCTTTATCCAACATGAAGTAAATCATATTTTTTTTGTAAGGCTAACATTTTCAAAGTATACTGAGGTTGATGAGATTTACGAGAAGGTAAATAAATTAACCATTCCAGATGAAGACAGATGGGACAACCTTTGTGAATTACTAGACTGATTGCTAATTCAGATGTAGTAAAGGATATGGCAACACATTAGACAGAACATCAGCCATCGCAACACAAAAAAGGCCAATTCATCATCAAAATCCTCCAAAGCAGAGGCACCTCTCCACACAGTTTTCCACCTAGCCTATTACTTTGCAAAGATCGATAATATTGTTTAGAATAGTGCTAATTATACATTGTCGGCTGAGACAACGATTTTGTAATGATTTTGTAACTACTGTATAAATACTTCACATTTTGAATTATTCCATGTTGATTGTTGAATATAATTTTCTCCAAGTTATTGTAATTTTTTGGTTGCTGGACCCATCAATAATACAAGGACATTCTTCACAGGATTCATGTGGTTTATGAATTGGTGATGTTTTTTTCTTGTTCACGTGTTTATTCATTGTTTTATTTCACTGTCCTTTCTTAAAAGCTTAATTACATTACAGAAACGACGACGAATAGGATTTGTTGAAATATGCACCCTATTTTGGCTGTAGGTAATTTCTATGCTTTCTTCTGAAGTCAAATTAAGGAATTATTAATTGCTCCTTATTTTCTACTGAACCTTTCATTTCTTCTGTTTCATATCATTTAAAAATTCTGAAAGATCCAACTAATGCAACCTAGCTTGCCCTGTGAAACTCCTTCAAAGTTTGATGCAGATCCAGTTAATTTTTAGATTTCATAGACCAATGGAATTATAGGATTTCAATCGACCAAACAATCCAATCAAATCACAAACAAACAAAAAATTTGTACAGTCATAACTAGCCTAAAAATTTATATAAAACGAAGCTAAAATTTACAGAGAGATCCCTCTCTGAAGCTGGCAGGGCTAGATCCCAGCTTCCAAAGTAGTGTTGATGTTGTCCTCTGCGTTTACTCTCACAATCTCAAAAATTACAGAATGATAACATGACGCATATTCCAAGATGAATGGTGGGAAAAACATCCTAGAAGGTATTTATTTGGTTTATTATGGCTAAGGAAATTGGCAAAGGAAATGACAAAGAATTTAGAAAGGTAAAGTGGAAATTATTGGTATTTAATTATTAAAATAATGGAAAATAGGATAAAAGGAAGGTGAAAGGTCACAGGTTGCAAGTGAGGAGGAAAATGAAGAAAATATAGGCCTCATTAATAAAAAGGCTTCTGAGGATTAATTAGCAATACTTAGATTCAGTTCAGTTTTAGAGCTCTCATTATTCTCTCTCTCTCATACCTTTGGATACTTAGAGTTTTCTTGGAGTACTCTTGGAGAGTGTGTCATACTTGGAGATTTGGAGCAAGAAGGCAAAGGAATAGCACGAAAACACATGAGGACATTGGGATCAACAACTACAACAAGTTTTGATTGCAGGAATCGAGTTGCATGTATGTTTTCCTCACTAGTTTTGGCATGCATGGTTTATGCTTGTGGATTTTCCTATCCTTGGCATTTCCAGGATAGCCATGGTGTTGTGAGATTATTTCCATTTATTTTTTTTCTGGTTGGTTCTCATGATTCCTTTAGTTGTGGTTTGATTTATTAGTTCCTAGAAGCCTTGGTTGGACAAACACTCTGGAAGCCCGACAGACAACTGTGGGTTGAGATACTTGTTCTGGAAGCCTTGGTTGGAAAATTGCTATGGAATCCATAGGTGGGTTGAGTTACTAGCCCTAAAAGCCTTGGTTGGACAAACACTCTGGAAACCCTATAATAGTTGGGGTTGAGTTACTAGTCCTGGAATCCCTGGTTGGAACAAACTCTTTGGAGCCATGGAATAACTTGGATAAATACCAATCCATGATGGTTGTGATGTCTGACCATGAGGTGGAATCACTGGTTGAGGGTTAAGGTGGTTTTGCCTCTCGAAGCTCTGTATTGGTTGTGATTGATGTGCTTGATGAGATCCCACATTCATGTTTGGAATATGGCACAAGGGTGATTAGATGAAGTAAGATTTGGCCCACCCAATCCATGTTCGGGTGGAATGTGGAAGTCCCATCTCTAGTTGGTTTTTACATTCAGTAATTAAGAGCTCATTCCTTTGGTATTTGGTATGCAAATGTACTGGTTATTATGTGGATTCTATTGTTGTTTTATCCATGGTATTTTTGTTGTTATTATGCTTGTTATGAGCATGTATTTTATTAATTTACAATGTATCTATGGTCAAAATATTGCATTGCAACTAATGATGTAAGGGAACAATGCTTCTTAGCGATTCTCATATAAGTATGAGACCCCTATCCTTAAATCTTCTGTTTACACCTGTAGATACAATGTTTGTGGCATGTTTGACGAAATGAATGTCATGGCTAGGAGGGGTCCAGATGAGTTCCTGATGATGTGATTTCTTCCGTACCTTTTTTTTAATGTTATTTATCATTTACTAAATTTTATTGAAGTTCTGGGTAGTGGCCTAGGCTATGGGGCTAAAAAGGTGGCACAAATCCCGTAGTTGTAGGAATAAAATTGACCAATTGGGGCCCTGTCTGCATGCTTGCTATGTTGTTCCTGCGATTATAGGCTCCTATCCGCTACCTTGCCTTGGCATGCCTATGACTATGGTCCAAAAGTGTCAAAAGTCAGTCTCCCTCAGGGGTCAGGGGTCTGGAAGGTTGGGTTACCTCCTGGGAATGTTGTTAATGCTATGTAAGGTATGTTTGTCAGGTTTTGGCTAGTTCCACTTCCTAAAGGTCATCTAGGAGGTTGAATCTTGTATTAGTAACCTCTCGTCACATGTTTACCCCATTTGGATGGTTACTTGGGTAGATGTGGGAAGAGGGATTTACAAGAGGGGTCATCCACAACAGGGGGTTAAGCTCCTTGCCAAGAAGCATATCAACAACATAGTGAGGGAAATAACTCATCCTCAGACAATGCAACCAATAGGGACACGGAAGAGGATGCTGCAATTTCTCCTATCTGCTGTCAGGGTGAAGTGCTAGCTCCAGTCACCCTGGACACTATTGCAGGCCAATTACAAAACATTCAACTAAATATAGATACCTTGAGATACCAACACTATGAGGACTAGAATGAATTGGTTGCCTACATCAATGATGTTCAACATGTCTAGAAAGAAATCTTGGACAATTTGGAAATTCATCGGTGATAACACCGGCGCACCTGCTATAAAATTAGATATTATAGAACAATGGAACACATAAAATATGCAGATTCACAAACACATAAATAACATATAAAACAAGAGAGACACAAATATATGTGGTTCACCCAACTTGGGCTACATCCATAGAAACAACCATTCCTTCCTTTTTATTATCCAACAAAATGAATAAACACAATGCACATCAGATCTGCTGTAATATCATCTACTCTCTCACACAGTCCCCCTTTCTATTTCTCGCTTAGAATATACACACGATACACAGCTGTAATAAAATTCCCTCATACAATAGAGGGGTTTCATTCTAGGTGAAAAATACCCTAAATTAAACATAACTTCTACCTTTAGATCATTCGCCTAGTGAACGACCCAAATTGACTATGAAATTGCAATATTTTACAAGGAAATTTTATATATGTTTTTAGCTTCGGGGGCACTGCCCCCTGAACCCCCCACAATCCCCCTGACGATGATAAAACAACAGGCGGTGTTTCCACCCCATTAAGAACAGGGGTCCAACGCGGTGGTACATCTAAATAAAGAAGATAATCAGGCTCCACACCCAACAATCTCCCACTTGGAGACTGATTGTAGCAACTCAACTGCAACTTCATTTGATGGATAATAACTACACATTGGACCTGGTTGTTTCTCATATTCATCATTATACTTGAAGACCAATTGAAACTGAGCATAATCTCAGTTTCTCCCTGGTTACAACTTTTGTTAACATATCTGCAGGATTTTGGCTGGTGTGTATCTTTTCCAGCTTCAACTCTCCATCTTCCATCACTGACCATATGAAATGGTACTTGAGCTATATGTGTTTAGTCCTAGAATGAAATTCCAAGTTATTTGAAAGATGAATGGTGCTTTGGTTGTCACTGTATAACCTTCCCATCTCCTTCTTCTTACCCAATTCATCCATAAACATTTGTAACCAAATCATTTATTTACTAGCTCTGTAACAGCAACATACTCTGATTCTATTGTTGAAAGTGCAACAACACTTTGAATTTTTGAAACCCAACTGGAAACTGTTCCACCTATAGTAAATACATACTTTGTAGTTCTCCTCCTGTTATCTATATCACCTACCATATCTGCATTAACATATCCCTATAGAGCAATGTTTGAACCACCAAAGCATAATGCTTGATTTGGGGTACCTCTCAAATCTATGAGAATCCATTTCACTACCATCCAATGTTCTTTTCCTGGATTGTTCATATACCTACTTACAACTCCCACTGCATGTGCAATATCAGGCCTTGTGCATACCATTGAATACATTAAGCTTCCAACTTTTGATGCATATGGAAATTTAGACATATAATACATTTCCTCTTCGGTCTTGGGGCACATATCCTTACTAAGTTTGAAATGGATAGCCAAAGGTGTACTAAATGGTTTTTCATTCTACATATTAAATATTTTCAACACCTTTTGTATGTACTCATTCTGAGACAACATGTTAATTTGCAATTTTTCCCGTCTTTAGTTATTCTCATACCAAGGATTTTTTTGCGGCTCCAAAATCCTTCATTGCAAATGAATTTTGCAATTTTATTTTGAGCACATTTATTTCCTGCATGTTAGACCCTACAACAAGCATGTTGTCTACATATAATAAAAATATAATATAGTTGTCATCAATTTTCTTTTTCAGATAAACTTAATGATCAAAGTGACATCTAGTATAATCTTGTTCAGACATAAACTTGCCAAATTTTAGATACCACTGCCTCAGAGCCTGTTTTAAGCCATACAAGTTCTTCTTCAACACGTACACTAATTTTTACTTCCCTTTGAACTCATATCCTTATGGTTGTTGCATATAGATCTCTTCCTCCAAATCTCCATGGAGAAAGGTTGTCTTTACATCTAAATGTTAAAGATGAAAATATTCCACTACTACAAGACTTAAATAGTTCTGATTGAAGTATTTTTAACAACAAGAGAAAATATTTCATCAAATTCAATACCTTTCTTCTATGCAAACCCCTTCACCACAAGTCTAGCTAATTTGTACCTCCGTTTTCCTCCATTTTCTACTTCAACTTGTAAACCCATTTATTATGCAATATTGTTTTACCTGCACACAACTTGACTAAGTCCCAAGTTTTTTTATCTATTAAGGAGTCAATCTCTTCTTTCATGGATAGCTCCCACTTCTTCCTAGTTTATACTTGCATTGCTTCTTCATAACATTCAGGTTAACTAGAATCAGTCAACAATACATAATATAATGAAGGAGAGTATCGTTCATGAGGTCTACTTATCCCGGTAGAGCTTCTGACACCACTTTTAGGTGTTTTAGGTGCCTGTTGCTATTTTGGTGGTTGTTGTTGTTGTGGCTGTTGATTATTATTATTTTCAGGCACATTTCCTTTTTCTTTTATCTTATCAATAACTGTGTATTCTTTTCTTTCTTTTCCTGTTTCTTTTCTTGCAACTGATTCTTATACAAGACCTTTTCATTGAATATTAAATCTCTGCTCCTAATGATTTTGTGATTTTCATAATCATATAAGCGATAACCAAAATCATTAACACCATATCCAATAAAGGTACATTTATTTGATTTTGCCTCAAGCTTTGTTCTAACTTTTATTAATATGAGAAAAGGCCTCATCACTTCTGGTCTATTCCCCAAGGAGTAGTTTACCGTTTTACCTGTCCATGCCTCCTATGGAATACCACCATCCAGGGAACTTGAAGGCCCTCTGTTTATTAGATTAAAAAATAGTATCTACAACATCTGCCCAAAATTGTAAAGGCAATCCTGCATGCAATCTCATGCACCTTGCATGCTCCATGTTTGTCCTGTTCATCCTTTCTAACAAACCATTTTCCTGTGGTGTTCCTGGAACAATATTCTCTCTACGAATTCCATGTTTTGAACAATACCTATCAAAATATTTTCTTTAATATTCACCTCCATTATTGGATTTGAGACACTTCAAATTATTTCCTATCTCAATCTCAACCAAAAATTTCCATTTCTTGAAAGTATCAAATACATCAGATTTATTCCAAATAAAATAAATCCAAGTTTTTCTAGTTGCATCATCAATAAAAGTAACATAATAATGAGAGAAAGAATCAAAGCATATTGTAACACATCAACTGTCACATTTGATTCATGATTGTTTTCTTGTTGTGCGTCTCATTCTTTTCCCTTCCAAGACTTACAATATTTCTTGAGGTGTCCTTTATTCTCGCATTTCTTGCACACTATCCCCGACCTGGCCTTGGATCTGCCTTTCCTTGATTTACTGCGATATCCTGAGCTCTTTCCTCTTTCGATTTTTTTTCCCCTAGTATTTTCACTCAAAGCATTACCCTATGTCTCACCAGAGCTTTTTCGTCGCATTTCCTCGCTAAGGATATCACCGACAACATCATCAAACTTTAAAGTACTAGTTCTAGAGATATAGTTACTAATGTCCATAACTAAACCATTCCAAATTTCTGGCAATGGGCATAGAAATAACAGAGCCCTAACTTCATCATCAAATTTTACCCCTACATAACTTAACTGACTGGTAACCGCAATAAATTAATTTAAATGATCAACAACAGATCCACCTTTCGACATCTTCATATTAAATAAACGTTTCATAAGAAATACCTTATTTGAGGCCGAGTATTTTTCATATAGTTTCAACAATGCCATCATTAAACCCTTTGTTATCGTTTCCTTAGAAATATTGAAGGCTACGGATGCCACCAAGCACAACCGTATGGTTCCAAGTGCCTTTCTATAGATAATCTCCCATTCTTCGTTTGTCATACTCGACGGCTTCTCTTTTTTTCCGTTCAATGGTAGGTACAAATATTTCTGATACAAATAATATTCCATCTACGTCTTCCACAATGTGTATTTTTGGCCGTTAAATTTCTCGACCCTAAACCAACCATTTTACGCCATTTCTCCCACTCAAACCAAGAATCCTTCTTTCCTGTGAGTTTATCAAACAAATAAACCTCTGGCTTTGATAGCGGTTGTTAGAAAATTAGATATTACAGAGCAATGGAACACATAAAATATGCAGAAACACAAACACATAAATAAAATATAAAACAAGAGAGACACATATATATGTGCTTCACCCAAATTGGGCTATGTCCACGGAAACAACCAATATTTCCTTTTTATTATCTAGCAAACTGAAGAGACACACCTACAACATATCCACTATGTTATAGGTCAATTTTGGCATCATTCCCCATGACTTGGTCAAACTGGAAATCATCCCTAGGACCAATGAAATAGGGTCTATCATCCCCAATTACTTCAGTTGCTACATGCCCTAAGACAAGAAAAAATCATTCATGACTTTTATTGCAAGGTTTCCAAGGTTTGAAGTATATGTTATATCACTTATGAGCTCACCAACGCTACCTCTCAAGGGACTAACTACGTTTCATATGCAGATCCCTCCATTCAAGGGTGCACTGCAATGCACTTCCCAACATTCAAGAATGCGTTGGTCAAATGGGAGTGAAATTATCATTGTTCCAGAATCTACACATGGCTAGTGCCTTCTAAAAGAGTCCATATGTGTTAAAATTTGAGTCCATGTGTCCATATAACACCTCTAATCTTGGGAACATGTCTTGCCTATTATTAGAAAGTCATTGATTGTGAAACTACCATCATTTTCCCTATAAATTGAGCACAGATCCTAGTGCTAAGGAAAGAAGAATTTTGGTAAGGAAATGTTGTTGGATTCTCAATTGAGAGAGTGATAGAAGTGATATGCTGTTGGTGAGATGTTGATTGTAATGAGGCTGGGATGATGTTGGAGGTGATGACATCAAATCGATCATTGGTTGTAACCTCCCCCTTCTACTCATTAATAAATATTGCTGTTCATTTTCCCATATATGTATATGTTTATGTTTCTATTTCTCATATGACGGATTCTTAACTGATATATATGTTTCATGTTCAATTGATTTAACTGATTAAGATAAATAGGCATATGTATATTGCAATCTCTTTGCTGTTTAGTTTTTATACTTGCAGGAAATAGTCTGGCGATCTAAGTTGGATTGGAAGCTACAATAAGAGTGACAGAAAGAGAATAGGAAGCACTTGGATCACAAGTAGGTTCTTCTATCTTTCTATGTGTTTATTTACTCTTAGAGAAAGTTTCTGCAAAGCCTTTGATCTATTGTTCTAAATGCATAGCACCACATTTAGGGAATTTGATTTATATGTAATTCATAATTCCGCATAAAAAATTGGTGACTCCACTGGGGAGTTTCCCTTCATTCCTGGTGTTTTTTCCTCTTCTTATCAACCTAGTAGCATCTACTGTCAATTATTGGAATTTTGAATCAAATAATTGCATTAGATGTGTGTTATGTAGCTTGAATTTTGAATCTCTGCTGCACCCAACACACTGTTGGTCAAGACACAGTGCACTGCCGTGCACTGTCTCCCACTCAGGGGTGCAATGAAACACTCTGTCTCCCCTTAGAGACTACGTTGACCCCTCAGCCAACAAAATTCCCTTTGAATTTGTCATTGCCATCAAACTCAGCCATTTGTTTGCTGTGTTTTCAATTGTCTGATACCTCTTAGAGACCAGTAAATTTTCTTGATTCTTCCTCCTTTGAAAAGTAAGTTTGTTCAATGTCTTTTTAAGTGTTTTTCTTTATAATTGAAAAATCAAATTAAAAGTATTTTATTTTTGCATTAGATCCACTTGTTTTCGTAAAGGAAATTGTCGTTAAATTCTTTGTTTCCTATAGGAAAAATTGTAGTTCCATTCTTCATTTTTCCTAAAAGAGAAATTGTTGTTAGATTCATTGTTTCTAAAAGAAGAAAGCATTTGTTTTTTGTTGATTTGATGCATATAGTTTCCTTTTTGCATTCACATTAAGGGGTCTGAAAATAAAAACCTGCATTTTCATATAGTGAATTGCGTGTTTTTCATAGGACCAAGTTAGGAAAGCCACATTTTAGTTTGTGCTCTTTGTTGTTTTCTCTCAAAACTGATTGCTCTTTCCCTTTAGTAGATAGGATTTTCATTGAAAAAGCTAAAATTGAAAAGTTTTCTTATCATTTTAGTTTGAATTTTAGGAATTTCCATCACATCATCGCGGTGAACCTTGAAAGGAAAGTTTATAAACAAGATCAACTTAAAATTTACATGAATTTACCTAAAAAGTCATTGGAACCATAACGATAACATTTAGAAGGTCTAGGCTAGAGACCTGTTCTGACTTTGTTAAAAATAACAACTATTGTTAATTTTCTGCGATACATTCCGAGTGTGATACGTCCCTCCATGTACGTAAGTATATCTCAGCTCATCCACGTACCTTCGGGTATATCGAGCAGTGTTCTAGTACCATAAGTATAAAGGGGTGCTCTCACTATGTGGTTTCACATTAGACAATGCTAATACAGACTTGGGACTCCACATAATTTTGGGTATATTTGGGAGGACAAATTTAGGTTGCTATCCATCCATAGTGAACTGAGTTGGCCGCCTTATAAATTGTGATACACCGAACACAACATTCAGGGAGATTGCCTGCCTGTACTTCTTGGTTCGAGAGGAGGTATTCTATAATTCACAGTTTCTTGGTACACCTTTTTCCTAGAATTACCCTTTTATTTTGTTTATTTTTTTTGGTCATAAAATAAATCAGTAAACATGGAAGAAGAACATCCCTTTCCCCGTCGTTCGCATATAATAGCATTTGAAACCACCTTTACCACCGGAAGCCACTTCTGGTTGGGGAAGGTGACATTGCTCTATCGAAACTAGTACTATCAGTACCTATAGTGCGACATCATCCTCAAATATACCAGAGTCAGGAAAAGTTGTTTCTACAAATCCTGGTTCATCTATTGTTGTCGAGACAAAGTCCTCACAGCTACCAATGGTCATGATCCATCCAATTAGTGAGACCATACCTCTTGAACCCGACGTTTTTCAACTGGAAGTTGATCCAGATCCTGTCTCTTTTTTTCCAGAACATCTGCATCCTGAAGTCGAACAACCGAAAGTTGTTCCTGTATCGGTCACCCCAAAATCTATTGTAGCCATTGAGTCTCCCATATTACGCAGTCAACCTTCTGAAATATACCTTGGGCCTGACGACAAAATCCTTCCACCTAGTTTAATTTCGTTTGAAGAGATACCACAAGACGAAACACCTTTAACTCCAACTCATTTTGGGGCGAAGTTTTACCTGTACGAGTCTTTTCCTCAATCACCTGCCTATGCTTTTGTTGATCCTGTGTCTATTAAAGTTATCTTCGATCCAATAGGGTATACATTTGGTCGAAAAACCATGCCTGAGCCAACACCTTTAGCTGGACCATTTGCTCCAATTGAGACAACACCTGCTCTCACTACCCTGTCGATGTTCATGACTTTACCAGAGTCACATTTATATGGTGGCCCTGCCGTCCCACCTGGTTACCAATATTTATCTGGAACCTTCTTTGGTGCATCCTCAAACCCATGGAATTCACCAATGTCATTGTCTGGTATTATAATTATTAATTCTATAGTGAGTACTACATGACTTGATCCTTTATATCCATCATCAATGCAATATCAAGATGGTCCATCTAGCTATATTCCATCCAATACAATTTGCACTGGACTCCCTGCATTTGGAGAACAATATTATGCATCTTATTATACTCCTCATGATGGGGGTAAACCTATGGTTACCCACTTTGACTGTACTTCGTCGTTATTTGGTCATCTTGATGTTAGAATGAATGTTTGTCAATGACAACCCACTCTACCTGGCCAACCAAAAACAGTTGTACACTCATATCAACTGGTTCAACTTGTTGCACCCACCTCAACTTTACTTGTTAATACATCTATACCCCTGTTACAGACTCAAACTATTGTACCTCAACCGTCTCAAGTGGGTCCTTCAACCTAATACCCTCAAGTTTTGGGCCCTTAGACTCCAACTCCTTCGCCTGGTTTACAACAACCACCTGTATGTGGAAAAATTTATTCACAAGCTGGATTACCATATTATGGGATGTCGCAGCCACAACTAGGTTATACCTATCCTCAACTGAATCCAGGTTATCCTAATTTGGGTTATAACATTGGTGGACAGACCCCACGTGGAGGGGAGGGGTCAACGGAAAACCGGCCATTTCGCATGGCTTTCGCCTTGGGACGGTCGTGCATATTGTTTACGCGATATCAATCATCGATCGTCGGATCTGCGAAGTATATGCGAATGGTCATGATTGTTTCAAGATTTGCATGGAGCGGAAAGGTGGGACCAAGGTGGATTAAGTGCAGCGGAAGGGTTTATCTTTATGAAATAAGCGTTTTAAAACACGTTTAAACCATAGTTTCATATATCGGCAGGGATAGGTTTAAAAAAAATGTTTTGATTACGATATACAAAGATGCGGGCTTTATATATAAGTGGCTATGGTTTAATATGTGGCGGGTTAAAACTGTTTTATTTTAAAACATTTGAAAAATGTTTAAAATATGAGGGCGCATTTGATTATATTATATAGTTTTTTTTACTGTTTGGATAGTTTAAAAAACTATAGAGGCTAGATAAAAAAAATAAAGATAATATTTTAGACCAAAGTGCTTTATATGTTGGGTTTTTTCATTTATGCACATGGGATAATATACTTTGGTCAAAAGTTTATAATAGTGGGTTTTTGGCGTATTTAGATATAATGAAATTAATAAGTAGGAAAGGGTATTTCTTAGGGACTTAATAAAATATATTAAAATTTAATATGAGAGGGGGGTGAAATGTAAAGAAAGTACACATTATCTCCAAGTATAATGTAATAATAAAGCATTTACTCATCTTTATATTTCTTTCAATAATACTTAGGATAAATGTGATTTTGTGGGTTTTTATTAATGTTTATGAAGAAATGAATTCAATTATTCTAGGGTTACAATTTTACTAAGTAAGAGTTTTTTTTTACTTAGGAAAAAGGGGCTTTAGTACATGAATGAAGGGTAAATGATGAAAAATGAGGACTTAGCATAAGAACTCAATATGTTTAACTAACCAGTCATAGAGCCTTGGGTCCGGTCCCAACAAAAGTCAGAGAAATGTTCTGAGCCTGTTTGATTAATAGCTTAGAATACTAAATATTCATGGGGGAGGGGAAATTAGTGATTTTTCTTGATGATGTATTATTCACATGATTTCTCCACTGTTTTCTACCTACCCAACTTTATTTCTAACATTTTTTCTTCATTTTGCAGGTGCATTTAGGCTTGCAACCTTAAAACATTTTCTTTTAAAGAATAAAAATAATCTAAATCTACCTTATTTCATCCGAGGGCTCAGGTTAGACTTTTGAGCTCCTCATTATTCTCTACCTATCTACGGATTTGTCAAGTTTAAACTGTTTAAAAAATCTTTATTCACTATCTAAAACATGAACAGTTAAGATTGAACTATTTAACTGATCATGGATTATGGCATTTTTTGACACTCTGCACATAATCATTATTCTTGTAGTAAAAATTAAAAGTAGTGGCATTTGGACTTGCTCACTTTCAGGTTTTATTTCTTTTCTTTTGGGGTATATATTTTTCTAAGTCCTTTGATCTTTCTTTTAGAAATTTGTACCCTCTTTTTGATTTTTATTATTTTTCATTTTTTCAAAATATGGGAAAACAACTTGTAGAATGCAAGGTATGTACATATTTACAAGACTTATCAAATTCAATTCAAAATTTTATGAACCCTATTATTATAGGACCCTAACAGAACCCTCTGAATCATCTTGAGCAGATATTTATTGATGAGGTCCTATAATGAATGGTAGAGGGAAATGGTGAATTCGTATGGTCCTGGTGCTTTATCATGATGCAGGATCCATATGTTTTTTCCAATTCCTCTTCCTCTAATGGTTTGAGTAAGGATGCATTATCCTCCTATGAGACCATTTTTGGTGTGGCTCTCAAAAGGTCTTCGAGATTAATTGGATACATTATCTACTATTAGCAATATTTTGAAATGTTGACGTGCCTCTTCCTTGATATTTTCCTGCCCTTCAATTTTTGCATTTCCTTCTCCATTAATAACTTCTATACGATTCTTTATTCTTCTGGATAATTTAGTTTGATTATGGAAAAAAGTTGTGTTCTGGTCATCGACTTGTAACCATAAACTCCTGGATTTAATCCTCTAACTTTATTCTTCTGTTCTGTTTGTTTGGTATAGTTCCCAATATATTTCTTTCTCCTTGATTTGCAACTCTTTGGTGTCTTCTTCATTTTCCAGTTTAACCCGAACTTGCTCCAATTCTCTTTGCAACTCTATTTTTCTATGTAATGAATCCTTGAAGCATGATTTAGCCCATTCTTTGAGAGCTACTATGACCAACATTAGCTTGGAATCCCATATATATCTAGGAGAGCCACTAATTGTCGTTTTACAAGCAGACTGCACCAATTTCCTAGCCTCTTCAATTTACTCCCATTAAGGATTGAAACGAAATGGAAGAGGTCCCAAATTGACATTATCCATGAATGTTAATGAAATTGGCTTGTGATCAAATGTTGCAAATGAAAGATTTTTTTAAGTCACTGAACCTATTCTTGTTGTGAGGCTTACATGGATTAGAAAATGATCTAATCTTTCCTAAATGTTGCTAGTGCATGTCCTTCTATTGCTACACTTGAATTTGTTGTTCTTTGGAAGAATGTCTAGCAGATTCAGATCCTCTATTATGGATTCTAGTTTATCTCTGCTTGGATCCGGTAGGAAGGCGCCCCCACACTTTTCTCCTGCATTCATTACCAAGTTAAAATATCCTCCAATAATAAAATTTTGGTTGTCTTCTAGTGCTAACTGATCCGCTAGAGATTCCAACAAATCTCTTTATCTTTGTAGCGCATATGGGCGTACACACTATATATTGTTGTGGATTTCCTTGTATTTTTGTTTGAATAATCTATTTTGATCCAATGGTTATTTTTTTGTATTCCTTTGAGCTCCATAGTTATATGATTCCACATAGTGCAAATCTCACGAGATGCTCCTCTCGCATTGACTGCAACTCCATCAATTTTTTTTATTCTTTGAACTCTCTCTGCCATTTCTTCTTCAGATAACTTGGTCTCCTGGATTAGAGAAATTTATGGGGCTTAAGATCTAAATAGATATTTGACTACATTTTCTTTAGAGATGTGCCCAAGACTTATTCAATTCCATGATACCAAATTCATTATTTATTATGAGGTGGAATTGCATGGACTTTGCTTTTCCTTGCCTAGGTTTGCATTTTATTGCTTCTCGCCCCTCTATCACTGGAAGAATCCATTGGCTGTTGGATCCCCATCGCCATATCCTTTTGAGCTACTTCATCTCAAATTTACTTCCAGAATTTTTGGGGTTATCAGATGAGGCTATTGATTCCTTTGATTTGTTCCGGGTGATAATCCCTGCGTAAGAGGTGGTGAGGGGAGAAAGTGAGGGACTAGGAGAGGTTGGAAGAGGGAGAATGGGGGGGGGGGGGGAGGTGGGGGTAATGGAGAGGAGAACAGGATGTTTCTCCATAATTTCTCCCTCTTCATGATCAATAGGATCATATTCGTTAGCGAGAGAAGAAAATGGTTTGTTAAGGAGGGGTTGCGAGGCTTTATATTGCGGAGGAAGAGAGGGGATAGAAGGTTGGACTTCAGAAGGGATATATCCAGATTGGGACACCCATGCATGCTTAGAAGATTTATTAGAATTACTTGTATTCTTGCGTTTAATAGTTTCCCAATGTGCTTCTTGGTTTTTAGCTGGATCTTCTACAACTCTATTAGTGCATATATTAGAGAAATGACCATATTCATGACATACCTTGAATTTGAAGGGGAGTTGTTCATAGTCTTGTTGTTGGATCTGTGTCTATTTATCTACCTTGATCTTGACTACCTCTAAAATTCCTTTGCCCAAATCAACTTCCACACAAATTCGATTGCATTCATGTAGGTTTTCTCTTGGTTTGCTTCTATCTATATACATGTTGAATTCTTAATCAATTGCTTTTACAGAGTCATCTACCTAGTAGTGTAGAGGGAGATGAGGAATACACACCCACACTGGAATGACACTAGGAATGTAAAGTTCTGGTTCGAAGTTCGACGTCAATATATTTAAATATAAACCCCTTGAATCCATAAAGTATGGACTATTTCTAAAGATTAGATCTCGATATTCCTTGGATTTTAAGTAGAATGTGAAGAATCCCCCTCCGCAAAAGAAAATTGAGATAGTTTTTGTAGCCTAATTTCTCCCAACCCATTTCTGAACAGTGTTTGGAGAAGGCCAGAGGCTAGTGAATTTCCCCACTAGGGCATGCTCTGCCAAAGAGAGAGTGAATTTACGAGGGATTGAATGGGGCAACTTGATTTCTGGGATTACATCCAGTTTCTTGAAAAATTTGGAGATGGAGGGGCGCTCTTGGGGAGGCGCACGAGAGATGATGAGGCTCTTGAAAGTCTAAGTAGCAGGACCGCGAGGATGGGGATGAGAGGGAGTATGACCTCCCTCCAAAGTTGTCGCTAAATGGGCCATCATGCATATCGATCAGAGGGAGGCTTCAACGCATGTAGTAGTGCAACACAACCTCAGCGAGAATCCAAGTCTGTTTTGAATACCCTGTTAGACTCCTATACCAATAGGTGTCATTTTTCATGATTTTCTTGATTGAACTATGCAAAATGTTCAAACCTTTTTCTTGTGAAAAGGTGTTCCATATTCTTGAAAAACCAAAAAATCAAAAAATTTAAAAAATGTAAAGAGGGTATACCCTAAAAGAAAAATCAAAGGGTAAGAAAAATAAAATGGTCAAAAAAGTGAAAGAAATGAACCCCAAACAAAAATAGACCAAGGAAAGTGTGCAAATCCAAATGCCACTACTATTTCATTTTTGTAAATAAGTAATTGTGTGTAGCTTGTTAAACTTTGCCACAATTTATGAAGAGTCAAACTGTATAAACTTGACTCATTCATTTTTCAATTTCATGTTATAGAATAGAGAATAAAAATCTGACCAAATAGTTTAATATTGGCAGATAAGTAGATAGGTAGAGTTGATAAAAGGTGCTCAATAGTTTAATCTGAGCCCTTGGATGTAAGAAGTATAGAAATAGATAGATTTGCCATGTAAAAAGAAAAAGATTGATAAGGGTTTGGCAGTCTAAGTGCACCCTAATAAAGAAGAGAAAATGGTAGAGTAAAGTAGATAGGGTAGGTAGATGGTGTTGCAAAGTTTCATGTGATGAATGATGGTGCTAAATGTGTTCAATCTTTTACTTTCATCACTAAGTGCAAAGGCATAACACTACATTGGCAAAATTTCAGAGGAAGGCAAAGTCAGAATCATTAACTTCCCATCTCACTTTCTCCCTAAAAGTTTTACTAATTTCCCCAAAGTGCTAAGGAATTTAAAGATTAGAGGGGCTTAAGGCATTTCCTTGAATTTTGGAGGGACCGAACCCTCGGCCCAATAATTGAAAAGACCTTAGTACTTGAGATTATTCATCATTACACTTATTCACTTTAAATCTTTTCCTAAGTAAAATCTCATTTTACTTAGGAAAATCATGCCATATTTCATAAAATCCCCTCAAAATCACTTACTATTCTAAATCGAAGTGTTGAAGTTGATATAATGGAATTTGCTTCAGAAATCTTCACTTTCTTAGTTGTGTAAATTATTTTGAGTTTTCCTTGTCCCTTTGTCATATTAACCTCTGATTTATTTATTAAATCCTTATTGAAATACCTTATCCTATTATCTATAATTCCATTTTATAATAATAACCCAAAAACCCATTTATTCTAAGTTTTGGCCAAAGTTTATTTAATCCCCTTTATTAAATAAAAAATCCCACAATAAAAACCCTTTGGCTAAAATATACCTATATATACTATCCCCGCCCCTATGGTTAATAAATTTCATTAATTTATTACCATATAATATAAAATATAAGAAAAACAAATTTTAAACATATATTATATGTTTAAAACGAAAAAACATAAATAAAAACCCAAGTCCGTATGTAACCCCGACCTTTCCATAAACCAAAGAAATTAATTAATCAACTGGATTAGTTAATAATCTTACCCCTCCGCCAATCGAAAGCTCCCCGGAATGATTAACTCGTAAATAAATCGTGTCGGGCCTGCGCATTAACTCCCATGCCATCTCCCCGTCCCGTCGTCCGTTGGATCATTCCATCGAAAATCAACGACGATCGTTCATTCCGCTGACTGTCTCCCGTTCGATAATTAACTCGCGAAATCGTGGTGGTTTCGAAATAGTGCGATGGCTACGTGTCGACCATTGAATCGCTTCGCTGCCTCCCCGTGGAAAACCGCCTGCTCCCGAAAGCGGTGCGGAAATTACCGCTTACCGCCCGATCCCGGTGACGTGTCCTCCCGTACCTTGATGACGTCACTCCCATAAATAATAAAAAACCCGTTGAATTTGTAAATAAAACAAAACTCCGCGTATTTTTTATCATTTTTTCTAGTGAAAGTGACTGCGCCCTCCACTGAAAATTTGAAAATTCCGCTGTTAAAATGTTGTCGACCAAGATTGCTGAACTCCATTGCTATACCAGTGCCCGAGCATTCATCCGCCATTAACCAGTGCCTGTAAATCTCGACATTTTCCATAAAACAGGTATTTATCCGATTTCTTGCTGGAACTCTTTGAAAAATCCGCATTCCAGTGTTAAATTCATGCCATAGTCTGAAGAAAAGGTTAATATTGGTCTGTTTTAGTTCCTGCAACTAAAATCAAACTTCCAAAACTGAAATTGCACCCGTTCTGTGAAAAACCCCCGGAATTTCCACTTTGAATACACAAGAACCAAAATGGAAGTTCCGATAGCCCTGAGTGTAGCCCCATTAAACGCCCCTCACAGAGAATTGGAATACTTGCCATTAGTGGATAAAGACTTTCAAATTAAAGACTTAGTGTTCGATGAAAATCCCCTTCGAAGTTATTGTCGTTGCAGAGATGATTATTCGAAAGGTTTGGATGTCATTGGGTTATGGGAATCCAATTTCCCAAGATATCTCATCCCCTCAGTCCGTATTTTCCCAAAAATTATCCACTACTGTCATTCCAATTATGATCCAACTCAAAGAGCAGTGTTATCCCCGGACCAGAGTATCTTTTTCCCCATTACTCCTCAAGCTATCAATACAATGCTCCATTTTGAACTTGATCAAAATCTTACTCCCTTGTCCATGGAAGAACTACTTGAAAAGTCTACCCAATTGTCCCAAGAAAAATTGAAATGCATTTGCCAGACCTTTATGTTACCTGAACATCAACCTAAGGGCCCTCCTCCCTATGGTTTTGCTTATTTTACTAATTTAGGCAAGCTCATCCTAAATATGATATCCTTTGTACTGGGTTTTAATACTAGTGAGTATGTTGATGAATTAACCCTAGTATTATTATCCATCTTCACTCCTGGACAGCCTCCTGCTGTGAAATATGACTTTGCATCTTTCATTGCAAATAAAATCCATGACCAGTTCATGAGGTTAGATAATGAGAAAGTGTTTAAATATTCCTCAGTCATTTACCATCTCATCATCTATTATCAATCAAAGAAGTTCCCTTTTCCTGTTCAAAAGCTTGATGCCAAGGGAAACCCTAGATATGTTATATTTTGGTCTGCCATAACTCACAGTTCCTATAATTCTCCCTATTCTTATGCTGAGTTCATTGATCTTTTCATACATCCTGCAACTACCTTGTTGACAGGAGTTGCTCCTCCAAGGCTCAGCAATGAGATTAAGAAAAATTTACAGCTTTCAAGGACATACAAAGTTGGAGACTGGTATTTGTACCAAAATTATTCAGAAATCAGAATATATGGATGTGAACTTTGTCCATTCAAGCTGCCTAAATATGTGCCTATGAGACTTTTTTCCTTAGAATATTTCAGAAAAATGAATAATTCTGATGTTATTCATTTTTGTAACGCTAAAAAGAAAGCCCAACTCAGAATCAAAAGTCAGTTAGGTCCCTTTATATGCAATTCTAGGGATGTTGAACAAGAAGCAGAAAATATATTGCAAAACCATTTCAAGTTACAAAAGAGTTTCCGTTGGATTCCCTATGATCCATTCAGTTTTATCTATGACAAAAGAATGAAGAAAAAATCAGCACCCTACTTTCACCACAGAATTCCAGAAATAGAACAGTATGCTAATCAAGATGAGTGGATGGAAGGAACATTAGTTGAGCAGGATAGTGAAGAAGTCAATATGAACAAAATTATGAAAGATATTGAGAAAAAGTTTGACCTAGAATCTTTTGGGCAAGTGCAGGTACCTCATATTGGCACTTCTTCAGCAAGAAATCTTCAACAGGGGTTACAGGAAAATATTCCATCAATTGCAGTTGAGTCTAAAGGCAAAGGGAAAGAACATGAAGTACAAGTCATTGAAACTTTCATTATGACAGAAAAGCCTCAAACTTCCAAGGCACCAGATCAAACACAGGTTTCTCCTACTCAAGTTAATCACCCTGAAGTTTCAGAATTGCAGACTCCATCTAATATGGAAATAGGCAAGAAAAGACAGGTTGCAGATCCCACTCCTCCCAAAGAATCCTCACAACAACATCAAGCTAAAAGGCAGAGACTGAATCCACTCCCAGAAGTGGAATCTATAGATGAAATCATTGATGATGAAAGAGAGGATAGTCAACTAACTGGTTCAGTTAGTGAAACACGCACAGGTCATAAAGGAAAGGAATTACAAAAACAGTTGAGCACTGAAGTGTCTTCCTTTAAACAGCCAAAGACAGATGCAGGTGATATAAAGAAGACTTCCATTAATATAAAAGAAAGGAATGACCCATTGAGGATGCAGGTATATGATTAGTATCTTAGAATGGCTCCACACAATCAAGAAAGATTAATGTCAGCTTTTGACATTCAACAAGGGAAAATGATGATGAGCCATTTCAAATCCAAAGTGCCAAAACCCAAGACAACATCTGATTACATTAGGACCAATTTTGAGGTCCTCGCAAAAGACATTCATCCATTGGACCAGATAGAATTACATAAACAAACTGGGGAAATGATATATTCTACCCTTACTGATAAAGCAATGGCAGCCCATAGATTGCAAGATTCTTTAAATAATACAAATACCCAGTTGCAAATTGAGAAAGCTTCTTCTCAGGCAAAGGATAACAAAATAAAATCTCTGGAAGAAATAATCATCAGTTTGGGTCATAATCCCAAAGATATAAAAAGCATTGAGGAACTGATTAAAAAGAAGGATGATGATATTGCTGCACTGATAAAGCAATTGAAATTTCCAACCTCAAGGCATCCCCAAACTCAAGAAGTTTTGAAGGAAAATTCACAAGAAGAAATGATGGAATTGCTCCTGAAAATCACTGAGCAACTGAGTGAGACCGAGAAAGAATTGGAGCAGGCATTGAAAGAAAAGCAATCTATCATACAGACATCCACAACAGAGGCCACTACAGGTACGACAACAGCAGATCAACAAACAGATCCATCACAGGTAAATACTTCTAGTTTAAGTTCTGATGAATTAACAAAACAAATGGAAAGTTTGAAACTTAGAGTCACAGAACTTCAAACTACAAAATTACAGCTGGTGAATTTGGAACAAAAATATGATATGTCAAAAAAGACTGTCGCTGATAATACAAGGGAAATCAAAAGGCTGGAAAAATTGGTTAAGGCTTTAGAAAAAGATCTCTCATTAGAAAAGCCTTTGAGAGAAATTAATGAAATTCTTTGGAATAATATTATTGATTCAATAAAGAGTATTTGGTCCTTTTTTCAAATAATCTTTGAACAAAATGACTTGGTCAAAGTAGCTATGGAAGAAATTAACAAAACAAGAGAAGAATTAAGGGACAGACCTGAGCAAGCAAATCAACTTATACAATTTTTGAACACCCAGACCAAACAACAGCTTGCAGAGCTGGGAATTGAGGATAGGACATGTACTATTTTAGAAATAAAAAGAGTTTTTACCAAGAGAACTCTTATGCAAAATCTGGAAAGAAAATGCTCAGATATTCAGGAAGAGATTAATGCCTTCAAAGAAAAGTTTCAGGTTTTATTGAATAACGGGTTACCCAGTCCTATGCTCTCAGAAGACAAAATAATGGACTTGGGAACCTATGTTAACAAATTGGATATACATGCTCATAACACAACTGCTCACTCTATCAGTTCATCAGAAGCAACATTGCCAACAGGGAAGAATCTCTACGACAGGTTAAAGAATTTGTTTCATCTTGAGTATGAAATAAGGTATTTGTTCCCAAACCGGCCCACTTTCTTCAGAGACACAGAGGCCGATGAAACATTAAGAAAACTCAAAAGAACCATAATAGCAGAAGACAAATGGTGGGAAGACCTATTGGAAATTTTGTGAAATTTATCTTCAGGTAGAGAATTTTGCCTTTTACTGTAATGTAAAGAATAAATAGATAAGCAAAGGTTAAAGAGTATCAGTTTGGCAGTTGAAAGTGTATCAGTAGAAATAAAGAGTATCAGACAAGCAAAGCAGTCAAAAAGAATTACTCAAAAGGACAGCATCGAGCCCTATTGTAGGACCTGCCTCCAGCACATCCACAAAGGGAGGAAACAACACACCAGCAGTTACTTTTTGTCCTATCTACGAGACCATCTGTCTCCTCTTTTATTGTAACTTATTCATTAGTCACCCTAGATTATTTCCTAGGTTAGTGTGAGATATTTTAAATCATTTTTTGTATAAATAAACCCTCGAATAAAGTATTGAGGGTGGATTCTACTACTTCGTTGTGACATTTATGTTTTTGGAATAAAAGTGTTTTGGAGAAATATATTTGTGGCTTGCTGGATGACAATTTGAAGCTCAAGACTTTTTGCAGGATTCATGTGTCGGATTACAGTTCAATAAGTCTTTCTATCCTATGTCTTAAGTTCTATATCTGTTTAAAATATCATTGTGTCCATTTCTGAATAATTGACATAAAAGAATAAATCAGAATTTACTTAATTGTACTCTGATTTCAGTTGTGATTATTCTTAATGTTTTCCTCTAAATTGGTTATAAGCAACGAATTCTTAATTGCTCTTGCTTCGCTAATTTAAACATTTTGATTACTATAGTAAAGAATTATTCACTGCTCTTTATTTGTAATCATTCCATTTCTTTCTTTTGAACATGTTGAAAGATTCTTAACTGCCTTTCATCCCTTCAAAAATCCATTCCATTCACTTTAAATTCTAAAATTGTTCTCTGTTTGGCTATCTTGCCCTGCAAAGCCATCTTGTGTGTAGAATAGTAATCCAGTAAAGCCATCCTTTGACTCCATAGCCCAATGGCCTGAAAATATTCAACCTTGCCCTTAGTTGGCTAATTCCACCATTTCCAAACAAATTTCTTGGATTTATAACTAGCCTAAAACTTTCTAAGAACAAAGATAAATTATAAAGAGAGAGCCCTCTCTGGATGCAGATTGGCTAGATTCTGCATCCGAAGGTTGGTTTGTGGTTACCTCGGGTATACTTTCCTTTTCCACAACTTCAAGGAAAACCTGAGTGATAACATACCCAATGTTTTTTTTCTAAGTAATGCTAAATTCCATTATATTGTACGAAAAAATACAGTTGAGCTTCAGAACAGTGGTTGTTGAATTGGCCAACCCTTGTTGGGTGAAGACAGTTCAAAATTCAAAATGTGGGCTGCCCTTCAGGGGGAAACCAACCCTTAGTGAGTTCAGCATTTCAAAAATAGAGTTGCCCTTCTTGGGGAAACTAGCTATTAACATACACCTGAATGACTAAGTTTGTTGGAAAATAGAAAGATAGACAAAAAAAACAATAGAATAGCATATAAAAATTGTGAACAAGGAGATCCAAGGCTCTGTAGCTACCAATCTTGTATGTCATGTTTCTCCATTTGAGGAGTTTCTTCATTTGAGGAGTTTCTTCAACTATGAAGCATCCGTAGTCAGACAAGGCGTCATCCTTCTTAGAGAGCTGGGGAGCCATCTCTGGAGTTGAAGTGGAGTGAGCACCCTTGTCTTCTTCTGTAACTTTTTGTTGGGCACCTTCCGCAGAGCTACTCCCTCCACTTTCCAAAGCATCCTCCACGTTTTTTACTGGGAGACCAATGATTTTTCTTGTCCGAGGGGAGGAAGAGTGCGAAAGAGTCGACTTGCGAGGGTGTTTCTTGCTGTCGGCCGAGCTGGAGTGGCTATGTTGCACCTCCAGGAGGTGAATTGAAATATGAGCCGAGAGTAGTTGGGGGTCGAAGACCTCTGGTTATTCCACAGCCACAGAGAAGGCCAAGGAATGATTGCCATAACAACATCGGTGGTGGCTATGGTGTCGTGGAGAGGCCGGTGTGGCCTATTCACTCAGTGCTATTAACTACCCGCATCCGGGGTTGAATACCCAATGTTAAACTATGGAGAAGCAACACAATTTTTTGGTCAAAGACAAACTAATACACAGTCAGAGAAGAATTGAATGTCTAATACCATGCTTGCAACATGTATAATAAGAGAGATGCGTAATTCATCCAATTCTTAATATAAAATTGATACAAAGATTTCCAAAAATATTGACAATAGTAAAAATTCAATGTATTACATAAAATATTTAAAATGCAAGGCTAAGTTATATTTATATATATTTAAAAATATATTAATATCATAAAAACATTTTAAAGTGGAGTGGCATCTAAATGAAATATTTCAATGCTCATGTTAAAGAAAATATTTCAATTTCAACTAAAGATATTAGGTATATATTATATATGGTTTCAAAAAAATGCATATATTATATAAAGCAATTAAAAAAAAAAATCTTATGGTTAAAACATTTAAACTAATCTCATTATTTTACATTTTAACCATTTTTCAATTATATTATGTGTCAAACTTGTCTCAAATCCAACAATGATTTGATGTAATTTTTTGAGGCTATGTAGTCTACAAAATCCAAGTGCTAAGGGGATTTTCAATAAGTTGAATACTTTCATGCATTAACAATTGCACTTTAAACAATGAAAAATTACACATGGTGGGTGTGTGTATAGAACTATAGATCAAACACCTAGAAGAATAAAAAACTCTTGAGGTGTATAGATATTTGTACCTCAAGAGATCCCTCTTGATCTCTCTTGGTGCTTGCTAAATCCATGCTTAAGATGGATCAAAACTCCTAAAGTGCAGAAAGATTTGTACCTCAAGAAATTTGATCCCTTTCAAGATGGATCAAAACTCTAAAGTAATTCTTTTTTGTAAATACTTACTAAATTCATACTTAAAATCACTCCTTTTATTTTACCTCATTTTTCATTTTCACCATAATAATCCCTTCTAAATGACAAGGAAAAAATAAAGATAAGAGTGAGATTTTATGATTATACCTCTCAAAAGTTCACTGATGTTCTTTTAGGGTTCATTTATATTTATTGAATTTCGTTTTTAAATGAAAATTTTAGTAAATAATTAAAATAGTGATAAATTTTAAATAATTATTATAACTTTTTAAATTATTTATAAATTATTTTTTAATAAAAAATATCTTTATATTTTATATTAAAATTTTAAATTATTATAAAAGATATTGGTTATAAAATTATATTTTTATTTCTCTAATCTAATTGCTCACCTTTAGGAGCAACACTTCAATTTTTGTAACAAGCTGCAATTTTGTAATATGTTTATTTCCTATATTAACTACATGTTATGTAAAGTCAAGTTATAAATTCAATTTTTAATGTTATCCACTAAAAATCTATTTTTATATTAGTAATTTAATTTCACCAATAACAAACTATGATTAAAAAAAAAAATTAATATATATTAATATACTCTTTTTTATTTATCAATAAAATTTCATATCTTACTTTTCTATATATAATACTTTTATGAAAATATTCACAATATTCTTTTCCAACCACCCAACTGAATTTGATAAACAAACATTTATAATAACATACTTATTACTTACAATTTCAATAATACAATAATAATGATTATAATATAAATATTTTATTTAATAAATATAAATTATCAGAACAAACCCTTATAATAACATACTTAGTAATTTCAATTTCAATAATACAATAATAATGATTATAATATAAATATTTTATTTAATAAATATAAATTATCAGTTTCTTCTTATTCAGCACAAAACACTATATCACGCGGAAACCTTCATTCAACTTTGAAGTTAGGTCTGATATATCAAATATCTACTAAACATTTTAAAATGATGATATGATGCTATTACGTAATGTTTTTCTAAACCATAATTTTATTAATATTTGGTAGTCTTTTGTTTGTATTTTCTATTTTTGAAAAGTTACAAAAGAAGGAAAATGACGCGAGTAAATAAAATCGTGATTATATACTTGAAATAATTAAAAAAATGTGTTAATGGTTTTTATGAATTAATTATAATTAACTTAGATCTATTTTAACTATGGTTATATTAAGTTTGATTTATTTTAACTATAGTTTTATTAAGTTTGAGAGGGATCAAATTTTTTGAGATGCCAATATCTTAATATGTAAAGAGATTCGATGGATTAATATATAAAGAGATTTGATCTCTCAGAGAGCTTGGTAGATCCATAGTTTTGATGGATTAATCCTCTTTTAAATAGGCTATATTCCACATGAATATGATGGGCAATACCATGGGTTCTCATAAACATGGAGCTCCAAAACTACCATTAACTAGGCCAAGTTAAATTTACCTTAGTTACCCAACAAAAATTAATAAAAAACATAATAAGGTATACAAATTAATAAAAAAATAATAAGGTATACTTTTTATTTTAACATAGGGTTATTTTTATTTTTATTTGAAGTTTATCTTAACTACCAAACAAAAATGGATAAAAAGATAACAATATTTTTATTTTAATATAGGGTTCTTTTTATTTTTATTGTATTTTATTTTGAACAAGTCAAAATATTTATAGGGCAAGACATTACAATATCTCCTCTCCCCTCAATTATAAAAAGATTTTTCTTCTTCCATCTAATAAATCACTTTAACCCACTTAAAAAATGAGGCCCACTTAAAAAATGACAATATTATAAAATATAGTTGAAACACCAATAAGTTTTGGTGTTTTCATATATTGACATTCTACAATATTTAAGTATTGAGGGGTTTTCACAGTGCATTATATTAGATATCATTTTTTGGGATTCAAATGCGTTAAGTAAGTCATTCATCTATGTCCATTTCCATGAAAGGCAGTCGTAACTGACTAATTTCTCATGATTTTTGAATAGCCCACTTAACACTCATTGCATTGGGCGATGCTCATAGGGGTGGAGAAGAAACTATTGAAATGAATCACATAACATCAATCATCACTTTCGGGACTTGCACCAGGTAACCAAGACTTCTCGGGAGGTCACTCATCCTAGATTGCCTCTGGCTCAACTGCTTTTAACTGTGAAGTTTTCCCCAAAATCAAACCCACTTAGCTTGCTACCCCATTTGCAAAACCTTAGCAAGTATTGTGCCTCATGAACCATTCAAGTAGAGCTCCCTTCACTCTTTGTATTTAAGTATTGAGGGGTTCTCACAGTGCATTATATTAGATATCATTTTTTTGGATTCAACTACGTTAAGTAAGTCATTCATCTATGACTATTTCGATGAGAGGCAGTCGTAACTCACTAATTTCTCATGATTTTTGAATAGTACACTTAGCACTCATTGCATCGGGTGATGCTCACAAGGGTGAAGAAGTGGGATTGAAACTAGTGAAATGAATCACATAGCATCAATCATCACTTCCAGGACTTGCACCCGGTAACCAAGACTTCCCGGGAAGTCACCCATCCTTGATCGCCTCTAGCTCAAGTGCGCTTAACTGTGGATTTTTCCCCACAATCAAACCCACTTAGATTGCTACCCCATTTGAAAAACCTTAGCAAGTATTGTGCCTCATAAATCATTCAAGTAGAGCTCCCTTCTCTTTTTGTATTTAAGTATTGAGGGGTTTTCGCGGTGCATTATATTAGATATCATTTTTTGGGATTCAACTGCGTTAAGTAAGTCATTCATCTATGACCATTTCCATGAGAGGCAATCGTAACTGACTAATTTCTCATGATTTTTGAATAGTCCACTTAGTGATCATCACATCGGGTGATGCTCACAGGGGTGAAGAAGTGGGATTGAAACTAGTGAAATGAATCACATAACGTCAATCATCACTTCCAAAACTTGCACCCGGTAACATATTATCAAATCCTCCTTCATGTGACATGCTTACTGAAGCTTTAGATGCAATTTGAGGTGGAATTTGTGGTGGAGATTGTGGCAAATGTGCTATCCTTGGCCTTGTCCCAACTTGAGAACCCACACCCACAAACTTTCCTTCTCCTATCTTGAGCTTCAACCTTGTAAGCATCAGAAACACTTGCAAACAATTAAATCCTCACAGCAGCAAATAAAACCTAAGCTCTGAGACCAAATTTGATCTGTATGATATCTATATGTAAATATGCTTGAGGTAGTTTAAATTGCAAGTGTTTAAAATTGAGTTTTTTTATGCGGTTTTAAGTTAAATTGATCTTATGCACATAAAGCATGAATTTAAACCTTGAAATAGCAGAAAAAAACACACAAATACACTATAAAAATAATCACAACACATCAAGTGATGAAGGAGTTCACCCCTCCTTGGCTACGTCTCCTGGTCTAGCTTCCAATGGCTTGGCCCTATATCATTATGCTAAAAAATGGTGATTACATCAGTTTATAGTGCTCCAATGGCTTCAAACCCTGTTCCATTAGCTTCAGAACTGTCAAAAATTCCCGTCTAGCCTCTTTTTTCTCCCAACTTGGTCAAAAACAGAAGAAGTTATGACTTTCCCTAGCTTTGCTGCTATTCGCTCTACAATTTCCCCAAAATCTGGCACCGGTCCGCGCATAATTTCGTTAACGGAGCACTAGTTTGGCGGAATTCTGGCATAATTCGTGGGAACATTTATTTCTCCATTAACTCTGAAAAACCAAATTTTAAATTAAATAATGGTGGCCGCATTTTTTTTAAATAAAAAAATCCAGGTGGAGGCCTTTCTGCATCTAGTTGCATTCACATGCGCGGTTATGCTGGCGTTTTGGGCGACGGTCTAAAATGGGAGTCAGGGTTGATGGTCCCCCGAGTTGGTCACAAGGCGACGATTATGGTTAGAGATATAGGGTCAGGCTAGGGCCTAGCACCCGACCCTCAGCCCACGGTCTAGTGGCGCTGGGTTGGCCAGGGGCTAGGCCTTAGCCCAACCCCCCATGCCATATGCAAAATAATTAAACGTTAAATAAACATTTCACCGTAGGTTTATCAAGTACCATGGTTAGAACATCCGGTTAAGGAACTACATTATTTGCAAAGAAGTTGGAGGTTCGAATCCCATAAGGTCTAGTCCGGAATTCCAACCAAATTTTGGTGCCCCCGTGCTACCACGTGGCAGTCTCCGGTTGGGTCACGTGGTAGCCTGCGGTTGGCCACCAACCCACCAATGAAAAATTCCCAAATCAATTCCAATGACCTTGTGACAAGTGGAAAAATACGATTGGCCTAATGGAGCCTAGTCAACCATGCCGAGTTAGTAGGCCTAGTCAGTGATATGGATTGTTGACTGGGCAGCTTGCACAAGTTTTGCCAAAATTTTGCATGTTTGGGAAAATGAACAGAACTCGTTTCCGGGAGTATACAGTGTCATTTTTACGTGAAATGAGTTGCGCCAGATTCAAAACAACGAGATCTGCGCAAGTGCACAGATTTTAAGCCATTTCAACAACTTTCATTTTTGAGCATATTTCCGAGCGGTTATATGCAAAGAAGAAGATTTATTTTGTATTTAATAGTTGATAAGAAATTTGTACATATGAAAGAAGTATCAAACCTTAGTTTGCTTCATGTTATTTGATGTATGATGTCTCTAATGATGTCTCTATACTCGGCGTGTAAGAGATATATGAAGTACCAAATATTAGAAGATAAAATCAACTAATGAAACATTTTACCTCCATTATATTTTGCAAATATTCCTCTTCCGGGTATCAAAATGGTGAAATCTGAGTGATTTCACTCCCTAAACCAACTAGGGTGTATAGTTTCAACACTGAAGCTAGCAATGTGGGTTAGGGTTTCTCAAACCCTAAGATTTTCTCCAGAAGATCTCCCAAAATCCCTTTTTATCAAATGTAAAAATGATAGAATGAGGAGGGAATCCTCATTTTTCCCTTTTTATATCTTAGTAGCCACTTTTGTTGTCATTTTACCTTTTTAATTTTATAAAGTCACTTTAGGAAATTTTCACTTTATAAATTGAAGGTGAATTTTCACTAGCCTAGTATACTTCCCCCTTTTCACTAGTTTAATATTTATAATGTTTTTCCTAGGAGAATCACGTTCCCTTAGTTAAATTTTTCCCCACCTTATCCTACGGGGACTTATTTGGATATCAAAACCCCATCTTATGCCTCCTAAGTGGTTGGGGACTTACACCCTCCCCACCCAAGACTACTTTCCCTCAAAGAAAATTTATCTTGGAATGTTTGAGCACCTATTCACCTTCCCAAGTGGCATCCTAAATAGGTAAATCCTTACACTTCACCAGGTACTCCGTCACGGTTCTATTCCTGAACTTCCACTCCCTTGTCTCCAAAATATCTTCCATAACTTGAATTAGTTCTCCTTCTTCATCCAATGGTGGGATCTCAATGGAAGTGACTACATTGTAACACTCTCCTCCCATATTTACCCAAGCTAACCAGTTCACCAGGGTAAACATGTGACAAGAGGCCATTATGATGAGATTCAACCTCCTAGATCACCTTAAGGAAGTGGAACCAATAGAAGACAATAAAAAAAACCATTCACATATCCTACAAAAACTCCAGGAGAAAACTAAACTTTCCAGATGCTTAACTCCTGAAGTAACTTGTATTTTATTGACCAAACATCCTAGTCACTCCCATGGCAAGGCAATAGTGCAGCTGGAACCCTCCAGTCGCTCCCACAGCAAGGCCATCCCAAATACTATGGAATTTTTCAGGTAGTCCTGTGCCAATGACCCCAAATTGTGTGCCACTTTTTCAGGGCCAAGAATCAGGCCACTTCCCACAACTCCATGAGACTTCCAAAAATAATACATAACATTGAAATAAAGGTACTAATGCAAACATTTGATCAATGACTTGACTAGACACCTACTAGCCATGACAAACATTTCGTCAAACTTGTCACAAATATGAATTCTACAGAACATTATAATATATTTGAGCATAGGGGTCTCATACTTATATGAGAATCGCTAAGAAGCATTGTTGCCTTCTGATAATAGCTACATTATCATCTATTATGTGATATATTCATTGTTCAATAATTTACAAATCAAAACACGATGACAACCATACATCATCACTGTCATAAAACATACTCATAACTAGCATATAAACAACAAAAATAACAAGGATACAACAACCATAATTTCCACATTTGAACCAGTACATTTGCACTTAAAATACCAAGGAAAGGAACTCTTATTAATGAATGCAAATCCAACTGGGTTTGGGACTTCCACGTACCACCCGACCATAGATTGGCTGAACCAAATATTTCTTTCAGCCAATCACCTTCGTGCCATATTCCAAGAATGAATGTGGGACACATAACCAAAATAAACCAGTGATTTATGAGGCTAAACCACATCACCCTCATCAATAGAACCAGGCTTTATCGTAATCCCCACCAGATCACTAGGCCTTAAAAAATCATGAATGCCACCGAATTTCTCCACCTACACCGTGTTGAATTTTCTTGCCTGCTAGTCTCTAGGATTTATCGTATATACCACCATTCACCACTCAGGATTCCTATTTCTAACCAAGACTCAAGTCTCCAGGCTTTACCACAGTCCACACCAGATCACTAGTCTTGACTGAGACTCCACCCTCTAGGATTTACTGCAATCCCCACCGGATCACTAGGCCTAACCAAGGACACACACCTCTAGGCTTTACCGTATATTCTGACATTCATCGATCAAGGATTCCTAAGCCCACCGATTTACACAATATGTGGATTTACTGCAACCCATAACCCGGTTCAAGGGTTACTGGGCTAGCGGCTTTACTGGAATCCACAGTTCGATTTAGGGATCAATAGGTGATGTGTTCTTTCTTTCAGAGACCACCTCACTTAGTTTTGAATCCATCCGACAATCCAACTCAACCAAAACATGAGAACCCAATCACACCATGGTTATCTAGAAATGGCAAGGCTAGGCTTAAGAACATTGTCACCCCTAGAAAAACCCATGCCAATGACAATAAGAGAACTAAGAACACACATGCATACCCATGCATACAAAAAATAGCAAGGAAATCACACATGCAACTTTATACCTGCAAATAATCTCACTGTAGCCACTTGATCCTGCTCTTCCTTGCTTCCTCTTTTCCCTCTTTGATGTTCTTAATCCAATGCTTGAAGTGCTCCAAGAAAAAAGTAAGTGTCCATGAGTGTTTGAGAGAGATAATAGAGAGAGAGCTTCAAAACAAAACTGAAAAAGGTATTACTGACCAAAGGTACCAACTGATCCTCAGAAACATTTTTATCGATGAGGACTCCATTTTATTCATTTTCCATTGATTTTCCTCCTCACATGTAACATGTGGCTCTTCACCTTCCTTTTCTCCTATTTTCCATTATTTTCATAAATAAATGCCAATAAATTCCACTTTTCCTTTCCAAAGCATTTTCCATTTCCTTAGCCATAACACATCAAATGAACACCCACACTATGATGTTTTTTCCCAACATTCAACTTGGAATACATGTCCCATAACTGTGGTTATTATTTTTCCTTTATTAACTTTTATTACATGGAATTTTCACCAGGGATGTTACAAAAACCACCCCCTTGTGGGAACGCCATCCTCGGTGTTTAATGACACATACAACCAACAAGACTGTTGAAAGCCAAACATATATGTCATGGAGATTTATACCTTAGCTAGTTTTAGTATTTAAAATTATCAACCTACTAAGAAGCATACCAACATGAGAACATAAAAACATGAAAACCATAATGACATGACACCCATACCACTTATTAGAGATTTATAACACAACTCATGGTGGTATTTACATCCATATACATATGTACTTATACCAAAACATCGCACCAAAGCATATACCAAAATATATATCATGTACATTCACTCAACCAATGAATAGAGAAGGATACATAGCTCGCATCTGATCCGCCATCTCCCATGTAGCTTCATCAGGCCCAAAGTTCTTCCACTGCACTTTAACCTGTTCAATTGCTCGGTTCCAGAGCATGAGCATCTTTATCTGCAATATACACTATGGTTCCAGCTGGAATTATCCTTATGGTTCCACCTGCAATATATACCAATCAATCACATGATCAACATCTTTAGCATACTTCTTAAGCAATGGCACATGGAAAACATCATGGACTTTCACTATTGGAGGCAATGCAAGACGATAGGCTATTGGTCCAATCCTTTCAATAATCTTGAAAGGTCCACAAAACTGAGGCACCAACTTGGCACATGATCCAATCCTCAAGGATCTCTTCTTGAGCTTGATGTGAAAGTACACTCATTCCCCAACCTAAAACGGGCATAAATTTTTTGCCTATCCTATGCTGCTTTCAAATTCTTCTTTATTACTTGCATTTCTTCCAAAATTTCTGGTCCAATCAATACCATGTTAACTGTAACATTCCAATTGAATTAAAACTCTGCAATAAAGTGCCTCAAACAAAGTCATCCTCAAAGACTCCTGATACCAATTATTATACACAAACTCAACCAACATAAGGTATTCCTCCCACTTTCGCTACTGATGCATCACATACATCCTCAACATGTCTTCGAATATCCTATTGACCCTCTCAGTTTGTCCAACTATATACAAATGATAAGCTATGCTGAAGACCAACTCTGTCCTTAATCCTACAAACAACTCCTTCCAAAACTTGGAAGTGAACTTAACATCCCTTTTGACAAAATCTTCTTCAAAACACCATGCAATCTGACCATTTCTCTTATGAATACCCATGCCACATTGCTAGTTGAATACGTAGTCTTCACTGGAATGAAGTATGTTACCTTACTTAACCTATCCACCACAACCATGATGGAATCATGATTTATAGATTTCCTCAGAATACCTGTTATGAAATCCATGGAAATGACCTCTCATTTCCAATCTAGAATTAGAATCAGCCGTAGTAGTCTGCCTGAATGTTTATACTCCACCTTTACCTCATGACAATCCAAACATCTAGCCATGAAAACTACCACATCCTTCTTCAGGTTCAGCGAATGATAAAACATCATCACTGTTTATTAGAAATTATTTCGGTAAAAATCACATGCAAAAGAACGTGGTCACAAAAGCTTCTTTTGCATGTGATTTTTACCGAAAGAATTTCTACTAATTTATATTATGGATCACAGAAGCTTAGATTTTAAAAATCATCACTGTTGTCAATGTTTTATGGTATCCTAGGTAACATGAGTACAATTTCACATGAAACTCTCTCAAGGTAACCTTCTTGAGCTCACTGTTGTTTGGCACATATATCTGTCCCTAAATATGATCAAACCATATGCTGAGAGACAATAGTACACATCTTGTGCACCTGTACCTGTACCAATACTTGTACCTGTACCTATGCCTGAGCTCCATGTACCTGTTATCCTGATGTCCTACTTGTAAGATCTGATCTTGTAATTCTATCCCATAAGAAATGATAGGTGCTATATAATTCAACTGTATCTTCTTGCTAAGAGCATGTACACGCCTATATTCTTTACCCTTTATGTACCTTATCTCAATTCAAACTCACTGATCATGGCCAACGATATATCTTTCCTCACATTCAGATTCAGCTGGTCAAACAAGTATCTCAACCCACTGTGATAACTCATCAATACAAACCTCCTACCAAGAATATTATGCCTCCACATATTCAACTCATGGATGATCACTGCCAACTCAAGATCGCATGTCAGATAATTCTACTCATGCTCATTCAATTTTCGTGACTCATAACATACTACATGTCCTTCCTGCATAAGGACTCCACCAAGTCCTCTCTTACAAGCATTTGTACATACCCAAAATTACTTGTCTGGATTTGAAATATTTAACACTGGAGCATTTGTCAACAATCGTTTCAAATGTTCAAAAATTATTGCACATTACTCCTTCCATTCAAATTTCATACCTTTCCTCTGTAGTGACGTAATAGGATATGCAACACGAGAGAATTTCCTGATGAAACTCCTATTATAACCTGCTATTCCCATGAATGACCTTACCTCTTCCACATTTATAGGAGCTGTCCACTCCATGATAACCCTTATCTTCTTCAGATCCACTGCTATACCTTCCTTGGAGACCACATGCCTCAAGTAATGTACCTTTCTCTGAAAGAAACTACATTTTCTAAGCTTGGAATACAACTGATGCTCTCTTAGCAATCTCAATACTGCTGCTAAATGCTCGACATGTTCTTCCTCATTCTTAGAATATATCAAGATGCCATTAATGAATACAATAAAAAAAATTCTAGATAAGGACGCAACACACTATTCATCAAACACATAAAAGTAGTTGGAACATTAGTCAAACAAAATGGAACTACAACAAACTCATAATGCCCATACCTAGTTTGGAAATTTGTCTTGTAAGTGTCCTCTTCTTTGATGCGTACCTGATGGTACCTTGATCTTAGAACAATCTTCGAGAACACTGTTTCTCCCTTCAAATGATCGAACAAGTCATTAATTTTCAACAACAGATATCTGTTCTTGATCATGAATTTTTTCAACTTCCTACAATCGATTCATAACCTGAGAGTACCATCCTTATTATTAAAAACAATATCAACACAACCCATGGTGATACACTTGGCCTAATGTATCCCTTGTCAAGCATTTCCTCCAATTGCAACATCAACTCTACTAATTTTGGAGTGCTCATTCTGTACGATGTCTTTGATGTTGATGTTGCCCCCTGTACCAACTGAATATAAAATTATACTTCCCTGTGAGGCAACAAATTTGAAATCTATGCTGGAAACACATCCTCAAACTAATATAAAACCGGGTACCTTCTCAACATCTTTGCATCCTCATCCTCCTTACCTTTATCGCTAGAAATGTGCACTACAAATAACACACACCCTTTTCTGCAACTGCGCTTTTCCTGCATAGATGTCACCATCCTAACTGATGTTTCTTTCTTCTTACCTTGTAAGACTCTCTGTTCCCCGTTGTTATAAACACTCAATAGATTTGTCATAACAATCCATTGTGGTCCTATGAAGATACAACCAATCCATGCCCAATAACAAACTGTATGATCCCAATGACAATATATTGAAGTGTGCTAATGTAGGCATACCATTCAGTTCAAAAACACAAGCTCTTACCCAATGATGAGCTCTCTTCTTTGTACCTATAGCCAATTGCACTAACCAATGTTATGCATGCACTTATTTTTTCAAACCACACTTATCTACCAATTCAGGGTTAATAAAATAACTATAATTAGATCTAGGGTCAATCCAAATAGAAACAACTTGATCAAAAATCTTATTTTCCATCTCAATGATAGATGTCTGGTGATCCGCCTGCATATTATCTAGCGCTACATAGATACGAGGAATTCTTTTCCCAACATCCCCAACAGTCCACGCCTCCTATGCACTATAGATTTCAGGCCTAACACCCTGATTATGAGGATAATATCTCTTAATATGTTCCTTACCACATGTCCAACACTCTAACCACCCTATACCATCACCTCTATTATGTGGCTGTGACCCATGTCCCTATCTAGCTAAGTTGAAATTCTTATATGGTGCAACATTCTCTTTCTCTTCTACATTATGAGGCCTTGTTCTTTTCGGCTACCATCTACCCTTATATTTCCATTTCCATCCTTGCTGAGATTCATGCTTGCGCTTTGATTTCTCATAATAATGCTTCAATTTCCCAATAACCTCCTCAAGTGACCGAGGCTCATCATACTCAATCTAATCTCTAAAATCTAGTGGAAATCCACTAACAAATCTCTGAACTTTATCTTTTTCATCCTCAAGATACGATACACACCTCAATATTTCAAGGAACTTAGTCACATACTCCTCATCTATCATCGATCCCATCTTAAGCTCATAAAATTCCTTGGATGTGCTGTCGTAGTACTGTTCTGACAAGTATTTCTTCCTGAAGAGTCTCTTGAATTCATGCCAACTCAAGTCTGATGTCCTGATGTCTCTAACCCATTTTACATCTTCCCGCCATATGTATGCTTTCCCTCTGAGGCCGAAGATAGCTATTATGGCCTTCATATTATCTGTGAACTCATGCAACTCAAAGAATTTCTTGATGCCAAGTAACCAAGCCTCTACATCCTCCGAATTATTCAAATATCCATCCAAATTAGAAGGCTTAGATTTCTTGAACTCATCCAACATATATCCCCTATCACTCCTCCTGTAAGAATGATAACGATGACGATCATAGTTACTATGAGAACCAGAACTAGAATAGTACCTGACTCCATCACCTCTCTTATCCGGAGTATCTAAGAGCCTTCCATATCTAACTATGTCATCCATGTCTGACCTCTGACCACCATGAGACCTACTACCATATGCCCCATTATTTCTATCCTCCTGCCCATGTATGATCCAAAGTGGTCCATGTCGCTGCAATTCTGACAAACTATGAAGGATTACTACACTAGGATGTTTTTTCCCAACATTCAACTTGGAATACATGTCCCATAATAGTGGTTATTACTTTTCCTTTATTAACTTTTATTACATGAAATTTTCACCAAGGATGTTACAGAACCCTCCCCCTTGGGGGAACACCATCCCCGGTGTTTAATGAAACCTACAACCAACAAGACTGCTGAAAGCCAAAGATACTGCCCGTGGAGATTTATAACTTAGCTAGTTGCAATATTTACAATGATTAACCTACTAAGAAGCATATTGAAATGAGAACATAAAAACATGAAAACCATAATGAAATGACACCCATACCACTTATTGGATATTTATAACACAACTCATGGCGGTATTTACATCCATATACATATGTACATATACCAAAACATCACAACAAATAATATAAGAAAACATATATCAAGGAAATTCACTTAACCAATGAATAGAGAAGGATACATAGCCTGCATCTGATCCACCTTCTCCCATGTAGCTTCATCAGGCCCAAAGTGATTCCACTGCACTTTAACCTGCTCAATTTCTCGATTCGGAGCATGAGCATCTTTATCTGCAATATACACTATGGTTACGACTGGAATTCTCCTTATGGTTCCACCCACAATACATACTAGTCAATCACATGATCAACATATTTAGCATACTTATTAAGCAATGACACATGGAAAACATCATGGACTTTCACTATCGGAGTTAGTACAAGAAGACAGGCTATTGGTCTAATCCTTTTCAAAGACATGGACCATATGTGATCTCCGTTGCCATGCACAATCACTTTTCAAAGACAAAACATTATGAAACCCACAAGAATAACTTTTGGAACCAATGTCCTCTTTGTAAAATTCATTTTTCACTCTCTTTGATATTTTCACTCTCTAACACTGGCATCTTGTTCATACCACTGTTCAACAATGACGCATGCTGCTACAAATTTACTTCATCTTGTTTACCTCTTTTAGGAGGCAACATGTTAGACTCCTGAAACATATTATCCCAATAATTAGGAACATCTATGAAATCAGATTTTACATTTGATTCATCTCCTTGAAAGGACTCATTCACAACATCTTTATGCTTGAACATTAACAAAGAAAAATTATGACTAGCATTAACAATTCTCTTCATTTTTCCAACATTTATTAGAGACAAACTCATCTTCTTACTATGCACGCAATCCCATTCTTAAACAAGTGATACTTATTCTCATGGAAATGAAATATTTCTCCCCTATCATAAATATATGGGCTTACCAAAAATATACCACAAATATCAAGAAGAATTACATCAAGTTCAACTTCATCAAGAAATTTTGTAGTGATTGCAAATCTAAGGATGTATCTCCTTGTAACTTGCAATTTTTCATTCTCACATACCCAATCTAAAGGATATGGTGTAGGATGTGGAAAGGTCTCTAAATTTAACTTCTTGACAATGTATTTAGGGATAAGATTTACTTGTGAACCACTATCAAACAATGTGTCTATCTTGGTATGCTTTGAAATAAATCTAATACGGAAAAACTCAATTCTTGTTTCTTTATCTTGAGTATCATTGAGACAACTTGAATAACTAGTACTTGAAATATCCTTACCTTTCAAACCCATCATTTTGATCTTTGTTTCATCTCTGGAATCATAACCTAAATCATGTTGTATATTTGCAGCTATCTTCTCCTTCTCCTTGTTTCCCAACTTCTTGGGTCGCATCTTTGGATGAAGTTTACAAAAATGATCTTCATCATGTCCATCTTTGGAACAATGTTTGCATGTGAGCTTTTATTTATCCATCTTGATGGATGCATTCTTCTTTTCTTTTCCCTTAAAATTTACCTTTCCTTTTTCTCCAGACTCAAAGGTATTCTCACTTATTTCATCTGAAACATGTTTCCCTCTTGCCTCTAGATGTGTGTCCTGTACAAAAAATTCATCTAAAATTGTAGGGTTAAACATGAGAATGGTATGTCAACAAAGTGTATTGAGATGTCAAATCAACACCCAATATTAGTGCTCTTCTTCTAAACTCTTGAGTATAGCTTTGCACACTTTTTCCCTTTCCTTGCCTATAGTTTTGTTAATCCATTATAGCTTTCTTCATGTATGCTAATGGATAGAATTGTCTTCTCAATGCATCAACAAAATCATTCCAAGAGGTTAATACATTACCACGTTTCATCATGTCCTCTTGAGTTTTGGCTTCCCACCAAATAAGTGCTACACCTTCCAATCTTAATGAAGCAATTTGAATCTTGGTGTAATCATCCTTGATCCTTTGTATCCTGCAACACACTTCAAGTTGACGAACCCAATTATCTAGTCTCTCCGCATTTAACTCTCCATCATACATAGGAAAATAAAAATTTATGTCATGTTTCAGAAATTGAGTTTTATCATGTGCCTTTGGAGAATGTGGAGGTGATTATGAAGGGTTTTTTGTGGAAGAAGATGATGGTGAAGATTGTGGTGAGGATGGAGGTGAAGAGAATGGTGGTTTCAAAGGTGGTTTGTCACCATTCCCTCCATTACCTTTTGGAGTCTTGTCTCCATATCCTCCATCTCCTTTTGAAGACTTATCTCCCTTTGGAGGATTGGAGCTCTCACCCTGAAACCTTGTGTTTCTATCCTCATAGAGAAATTTCACCATTTGTGTCATATCAAAGAAATATTTTCTGAAATCAGTTTCATCCTCTGACATATTTCCAGGCCCTCCTTCATGTTCCATAACTGTTGAAGCTTCAGGTACAAATTGAGGTGAAATTTTTGGTGGATATTGTGGCAATTGGGCTCTCCTTGTCCTTGAACTAACTTGATGAATTTGAACCACAATATTTTCTTATCCTCACTTGAGCTTTAATCTTGTAAGCATTAGAAACACTTGCAAACAAATTAAACCCTCAAAGCAACAAATAAAAAAAGGTCTGATACCAAACTGATATGTATATGAAAACTTGAGGACTTATGACAAATTTTGCAAGTGAGTAGATTAGGGTTTTTAACCTCTTATGTCAATTTATTAAACACATAAACATGAATTAAAACTCAATTTTTGCATAAATAATGAAGACAATAATACCATAATAGTAAACAAAAAACAACAAGTGATGAAGGAGTTCACCCCTCCTAGGCTACATCTCTTGGTCCAACTTCCAATGGTTGGGCCTCTTTCATTATGCTAAAAAAAGTGTGTTTACATCAAGTTACAATGCTAAAATTACTTAAACAATGTCTCCAATGGCTCCAGAATAGTAAAAAACCCCTGGTTGGGCTCTTTCTGCTCCAAAAAAGGCTAAAAACTGAATGATTTATGCCTCAATGAAAATTCGTCACTATTTGTCCTACAAATAGCACCTTCTTGCAATTCGTTCTACAAATTCCGCCTTTCGTGGCCGCATGGGGTGACAATTTCGCCCAATGCCGGCGGGGTTTCCGTCACACCCAGTGAAAAATGTTGTCTTCTTAATTTTCCTATGTCGGTCTTTATTTGGTTAATCTGGTGCCATTTTGCTAAATCATCGTTGTTGATTTCATGGTTTGAACAAATTTTCCTATTGGATAAACTTGCCTATGAACTTGTTTTCATGGTTTCCTATGTCTTGGCTTGTTCGCCACTTTAACCATCAACCCAATCATTGCAACAAACGATGGGACCGCCGCATATGTGAACACTCCGACAGTTAATGCTACCACCATGACTATTGAAAAAACCCGTTGCATAGATTGTGGCATCAAATGTAACCTCAACATGTGAACACCCATTCCAAACTTAACCTATAACCTCCAACATAAAATATCCATCGCCGGTTATAAAATTTGGATAAGGGTTTATATAAATATGGTTTAGTAATTGTATGTCATATAGTCCACTGAAATACATGTGCACAAAACTTTGGATTATGTGGTATATCGTTGGTGTATGTATGGTTTTCTTTGCCAATCATATATGTTGTGAAAAAATTTGGTTTAAGGTTCAATAATATCTTGGGGTTGAGGTTAGACCTTAACTTCGGTCTGTGAACTGGGGTTCGGGGTTAAACCTGATCCCTACCCTCGATAGAAAATGACATAAACTTTAAATAAGGCCTTTACCCCATATTTAATAAGAACCAATGCGGGCGCTATAGTAAGAGGTTTGGCTAGCATACAAGAGGTCATGCGCTCAAGTCTGGTGGGATGCTTCCCAGACTACAAACCTAATTTTACATGGCCACCAAGAGGCCATGTGGTAGCCTATGGTTGGCTCACGTGGTCCTCTTTGGTTGTTCCACCAAACCAACATATTAACCAATGAAAAACCATTAAATTTGAGCCACTAAGAATATGAAAAGTGTCTAAAAACCATTGGATAATGAAGCACAATCAACATTCCCAGTGAAGGTCCAGTCAACAGTATAGACTACTGACTGTGCACCCCTGTACAACCAATTCCCATTTTTTTTTTTGTTATTTTCCAAAATGAATAGAACACGATATCGAGAGCATTTGATGTCGGATTTGAGCGAAATGAGTTGCGTGGGATTCATAACAACGAGATATACGAGTTGGCACTGGTTTTGAGCCATTCTGAGAACCATCAGATCACTCAAGCACATAGGCCACTTCCCCAACTCGTCTCACTATTTCATATGGCCCATAGAACACAGGTTTCAATTTTTCCTCCCTTTTTTTTGAGTGATGACTACCTATGGGGTTGAATAAAAAGGTATAACATCTCTCCCACATCAAAGTTTGAATTTATCTTGTGCTTGTATGCACATTATTTTTACGGGTTCTGAGCCATCTGCAAGTTATCTTTGAGAACTTGTAGGATATCTTGGCTCTCTTGAATTCAATATTTAGGCAAAGGGGCACAACTATCCACAAATACACAATTTGAAAATGTTGGGGCTTCATATCCATACAATGATTTGAAGGGCGTCATACTAATAGACATGTGGGAAATGGTGTTCTAGAAGAGGTCCCCCAGATGCAAACCACTTTACCCATGCCTTTTGTTGGCTAGATACATAGTTTCTAAGATAGCCCTCTGGCCATTTGTTGAATCTCTCAGTCTTCCCATCAGTCTATGGGTGGTAACTAGTGCTTGGTGTCAGCTCATTCCCTACAAGTATGAATAACTCTTGCTATAATTTTCCCATAAATCTATTGTCTCTGTCACTCAAAATGGTCTTTGACAACCCATTAAATCAGAAGACCTCCCTAAAGAATAGCTCAGTCAGCCATGTTGCTAAATATTTAGATGGTATGGTAAAGAAGTGTGTGAAATTTGTAAGTTAGTCCACCACTACATATATGTAGTTTTTACCTTATACCTAAGGTAACCTGATGATAAAATCCATAGAAATGATCTCCTATTTCTACTTAGGGATAGGGAATTATTGTAGCAACCTCATTAGATGAGTATATTCAACTTTTTTCTACTGGTAGATGTTGCATTCCTTCACAAAAATAAACTTATCCATCTTGGGCCCTTCCAAATGAAACTATCCCTAATTTTCCTATAGGTCTTTAAGTACCCAAGGTATCCTGCCAAAATTGAGCTATGAGATGCATACATAATCCTATCCTCAAGTTGTGATTATGGTACTAGATAGATCTGGTTCTTGTAGTAAATGATACCGTCCATGACTTGGTATTTGTCATCCTGTAGCAACCCTTCCATAATCTCACAAGCGAATTTGATTTTGGAATACTCTACAAAAAACAATGACTTCCAATCATCTGTCATCTCCATGAATGAGAGAGTGGGTAGCATCATCAAAAGGGCATTTGCTACGACATTGTTTTTTCATTGAAATACTAAATATCAAAGTCATAGACTTGAAATTTGTTGATCCAATTTTGTTTCCTCTCACTCAGCTCCTTCTGTTCCATGAGGAACCTCAGGGTATTATGATATGTATTTACTTTGAAACCGTTCCCCACAATATATTATCTTAACTTGGCCAATTAATGCATAATGGGAAACATCTCTTTGTCATAAATTGAATATTGTTACTCATAATATCTGAGTTTACAACTATTGAACACTATGGGGTGGTGAGTTTTCATAAAAAATGCTCCTATTTATGTCCTCAGAGCATCACATTCTAACAAAAATGGTTGGGTGAAATTTGGAAATGCTAGCACAGGGCATGGATTCATCACCTATTAAATATTTTCAAAGGTTGTCTGTGCTTCATCATACCAACCAAAAACCCCATTTTTGGTGAGGTCTGTTAAAGGTGATGTTAAGTGCAAGAATCCATTAACAAAATTCAGGTAATGTGTAAAGACCGAGGACTATCTTCATCTCAGTCACATTTTTCAATTCATGCCGTTGAATAATAACCTAATTTTATCATGGTGCACTTGCACCCCCTTCCCTCCAATCACGTGCCCTAAGTAGAGCATCTCTATCATCCCAAACTAACACTTGATTCCTTTGCATAGAGTCCCTGTTCCACTAGAGTCCCAAGTACCTTGTCCAAGTGTGAAATATGTTCCTCCCAAGTCTTGTTGTAGATAAATAAGTCATCAACGAATACCAACAAGTACTTCTGCAACTTTTTTATAGAATACATGATTCTGCAACTTTTTATTGAATACATGATTCATACATGATTGAAAATTTTTGGGTGCATTGGTTAGCCTAAACGACATAACAAAAAAGTTGTAGTTCCTATAGTGGCACCTGAAGGCAGGCTTCAAGATATCCTACTCCTGATCACAAATCTGGTGGTTTCCTGAACAAAGTTCTATCTTCAAAAAATATTTGTCTCCCCTCAAATCGTCCATCAACTCATCTATTCTGGGGATGGGATACTATTTTTCTATTTCCCTCTTATTAATATCTCGATGGTAAATACACATATGCAAGGTACTGTACTTCTTCTTAGCCATCACCATTGAAGAAGCAAAAGGACTAGAACTAGGCTGAATATGACCCAACCTCAACAACTCCTTAATTGCCTTCTCAATATAATATTTGTAGACCTTGGGATGTTAGTATGGGTTGGTAATGACAACTTGTACTCCTTTATCCAACTCTATAACATGTTCAAAACATATGTGTGATAGTCTACCTGGAGGGACGTTAGAAAATAATTTTTTGGTGTTTATAGAGCAATACCTAAATGTTGTATGGATGTTGTTGAGGATATTATATATATTTGTTGTTTGTAATGAAGCACTTTACTTCCCACTCAATGTCACCTCGCTACAACAATGCTTCCATGATGTTAAATGACATTATCTTTGGTGGATATTGGTGCATGGCCCTCAAAAATACCTTTTAGCCATTTGTCATATCAGTGAATTCCATCTCCATATTCCTTTGGTTGGAAGTGTATGACCCAATGTAATACAACCACTGAAATCCTAGCATCACATTGGTGTTAGGTACATCCACCATGAATAAATCATTTGTCACTATACAATTCCCCATGGTTAGCTTCAACTTGAGGGTATATCTAGTGCAATCCGTCTGATGGCCACCTGGTATAGAAACTGTGAAGCCATCAAACTTCTCTGCAAAAATATCTCTATGATCAATCAAGGATGCATCTATGAAATTATGGGAATCCCCACCATAAATCAATTTTTTCACCTTGTGTCTTGTCAGAAACCCTTTAACTATGAAAATATGATACCTAGGGAATCCTAACATGGATGTGATAATAGGGGCTTTTCCTCCAACCTGTGAAGTCTCATCTCCAATTGTTTTATTTTTTATCCTTGTGCCTGCTCCAGTATTGGCTCCTCATATTCATCATCATTTTCACTCTCTAATTACACCTCAATATAGTGGGCCTCACCCACCTTGTAATTTCCCACACACCTGTGCCTTGGTGCCCAAGGCTCCTGATAACTGAAACAAAGATTCTTCTTTCTCAACTCTTTTTGGGTATTCTCATCCAAATATGGTTTCCAGATCCCTTCCCTTTGAAAAGTTTTGAATTCTTTTATCTTATAGGGAAAGGAAGTATTTAGAGGGAATATGCTCTTAGGAACAACATCCTACATGTCCCTGACCCTGTTAACTGTATCATGAAGAGTGGTGGGTTGATAACCTTTAACCCAACCATGAAGAGGTTCAAACAACCCATCCACAAATAAAATCATCATCTGGGCCTCTAAAATTTATGTGGCCCTAACTGCTAATCTATGAAACTCTATAATTTAGGCCTCCTTATTGCTTGTTTGCTTGATCTAGGCTAGCTCCTTGAATTGAAGCTCCAGATCCTTCTTGTCAAATTTCTCTATGAGCCTCTCAGTAAACTCAGTGAAGGAGGTGATGTTGGCATGGCCCATGGTCACTAATCCATGATACCACACATATGGGTGTCCCCATATAGATGTAATGTTTCCAAGTTAATGGAATCAACCTCGTTCATATGATGTAACTAAAGGTAGGTGTCCAAATTTTGGACCCATGATCTAGCTGAGCACTTCAATGATCCATCAAAACAAGGAATGGTCACCTTTCCCAATGTTTTTTGTATATCATGATTTTTTCTCAAAGCCTTTTTAGTTTTCTAAGGATTGATTTTATTTGGAGGTGCCATAAATGTTTGAAACTCATAGCATATTCGAACTCACATCCCAAGGCTCTACACTCCTCCAAATAATGTGCATAAGGTGTAGAAATTTGAATAATTTTCTGAATTATTCACCGAGATTATCCTGGTCACACACTATTTGAGCTTCATGCATAACACATAACCTCTTCTACCATTGATCATCAACATGCGGAATTAAAAACAACAAGCGGTATTGAAAACATTCACATGCGCACATAGAAACATAAATTCAACACATATAAACACAGTATGTATACCGGGGAAAGGCTACAGCTGAAAACCCCCTACTATATGTATATTATAATGATCAATAACATGTAACAATCATAGTACAATACTCGTCACAAGTACTCAGTACTATCTCCAATAGTTACACACAAACTAGCTCAGTTTTGAACAAGTCACGGGTTCAAAACTCTTCCACTGTTTGCCTGCCTCTACTGCGCAATCCAAGATGAGAATGAATGAGATCCAAGTTTGAATCCATCCCTCTTTTACTGCGCAATCCTAATTGGCAATCTCAATCAATGATTGTGCAAATCTCATGCACAACTATAGTCACAACTGATAGTAAACTGACTCTTTCACCTATCTCTTCCACTGGTCTTCACTGAACTGTCCATGCACTGTTGTTAACTAATGTGTTATTTAGTTGATTTATGAGTTAATAATGAGCGAATTAAATAATATTTAATTCACACCACTCATCACTAGTGTATTTATCAGTTAGACTAAATACAACTAGTTCAACTAAGTTAAACCGAACACAACTCCATCAACTCCACCAAACTCTGCCACATGAGTTCTAACTGAAGTCAACCATGCAAAAGCTCAACTAAACCTTAGGAATAGCGTAATTCCTTCTATCAGCTGCATGTGCCACATCTGTAGCTCAAACTGAAGTGCTGCAAGAGAATAAGATAATGTTTATAGTCCAAATATTATTAAGAGCTAATAATATTTGACTGGCCTATTTTTAGACAGGCAGTATAAAAATAGGCTTCGACCTGTATGTCTAAAAATAGTTGTCCATCTATTTTTACCAACTTGACCAATCATCCAAGAATAGCATCCCGCAACTCCTAGACCATGCTCCATATGTCTAAAAATAGACTTTTCGACAAAAATCACCTGTGTGGTCCCCCACCTAGTTTAGGTGATCACTTTCCAACTAGGATCAGGAAAGATGTTTTAGGAGGCCTCCTTCACTGTTTCTTGTTGCCATTTTCAACACTCCCTCTCAACAAGAAAGGACTGTCTTTGCATGCAACATGCAACTCCATGCATTCGCCCTGCAACCTTCACAAGCGCCATGCAATTCCATGCATCTGCTCTGAAACTCCCCTGAAACTGAATAGGCTCCAAACAACTCAATCAGTCTTGATGCATCTAGCATCTATCATCAAAGTCTTCGACTTCTGCTTGGCCAACTGCACATGTCATCAGGAACCACTGCGCTATTGAACTCTTGCAACCATGCACTCTTGCACTTGCTGTCAACTCTGATCCGCGCTCCAGTATCCGACACTGTCACTTTGATCTGCCTGCATCACTCCAACTGATCTTGCTACTGCTGCGCTATGGGCACCTCGTAGCCAGGTTCAACTCATGAGATCCACACCATCTCATGAATCTGCCTAGAAATCTCCTCTTGGGATCAATCATGCATGTCGCCCCACCTCATACCTGGTGGTATAGCTGCATGCACTCCCTCTGCCCGTCTGGCACGAAATTTCTCTGCATGAGTGGTCTCTTCCACTCCATGATCCTCTTGTGGCTGCTCCACATCCCGAGGTTCACTATCACCTGCATGAAAAACTTGCTCCCTCTCAAGCATCAGTTGCATGTCTTTCTCCTACTTCCCAACAGTAGGAAGCTCCGTAGACATCCCATCTACTTCAAGTCTGTAGAGATTCTTTGCCCGAATCCCAACCTTCTTGACTTGTCCTGTTGCCTTGTGCCGAAGGAAAACTTTCCCTTCTCTAAAGACAACTTCATACCCTTTATCCTCTAACATTGCGACTGAGATCAAATTCTTTGTTAAACCTGGTACATGCAATACATCTTGTAAAAGAATGAGTTTACCTGACTCCCTCTGAAAGGTTATGGTACCAATGTCGGTCGCATTGTATCGTCCATTCTCGCCCAACTCAACATGCATCTGGAGATTTTTCTCCACCAAGTCACTGAAAAGATTCACATCTCCCATCATGTGAAAGGAAACGCCACTATCAAAATACCACCCCGATCCCAATGCACTAGACACCATGCATGCGATAAATGAGAAGTCCAGCTCAAATTGCGAGGCAAGAGCCTCACCAGCTGCAGCTCCAGCAGCCTGCTTGTTCTTCTTCTTCTGTGGAAAATTTGTGGCGTAATGTCCATGATCGTGACAGTGAAAACACTTCACTTTGGACATGTCACGCTTTTTACCATCCGCACCGGATTGAGAAGCCTTCTCCTTGCTTCGTCAGATATCTTTGATGAAGATCCATCTCTGGTACTCCGCCGGATCTCCTCTTGCACAAGATCAGACCACAATCTTTTCCATCCTAGCAAATTTTCTCGACCATTGACATTGTCCTGATATGCATGCCAACTTTTCGGAAGCCCGAGGAGAGCCAAGCTCACCAGCTCCTCATCATCCACACTAACTCCTACACTCCCAAGCTCATCCCTACAGTGGAAAAACTTGGTCAAGTATACCGGAATAGTGTCATTCTTCTCCATATTTATTTTCCTGAGTTTATCCTTGAGCGCCAACTTCCTTTGGTGACTCTTGCTCTGGAACAATTCTGTCAAAGCTTTCCACATGAGGAATGGAGAAGCTTTACCATGCAGGCTGGATATTATGTGATCCTTCACACCCTCCAACAGAATCCTTCGACACCTTGTTGTCTTCTTTTGCCAAGCTTCAATCACAGCAGCATCCGTAGAAGTAGGATTTGGAACTTCTTTCTCTATGAACTCCAACAGCCCATTATCATCTAACACTGCCTCCATCCTGTCTTTCCATGCAATATAATTCGAGCTGCCTTCCAAGGCATACTCCAATCACAATCCGACGAAAGACATCTTCGCCTGTGACACCAAGAAAACAATTCTGCAATTCGAATTCCAACAGCTTAAAACTCAATCGCTTCCGATCTGTGAGAACAAATTATTTCTAGCACAAAGATCGACTGTAGGGGAATTTACTGGATATATCACCTTTCAGAGAAAGGATGGATCCAGAGGCTACCTGGCCCGCTTACAGACTCTGTCTACCGAAATAAATTGTAATCACTGTAATAGATCCGATGATCAATTTCGCTTCAATACCATGTAAAAATTTGAATAATTTGTTGAATTATTCACCGAGATTATCCTGGTCACACACTATTTGAGCTTCATGCATAACACATAACCTCTTCTACCATTGATCATCAACATGCGGAATTAAAAGCAACAAGCGGTATTGAAAACATTCGCATGTGCACATAGAAACATAAATTCAACACATATAAACACAGTATGTATACCGGGGAAAGCCTACAGCTGAAAACCCCCTACTATCTGTATATTATAATGATCAATAACATGTAACAATCATAGTACAATACTCGTCACAAGTACTCAGTACTATCTCCAATAGTTACACACAAACTAGCTCAGTTTTGAACAAGTCACGGGTTCAAAACTCCTCCATTGTTTGCCTGCCTCTACTGCGCAATCCAAGATGAGAATGAATGAGATCCAAGTTTGAATCCCTCCCTCTTTTACTGCACAATCCTCATTGGAAATCTCAATCAATGATTGTGCAAATCTCATGCACAGCTATAGTCACAACTGATAGTAAACCGACTCTTTCACCTATCTCTTCCACTGGTCTTCACTGAACTGTCCATGCAATGCTGTTAACTGATGTGTTATTTAGTTGATTTATGAGTTAATAATTAGTGAATTAAATAATATTTAATTCACACAACTCATCACTAGTGTATTTATCAGTTAGACTAAATACACCTAGTTCAACTAAGTTAAACCGAACACAACTCCATCAACTGATTCATCAACTCCACCAAACTCTGCCACATGAGTTCTAACTGAAGTCAACCATGCAAAAGCTCAACTAAACCTTAGGAATAGCGTAATTCCTTCTTTCAGCTGCATGTGCCACATCCGTAGCTCAAACTGAAGTGCTGCAAGAGAATAAGATAATGTTTATAGTCCAAATATTATTAAGAGCTAATAATATTTGACTGACCTATTTTTAGACAGGAAGTCTAAAAATAGACTTCAACCTGTATGTCTATAAATAGTTGTCCATCTATTTTTACCAACTTGACCAATCATCCAAGAATATCATCCCACAACTCCTAGACCATGCTCCATATGTCTAAAAATAGACATAGTCTAAAAATAGACTTTTCGACAAAAATCACCTGTGTGGTCCCCCACCTAGTTTAGGTGATCACTTTCCAACTAGGATCAGGAAAGATGTTTCAGGAGGCCTCCTTCACTGTTTCTTGTTTCCATTTTCAACATAAGGGATCCCTTGACCCATCCGCCCTATCTGGTCTTCTTCCACCTCATGTATGGACTGAGGCATGTTGGGTCTAGGTGCTCTACTGTATAAGTGTGAATGGCTCTAGATAGTAGTACGAGAATGGATTCCCTCAACATTGTTAGACCCATCTCCATTCATAGGATCCTTCTCGGTGAAAGTACCTTTTTTTTCTATCATTACCATCAGATCCACCATCTCCTTTTGGCCCTTGGACAAGTCATTTTGTGCACTAAGCAAGCTATTGAATGCTTTATTTTCCTTGTCCCCCATTTCTAGCTCTTCTTTTTCGGGTGTCTCTTCTACCCATTTTCCCATTCTAGGGATTTCTTCTTCCTCCCTTCTCTTTTCAGGTGATATCTCCTTCTATAGGTTACCCCACGAAAGTGATTGCCTTCCAAACTCATCAAATCTCTGTCAAAATTTGTCCCTCAAACTTAATAGTTGTCCAGGAACATGCTCTGATACCACTATAAGATTCCCTGTTGGAAATGGCTCAAAAAATCCATTGTGTTTTCTGAGTTTTATTGAGTTCCTTAGTGAGATTTTTTGTCGAACAATTTGATGAAAAACTACTATAGGTGCATTTTTCATGATTTTTTTCAAAAAAATACATATACAGTGCCAAACAAGCCCATTAAAACACTTTAAATCAACTTCACATAATTCATATAACACCCAATTTTTTTATAGACCACTATTATATGCAAAAAAGATGATTTATTTCATATTTAATAGATGATATGAAGTTTGTACATATGAAAGAAGTAAGAAACCTAAGTTTTCTTCAACTTATTTGATGTATGATGTCTCCAATGATGATATAGGTAGCAACCCTTTCAACCTTCAGCACAAAAATTAACACCCAACATTGGTACTTCAAGCAAAGGAACTCTGCCTTGAATGAATGTAAATCGGAGTGGCACGTACAATAAAAAAGGGAGGACTCATCCCTCAAATACTGATGGTTGTAGCAACTTGTATGGTCCATAATAAATAATATGAGTCCATGGATAACAATATAATTGATCTTCTTCATAAGAATGCACTAAACCACAAGTGATGAGATTTGTAACTTCTATTTACAAATGAAATGCAACCTTGAAGTGACCAAGTTCTTCCTTTAGTAGGATAATGGTTACTTATCCCACAAAATCCAAAAATCAATCATTGTATCCTTGAACCCCATAGGAGACGTTTCTAAGCCATAAACAACCACTAATTGAAGGAGAAAACTCATGTCCATACTCGACAGGGAAAGAAACTCGACCAACTTGTAGAATGAAATAAATTATGCCCCTTTTCACTGAAAAATTCGACCCATGTCAACTCTAATATATTCAGTTCTTATGGCATAAAACTCAACCTTAAGAGACTTCAGACTTTGACCCTTTAAAACAAGAGAAACTTGGTCCTTTATCTCATAGAACTCGACCCCATATTCAACTTCGTACTCAGCCTGTAAGGGATACTGAAATGCCAAATATTAGAAGATAAAATCAACTAATGAAATTTGAGTGATTCCACTCTCTAAACCAACTAGGATGTATAGTTTCAACGTTGAAGCTAGCAATGGCGACTAGAGTTTCTCAAACCCTAATATTTTCTCTAAAATGTCTCCCAAAATCCATTTTTCTCAAATTTAAAAATGATGGAATGAGGAGAGACTCCTTACTTTTCCCTTTTATAATGTAATGGAAAATTTTTCTACCTTTTACATTTTCAATTTTATAAACTCACTTTAGGAACTTTTCAATTTATAAATTGAAGGTAACTTTTCATTAGCCTAGGATACGTCCCCCTTTTCACCCCTTTAACATTTATAATGTTTTTCCTAGGTGAATCATGTTCCCTTAGTTAAATTTTTCCCTGCCTTAGCCTACAGGAACTTATTAGGCTAGTGGAACTCCGTGTTATGCCTCTTAAATAGTTGGGGACATTACACATAATGTCTAGTGGGGATGGTTTTTTAGTTAAAACTCGTGGTTTCTTACAAGAATATTGCAATGGTGTCCTTCATAACTCGCTACATGAATTTTTTATTTTCTTTTCAGTCAATAGATGTAACAACCCCTGGTTGAATTTCTATGTAAAAAAAATATAAGACCAAGGTCATGGGACATGTATTCCAAGCTGAATGTTAAGTAAAATAATAGTGATGGGGATCACTTGTGATTAATTAATGGCTATGGAAATTGGAAAAGGCAATGGAAAAGGATTTGAAAAGGAAAACGGGTATTTTTGGCATTTTATTTATGAAAATAATGGAAAATAGGAGAAAATTAAGGTGAAAGGTCACATATTTTCCTGAGAGGAAAATTGAAGGAAAATAATGGAAAATGAAGAAATTAGAGGCCTCATTGATAAAAAAGCTTATGAGGATCAATTGGTAGCTTTTTTCAATTCAGTATTTTGCACTATCTTCTATTCTCTCTCTCTCTCTCATACTCTCAGACACTTAGAGTTTTCTTGGAGCACTCTAGCATTCACTTGGGATTTGGAGCACGACGACAAAGGAAAAGTAGGAAAGCGCAAGGGGACAATAGGATCAACGACTACAATTGGATTGCTTTGTAGGTATCAAGTTGCATGTTTTGTTTCCTTTCTAGTTTTGGCATGCATGACACATGCATGTGGTTTCTTGGTTATGATCTGTCATTGGCATGGAGGATTGTCTGGATTGACAGTGGCTTTGCCTAGCCTTTCCATTTCCTAGATAGCCATGATGTTGTGGGTTTGCCTTTGTTTCTGATTGGTTTTCATGTTCCTTATGGCTATGGGTTGAGTTACTAGTTCTAGGGAGCCTTGGTTGGAAAAATGCTCTATAAGCCCCGTAACAACTTGGGTTGAGTGACTAGTTCTGGAAGCCTTGGTTGTACAAACGCTCTAGAAGCCCTGTAACAACTTATGTTGTGTTACTAGTCCTGGAAACCTTGGTTGGAAAAAAACTCTCGAGCCCTTGGTGGGTTGAGTTACTAGTCCTGGAATCCTTGGTTGGACAAAATCTCTAGAGCACAACAACATCTATGGGTTGAGTTACTAGTCCTGGAAGCGAGGTTGGAATAAACACTCTGGAGCATTGGACAACTTTGGTAGAGACTGGTATGGTGATGGTTAGTGATGTCCGACGGTGATGTGGAATCACTAGTTGATGATTAAGGTGGTTTGGACTCTGGAAGCCCTAGTTTGGTTTTGTTTGGTTTATTCCATGAGATCCAACATTCATGCTTGGAATATGGCACATGGGTGATTAGATGAAATACATACTTGGTTTAGCCTAATCTATGGTTGGGTGGTATGTTGAAGTCCCACACCTGGTTTCATTTTGCATATGTCAATAAGAGCTCTTATAATCTTGTATTTTATGGATATATGTACATTTTATTATATGATCTTGATGGTTGTTTTATCATTGTTATTCTGCTAGTTATATGTTGGTTATTAGCAGGGATTATGAAATACTTGAGTTATGTCTCTCATCATGTTTTGATTAGTAGATGAAATTTTAATGAATATATGACCTAATAGATGATAATGCAGCTATCGCGATAATGCATTAATGCTTATTTATGAATTTGAGATAAGTATGATACCCCTATGCTCAGATATGTTGTTATGACCTATAGATTAGATATTTTTGATATGTTTGAAAAAATTCTTGTCATGGCTAATAGGGGTTAGATCAAGTAATTTTTAAAGTGTTTGAATTAATATCCTTGTTTCGATGTTATTTTTCATTTTTGGAAGTTTCATAAAGTTCTGGGAAATGGTCTGAGTCCTGGCCCTGAAAAAGTGGCATAGAATTTGGTGTCGCTAGCACAGAACTACCTGAAAAAAGCCACAGTTGCATGGATGCCTTGTTGTGGGAGTGACTAGAGGGTCCCAGTCACATGCACGCCTTGTCATGAAAGCGACTGAGGCTCAGGGTCAGTGAAAAAGAAATTTATCTCAGGGGTTGGACACCTGAAGGGGTTGGTTGGCTTCTGAAGGTTCTGTAGCTTCTGAGGAATGTCGAATTGGTCTTGTCCTGTCGGTTCCACTTCCTTAACTGCACAGGGGGAGTTGAATCATATCATAGTAAATATTCATCACATGTTTACCCTAGATGACCGGTTAGCTTTGGTATATTTGGGAGGAGGGTGTTATAGGGTGGTATCTGAGAAGGTTTCATTATCTTTAGGTGGTGTCTAGTTTCCATTCTCTTTTTATGTGATATATAATACCATAAAATGGTATCAGAGCATGGTTGACCCCTTAGAATAGATGGGAAGTGTTTTGGGTATGCATACATGTTGGTTTCATATGTGTTATTTATGCTTGTGGTACATGTACTTGTTGTCTACATATGGTGGTGGTCATTGTTGTAGTTTTGTTTTCATGTAGAAGTTGATGATGTTGTTGTTGGGATGTGCTTGTCATGAATGCATGTAAGTTGTATATGCATTTGTTATGCATGCCATTATATATATGTTGTTATGAATGCATTGTCATGGTTAAGGTTTTTGTCCATGAGGTCACTGTATGTAGTTATGTCATCATGATGCACTTGGTATGTTATGATGTTGACATGTTGGATGAGATAGAGCAGGAGAAGAATATTATTAGAGCGAGGGTGCAACATTAAACTTTGGGGTAAGAACATATCACCATACATGTTTGTATGTTGGGCATGCAAGTATGTTGGTTAATGGTTTCTATAAGAATTAGGGTCATGTACATGTCTATTAGTATATGGGTTTTTCGGTTACATGTATGATAGATATTAGTTAATCAATATGATTACATGTACATGCGTCAGTTAGTTATGAATGACAATGACTTGTTGTTATAAGCATTGTGGTCATATGCATGATGGTTATGGTCATTGCAACTAAGATCTTGATGTTATATGTATCATGCTAATTTGGATTGTCCTATGCAGTTGGTTAGGGTTATGAAATTTAGGTACAAATAGAACTATTTGTGATATTGTGTTGTACTCATATAGACTGAATGTGCATATGTGATTGTTACGCATGAACCAAATTTTTTTATGAGTTTATGATGTGAACATGTTAGCTAGAAACTATTGTGGACATCATGAACTTATTTATGTTTGAGTTGATATGTTATGAATTTATATCGTGCTAATCTAGAATGATTTTGCAGAAAATATATCCTCCCATGAGATATATTAAAGTATGAGTTTACTTATGTCATCTACTTGGTGCTTGAATGTTTGATTATGTTGTCTATTTGGTGTTTGAATGTTTGGTGTCCATTATGTCATCTATCCGTTGTTTGAATTTTTGATTAGTTGCATGATATGAGTTTGTATTTATAAGATTGCATGAAGGAATGATCTTGTTTTGAGATGGTTTCACTAACACATATGTGTTGAGAATAATTGATATGTACTTGAGTGTAAGTGGTTGCTAGTTGTTACCATGTACACATTGTGCAGGTGGTGTTGTATACATGTTAGGCAGGTGGTGTTGTGTACATGTTGTGAAGGCGGTGCTATGTACAAGTGGTACTGTGTACATGTTGTACATCTAGTATTGTGTGCATGTCGTACATGCTGTGTTGTGAAAATGGTGGTATTGTGTGCATGTTGTACATGTTTCTTTGTGTATGTGTGGTACTGCGTATATGCATTGCGTAGTCGTGGTATCATGACATGTGCATTCGTTGTGTTATACTCTGTGCATGTATATGTATTGTGTTGTACACCGGGTGTAGGTGTATGTATTGTGGTGTTTTGTACACTGGATGTAGGTGTATGTATTGTGTTGTGTTATACACCGGGTGTAGGTGTATGTGTTTTATGTCAGGTGTAGGTCCATGTATTTTATGGTGTTGTATGTCGTGTGTAGTTGTACTTGTGTGATGCACTCTATGTGTATGTGTACGTGGTTAAAAAGAAGGAACTAGGTGATGTCAGGTGTGGCAACTGATTCGGTGTGTGTACGGAAAGGATAGAGGTAGAAGCTAAGGACCGATTAAAGGATAAGTATCAATATTTTATTTCAGTTTTAATTATGCATGTGATCTATGATTCTAGTTTATGATGGTTACATGTGACCTATGATTTTGATTACGATGGTTGTGTTTTAAGCTAATCGGATGTGAAATGTTTATACATTATGATTTGATAAAATATTTAGTTTGACTTGTTGTGACAGGAAGTTAACAAAATTGTAGGTGTACCTTATTGAAAAGCTACCAATGAGGTATGATTTAAGTTTATTTAAATTTATTTTGAATCTAATGGAAATTATGTGCTTGGTATAGGAGAGCATGAAAATGCCCGGTTGGGTGGTTGAAATCGACAGCAAAGAATTAACAGCAACAACGAAAGGAATTGAAACATGTAGCAATATGCTAGTAAATCACTTCAGGAGCAGGGGCATTGTGGGACACTGGTACCCAATAGTGTCCATTGATTTCCATGAACATGCTATGACCAGTATGATGGTTTTGAGGTAAGGATATGCCTTGGTTTTTGTATAAATGTCTAAATAGATTCAACTGATCTTATAATATACTAAAACAAAATACTGAATCAATTCTACAAATTTGCGGAAACCAATTACGATTGCACAATCACATGAGCAATAAAGAGAAAGAATTAGCGATCGCACAACATAAGATGTATCTGGGGAAAGCCTCAACTAAAACCCAGCTATCTGTATACTTCATAAAGTCAAGAACATGAAACAATACAATGCTATTTTTCTTCTTGAGAAACCTATGCACTATGGTGGCTGTCTCACACTGATCTAAGCAAGTTTGGTCCAATATTTAACCACTTCCTTGCCTCTGCATGACCAAAATTTCTCACACGTTATTGGGCTAATTGAGCCCCTATTGATTAGGAAATTTCCATTAATAGATCGCGCAATACATCCAAGGAGTCCTGATGACCACATGCATGACCTGTACAATTTTTTAATTATACAACTGATATATCTCTTCCCTTTAACTCTAATCTGAACTTGGCCTTCCTTAGAACTTACATGAAACAATTATTTTTAGTGAATTATCAGTTATCTTATTGATCACTGCATGTGAATTAAATCATATTTAATTCACTGGACCTATCAATAGAACTAGTTAAACTGATTTTAACTCAAATAATTGAGTTAACTAATTACAACTCAAAATAAACTGCAACTGGACCCCCTAAAGCTTAGACAGAACTCTACATGCCTCCAGTTTGACCCTCAACTTGAATTTTATAAGATAATTAATTCTTCCTAACTCAATTAACACTTACACGTTGTCATGTGATGTGGAATTACAATTTGCTTCTAATTTAATTAAGGGAAAATTAAACTAGAAGCCTCTTGGGTGCCATTTTAAATATTTCTTGTTGCCAATTTCAACACTCCCTCTTAACAAGAAAGGAATTCAACTCTATCTTGATCTCATACCTTTGGAATGTTCTACATGTAACACTTCTCTAGTTTTTTTTGCTACTGCAACTTTTGAAACTGAAAAATCATTCAAACTTAATCAGTTTGATGCATCTGTCACCAGAGTCTCTGACTTCTACTAGCTAATGCACTTTCTACTAAAAAACATGCGTTGTTGATGACTCTGTATCTGTGCCACCTGCACTGCTGCCAACTATGATCTACGCTCCAGTATCTAACATCTGTCACTCTGACATATGACTGCATCAATCGCCACTAATCCATCCAACTATTGTGTAGTATGCACCACCCCCCCCGCCCCCCTTAGCAAGGTGATGATCCATGAGACAAGACATCTCAATGGGCCCTTCCAAAATTTCTTCTCTTGTGATTATGACTTCACATTGCCCCACCTCTCACCTGGATGTATGGATGCATGTGCTCCCTCTGCCGACCTGGCTCGAAATTCCCCCCTATTGGAGGTCTCTGCTTGAGTAGATTCCTCCACTCGGTCTCCTCTCTGCTTCTGCAATTGTGGCTGCTCCACAACCTTCTAAGGCTTCTTCTAAGGCTACATGTTGAGAGATAATTTATGCTCCCTCTCAACCACCAAGTCTCTAACCTTTTCTTTTCTCCTCAAATCTTTGCATGCATCTTGTAACTCAAGTTCCATGGGTCTAAGGAAAACCTTTTCTTTTATAAATATCACATCATAACCATGGTCTTCCTATACCACCATGGAAACAATATTATTCATTAGTCGTGGAACAAAAAAAACATATGTCAATCTAAGAGGGGAGCCAGACTCCCTCTTAAAGGTAACCTATGTTGGTCACACTATACCTCCCGTCATCTCCAAACTCTATGTTCTACTGGAGGTCCCAATTCAATAAAGATATATCTTTTCCCCATCATATGGAGTGAGACACCATTGTCAAGATACCACATGCATCCAATTACAGTTCTTTCCATCCGTGCAATGAGAGAAAAAAACATGCTCAAATTGTGAAGCTAGAGCTTCACTCGCTGCTGCAACTACAGGATCCTTCTTGCTTGCCTTTTGTGGACATTTTGTGGCATAGTGCCTGTACTCGTGACAGTGAAAACACTTGATCTTGGAAAATTATCTCTTGCCCTCTTTGCCTTGGGACTTATTTCCCTTGGCTTTCTTTCCTTTTTTGACTAATGAAAAATATTCTTCTTTGTCTTTGGAAGAGGTCTTGTCTTTGGTGCTCCGCCTTATCTCTTCTTGTACCAAGTCGGACCGTAATCGCTCCCACTCTGGTAACTTCTCTCTCCTATTTAATGAATCCTGGTAGCTATGCCAACTATTGGGAAGGCCTAGAAGTTATAAGTTCACCAAATCATCCTCAGGAATGGTAACACCAACACTTCCAATCTCATCTCAACATTGAGTGAACTTCGTCAAGTATTTTGGTATTGTCTCACCCTCCTCCATCTTGATATTTCTGAGTTTTTCCTTCAGGGCCAGCTTCATGTTGTCACTGCTATTCCAAAACAGATCTGTTAAGGCCTTCCAAATATCATATGGAGTTTCCTTTCCATGGAGGTTCGAGATAATATGATCTTGAAATCCTTCTAATATAATCCTTCTCACCTTTGCTACATTCTTCTTCAATGCATCAAGATTTTTAGCATCTGCTACTGCGGGCTTGGGAATATCACTATCTATGAATTACTTCAACTTGTTGTCCTCCAACACTGCCTCCATCCCATCATTCCATGATATGAAATTTGAACTACCCTGAAGGGCATATTCAAGTCTCAATCCATAGAAAGACATCTTGATATGATGCTGGTCCTAAAGAATAAATTTTCAAATCTGATTCACCCATTAAAAAAAATTGGTTCTTCTCTTTGATAGTGATTCTTGCTCCGATACCATGTAGAAATATATAAATAAATTCAATTTATCTTGTAATATACTAAAACAAAATACTGAATCACTTCTACAAATTTGTGGAAACCAATTACGATCGCACAATCATAAGAACAAGAAAGAGAAAGAATTATCCATCACACAAAAAAGATGAATCTGGGGAAAGCCTCAGTTGAAAACCTCATTATCGGTATATTGCATAAAGTAAAGAACATGAAACAATACAATGGTGTTTCTCTTCCTGAGAAACTTCTGCACTCCACTGACTGTCTCACACTGATCTAAGCAAGTTTGGTCCAATATTTAACCACTTCCCTGCATCTACCTGACCAGCCTTTCTCACACATTCCTCGGCTAATTGGGCCCCTATTAATTAGGAAATTCCCACCAATATATTTCGAAATACATCCAAGGTGTCTTTATGACCTCTTGCATGACCTGTACAATTTTCCAACTATACAACTGATAGATCTCTTCCCTTTAACTCCAATCTCAACTAGGCCATCCTTAGAACTGACATGTAACACCTATTTATAGAGAATTATTAGTTATCTTATTGATAATTGAATGTGAATTAAATAATATTTAATTTAATGGACTTATCACTAGCTCATCTCTCAGTTAGAACTAATTAAACTTATTTTAGCTCAAATAATTGAGTTACCTAATTACAACTCAAAATAAACCGCAATTGGACCACTTAAAACTTTGGGATAACTCTACATGCCTGCAGTTTGACCCTCAACATGAATTGACTGAGCTAACTAAGTCTTTCTGACTCAGTTAACACTTACACACTGTCATGTGATGTGGAATTTCAATTTACTTCTAATTTAATTAAGGGGAAATTAAACTAGAATCCTCCTAGGTGCCATTTACAATATTTCTTGTTTCCAATTTCAACAGTTTTTGGACCTTCTGATGTGAGGAAATCTTTCCAAGGGAAGGGTCACCAGAGGGACTATTTAGTAGAGAAGGGGATTCCTGTGGAACTTGGAAGGTGTGTGAATGCATGGAAGGGGGTGACTAGATTACCCGAGGGACTATGTAGCAGAGAAGGGAAGGCTGAGGAATACATTGATTTTGGTCATTAGCAATGCTAGATGGAATCATATGCACATTGGGAGTGTGCCCTAGAACAATGAGCTGGTAACTGTTCACCGTGAGGAGAGGTGACACAGGATTGTAGTGCTGGACATTGGATGCAGGCTTTGGCTTTGACAGTGGATTATGGACTTCTTAGGAAGGAAGAAAATCCTAGTACTACTTTGAGGGTGGAAGTGTGAGCCTTTGGATTCCCTTGTTGATTGATATAGGCATCATATCATTTTATTTTCTGGTTGAGTAAATGTGTATGTGTACATGGGTATATTATTGTAAATATTGTATTGAGTTGTGTTTGTAAAGCTCCATAGGCAGTATGGTTATTTTTTGGTTGAAGAAAATGTGCATGAGTGTCTATATGGTTTTTATTGTAAACACCGTATTGAGGTGTGTTACAAAGCTCTAATAAATGACATGATTGTCATGTTTTCAATAGGCTAACATTGTAAATACTGCAATAAGCTATTTTATAAAGCTCTATGGGAAGTATGTTATGTTTTCAACAACTTGTTGGTTTATAGGTGTCATTGAACACTTAGGACGAGTTGTGTAACAACCCTTGGTTGAATTACCATGTAAAAAAAAATATAATACCAAGGTCATAGGACACGTGTTCCAAGCTGAATGTTGGGAAGATCATAGTGATGGGGATCACTTGTGATTAACTAATGGCTATGGAAATTGGTAAAGGAAATGGCAAAGGATTTGAAAAGGAAAAAAAGGTATTTTTGGAATTTTATTTATGAAAACAATGGAAAATAGGAGAAAAGGAAGGTGAAAGGTCACAAATATTCATGAGAGGGAAATTGAAGTAAAATAATGGAAAATGAAGAAATTAGAGGCCTCATTGATAAAAAGGCTTCTGAAAACTAGTTGGTAGATTTTTTCAGTTTAGTCTTTGTAACTCTCTTCTATTTTCTCTCTCTTATACTCTTGGACACTTAGAGTTTTCTTGGATAAATATAAAATTCGCTTGGGAAGGAGCAAGACAAAGGAAAAGAAGTAAAGTGCAAGGGGACAACGAGATCAATGACTATAATTGTATTTATTTGCAAGTATCGAGTTGCATGTATGGTTTCCTTGTTATTTTTGGAATGTAGGTCACATGCATGTGGTTTCTTGGTTATGATATGTCATTGGCGCGAAGGATTACCTAGATTGACAGTGGTTTTTCATAGCCTTTCCATTTCCTGGATAACCATGATGTTGTGGGTTTACCTTTTTTTCTGATTGGTGCTCATGTTCCTTATGGTTGTGGGTTGAGTGACTAGTTCCTGGGAGCATTGGTTGGACAAACGCTATGGAATCCCTGTAACAACTTGGGTTGAGTTACTAGTCTTGGAAGCCTTGGTTGCACAAACACTCTGGAAGCCATATAACAACTTAGGTTGAGTTACTAGTCCTGAAAGCCTTAGTTGGAAAAATGCTCTGGAGCCCTTGGTGGGTTGAGTTACTAGTCCTAGAAGCATGGGTTGGAAAAACGCTTTGGAGCTCGAAAACAGTTGTGGATTGAGTTAGTAGTCCTGGAAGCCTTGGTTGGAAAAATGATCTAGAGTCTGATGACAAATGTGGGTTGAGTTACTAGCCATGAAGCCGGGTTGGAAAAAACACTTTGGAGCCCTGGAAAACTTTGGTAGAGATTGATATGGTGATGGTTAGTGATGTATGATCGTGAGGTGGAATCACCGGTTGAGGGTTGAGGTGGTTTGGCCTCTGTAAGCCCTGGTTTGGTTTTGTTTGGTTTATTCCATGATATTCCACATTCGTGCTTGGAATATGGCACGAGGGTAATTGGCTGAAAGAAAAACTTGGTTCAACCCAATCTATGGTTGGGTGCTACATGGAATTCCTAGACCTGATTTCATTTTGCATATGTAAATAAGAGCTCTTTTCCTCTTGTATTTGATGGGTATATGTACTTGTTATTATATGATCTTGATGGTTTTTTTATCATTGTTATTTTTCTCATTATATGATGGTTATGAACATGGTTTATGACAAAATTGAGTTATGTCTCTCATCATGTTTGATTGGTGGATGAAATATTAATGAATATATGATAATGCAGCTATTTTTATAATTCATCAATGCTTCTTTATTAATATCATATAAGTATGAGACCACTATGCTTAGATATGTTGTTATGACCTATAGATTACATATTTGTGATATGTTTGACAAAATTCTTATCATGGCTAGTAGGGGTAAGATCAAGTCCATGTTCAAGTGTTTGCATCAGTATCATTTTTTCAATGTTTTTTTTTCATTTTTGGAAGCTTCATGAATTTTTTGGCAGTGGCCTAAGTCCCGACCTTGAAAAAGTGGCACCGAATCCGAGGTCATTGACACATAACTGCCTGAAAAAATCCACAGTCACATGGATTCCTTGCTATGGGAGCGACTGTAGGGTCCCTATCGCATGCATGCCTTGTCCTGGGAGAAACTGAGGCTCTAGGTTATTGAAAATGCAATTTATCTTAGGGGTTGGACACCTGGAGGGATCAATTGGTTTCTGAAGGTTCTATAGCATATGAGGAAGGTTATATTTGTCTTTTCCTATCAGTTCCACTTCCTTAACCGTACATGGGTAGTTGAATCACAACATAGTAAACATTCATCACATGTTTACCTTGAAGGAATGGTTAGCTTGGGTAAATGTGGTAGGATGGTGTTACAATAGGTTTGATTACTATCATAGTGACACAATCCCAACAACCATTTTTCCTGTCATGAACAAATTGATTTTATTTTTAATGATTTTGAGTTAGATTATATTCTCTTAAAATAATCCCTTAAGCTCCCCTCCACTATTTATCAAACCATATCTATGGGTTTAGATTTAAGTTGTGGTCATTTATCAATGAGTTATGTCAATAACATCTCCAATATTAGATTCACCTCTTACACATCCAATGGTTAAAATTTGTTTTGGGTTTCCCTTTATAATATTTTGATTATTTGGTAGAGCCAATGATGAACCATGTTAATATTGGGCATGGATTTTGAAGGGTGGCATGGTTTCTCTTCTCAGGCCATTAATTTTATAAATGGAGGTAGTTTAAATTAAATTAGGGAAATAAAGATGAGATGAGGCTTGATTATGATGGGCCACTCCATCTTTCATCAAGGATCATTCGACATATTCCAATGGAAGCCTCTCAAAGGATATGAAAAGAGGATTAAGGAAGAATAAAATTAGGGCCAAGGATCACAGAGGAAGAGAGGACACACATGAAAATTTGGAGGAAAGAAAAATAGAGGAGAAGACTAAGACGACGAAAAGAGAGGAAGGAAAGAGATGAAGGGAAAATAAGAAGGAGCAAGACAAGGGAAGAATAACACAAAGGGAGAGGAATGAAGAGGCAAAATAAGAAGATGAAAATGAATAAATGGAAGAAAGGATAAAAAGGTGAAAAAAGGAGAAGTAAGAAAGGAGAGTAGAGAGGATGAAGAACATACGAAGACATGAGAAAAAGGATATGCAAAATAGAATTTAAGAGAAGTACAAGTTATAGATAAAAAGTGTTAAATTGTAGCAAGAAAAGGCTTCATTTGACTTGTGCCTTTGTCATATGAAGAAAATCAAATTTCCACTTCAGCAGGATGACTTGAGTTGCAATTAGTGAGAGTGACGTTACCAAATCACTCAATTAAGTCAGTGAATTCAAGTTTGTGGGAAAGAAGTAGAGTTGTGCATGAGTTGATTGCTAATATCTAGCTATCTAGTGGAGCTATATTTAGAGAAACTCAGTTATCTGAGCTCTAGTCTAGAATAGAGTCGGTATGAGTTTAACTGAGTAGTTGTAACTATTGTTAACTCATCGATCTCTCAGTTAACTAGTTAATTTACCCAAAATATCCCTAGTCATGCATGCAATTCGAATTTCCTAGTCGAATGGAGGAAAAGGCATAATTTTAATAATTATTGTATACTAGTGAGTGTACAATGTTTGTATATATCAGGTGAGATAATTCTCTTGGATTTGCGAAAGGAAACATGAGCTTTCCCTGTTCTTTAGGAGTAGGAATTGCACAAGGAAATAAGAGGAAGCAGGAGGCCTATTTTGGCTAAGTATTTGCTAGAGTAGATTCAAGAGGAGATCAATATTGTAGTGCAAATTGAGCTTCAAGAATTCAGGCTTTCATTGTAATAGACAATTTGTTCTCATCTGATATAATACAAGCAGAGGAGGGGTTTTTTCCTAGTTGGCTTCCCCAATAAAAACTGTGTTCATTGTGATTGAATGATTACATGTGTTTCTATTTCCAGTTTTCCTTCTGAAAATTTTAGTATAAGAAATTTGTGTTTATTGAATTCAGGTTGATTTCATTTGCAACTGCAAATTTCAAGTTATTTATAAATGGTATCAGATATATTGAAAACTACATAGAAACCAGGTTCCTGATCAATATATCAAGAAATTTTGAATAACAAATTTGTGGTGCATATTTTTTCTTCAGTGCAGAAGAAATGCCTTTCAATTGATTGAGGCCTTAGTATGGATTGGAGGGAACTTCAAATTTATGTGCTTAGAAAAATAATATGGAAGCTGTGCTGGATGGAAATGGAGTATTGGTGTACACACAAATAGATATCCAAAAACCAACAACATCAAATGGCTAAGTGCAAGACATACACAACAAAAAGGAGGATTATCCTGGAGGGAGTCAGAGATCATGTGGTTTCAAATTTGGATGGCGAGGAGACTACTTTTTCAATGTGCCAAACTCTCACAAACCTATTCTGAAGCAGCAGTGATGCAAGGAATATGGCATTGAAAGATAAGCTCATGAACATTCAGATGAATAAAAATGAAGCTATTGTTCAATACCTTTCCATATTCACTCAGGTCAGAGATGAATTTGGAGGAGTTTGAGAGAATGTGCCATCATCTGAACTTGTGAGCTTAACACTCCTTTTTATTTCAAATTCCTTGCATAACTTTCAATATTTAGTTAATTGTAGAGACAAGCTCGCATATTAGGAGATACTTTGGTTTGACTTGGTGTAGGAGGAGATTATAAGAAACACTAGATATGGTGTCACGCTAAATCAAAAGAAAAAAAAAACCAAAGGAAAGAAGGCCCAAGGCAAGGCATAATCCATCCAGAACCATGGAAATAAGAAAGACCTCAGTAAAATTAAACGCTTTCAATACCATGAGTATGGACACTATGCAACCAAGTGTCCACATAAGAAATCTAGTAAGAAGCCTGCAACAAGGGTATCACAATTCAAGTTAGATTTCACCCTCATTTCATGCATGGAAAGTACTATACGAGGTAGTGTATGGTGATTAGACTCTACTGCTTCATTTAATAAGACAAGAAATAAGTTCTTCAACAACTTAGAGGAGAAGGACCTACAATTACAAATAAATATTAGAGGCGATGGAAGGTATAGTAAAAAGGGATTGGCACTGTCACCTTTAAGAGAGAGATAGGATCCCATCTTCACCTAAAAAATGTAATGTATGTGTCTGGCCTAAATAAAATATAGCTTCCATAGTTGTACTTGAAGACAAAGGATATGATGTGGTGTTCAGTAAAAGGAATACTTATCTGAAGCATGTTGCTAGTAGACAAGTAAAATAAAATGGTGTTAGAGTTAAAAATATCTACAAGCTAGAAGTAGATGCATGTGCTACATTGGGTAGCAAGACAGAACATGTTTATGGCCGAGATGTTGGAGAGCTCTTTCATAGGCACATGGGACATCTACACCATGGAGCTTTGAAAATAATGCAACAACTCACCATTGGACTTCCAAAATGCACCCTTGATCAACATGATGTGTGTAAGGGATGCACTCTTGGAAAATATGTTAAATACTCCTTCCAGGGCTGAGATAGCAGCGCTAAAGCCATCTTGGAGTGAGTTCATTGAGATGTGTGTGGACCATTTTAAATAGTCTCAACTGAAAATCACATGTATTATGTGATCTTCATAGATGATTTTTCCCGCAAATTTTGGATCTATTCATGAATAAGAAAGATGAGGTTTATTCAAAGTTTTTTGAATTTAAAGACTTAGTTTAAAATGAGTCTGGAAATAAAATTAAATCCCTAAGAAGTGATAATGGAGGAGAGTATGTGTCTAATGCCTTCAAAGAATTATGTGCCAAGGAGGGTATTAGAAGGGAGTTGATTGCACCCCACAACCCACAAAAAAATGGGGTCACAGAGAGGAAAAATAAAAGTATTGTAGGAGCTATTAGAGAAATGTTTCATGACCAGGGGTTTCCACTATCCTTATGGGAAGAAGCTTGCAATACATCTATTTACTTGGAGAACAAGAGCTCTCACAAAATTCTTGGAAAGATTACACCTAAAGATACTTTCATTGAGAGGAAGCTAGATGTCTCCCACTTTCGCATTTTTGGATCCATAGTCTATTGTCATGTCTCTAAATATAGTAGGAAAAATTTGTCCCATTATAGAGAGGGGGATATTTGTAGGCTATACCGAGACACCTCATATTTACCGGGTGTACATGACCTCATTCGAGATTACTGTTATGAGGACGAATGTGAGATTTTATGAGAATAAATCCATGAGGAGTTCTCTAAAGAGAGAGATTAGCATACCACCATAGGAGGAGCTTCTATCTATAAAGGAGAAGCCTCAGTCAGATCCACAAAGTCAGATGTTTCTCAAAGGTAAGAGGACATTCCAGGTTCATGATGTGTAGTAGCCATATGTGGAGGAGCAGAGAGAAGAATGAGTGGAGGCACCCACTCACCTAGAGCCTTTCATAGAAGGGAGGAAGAGGATCAAGATGGTTGACAGGTTGGTGTAGGAATCTCAAGAGCGGGTTGGAGCTCCTATATATTCATGCAAACAGAGGAGATAACTAGATAGATATATAGGATATATGACACTCATGTCAGAGTTGATTGATTCTAGACCATCTTATTTTGAGGAGGTAGTTTCCCAGTAGAATGGGTAGATTCCATGGTGGAGGAGTATAACTCCACCATGAAGAAAAATGTTTGGGAGGTGGTTCCCAAACCTGAGAACAAGTCAATTGTTGGTTCTAGGTTGTTTTATAAGGCGAAACATGTAACTGATGGTAGTATTGAGAGGTACAAGGCCATATTTGTGGCCAAAGGATTCTCACGGGCTGTTTCAAGATACTCATATATTAGGACCATACTTGCATTGGTAACAAAGATGGGGTAGAGGATACACCAAATGGGTGTTAAGATTTCCTTACTCAATGGAGTGGATGAGGAAGAGATATACATTGAGAAACTTGAGGGGTTCAAGACCTTTAGCAGAGAGACACATGTGTGTAGGCTCAAGAGAGACCTTTATGGTCTCAAGCAAGAACCTCGTGCTTGGTACACTCACATAAATTCTTATCTTAGTGGATTGGGCTCCACGAAGAGTGAAGCATATGCCAATATATACTAAATTATGGTAGATGGCAGTCTTCTCATCTTAGTTCTCTATGTGGATGATTTGATACTGACAGGAGATGACAGGTTAATCCAGTCTTGTAAGGAGGACCTCATAAGAGATTTAAACATGAAGGATATGGGTTTGATGCACTATTGCCTTGGCTCGAAGGTGTGGCAGGGAGATGGAGAGATATTTGTTGGACATGGGAAGTACACCTTTAAAATCCTTTAGATATTCTACATGCATGATTGCAAACCCATGGATACTCCTCTAGGCACTAATTGGAGGAAAGAGAATGCTTCTACAGGTGAGGTAGATGGAACTATCTACAGACTGTTGGTGGGGTCCTTGATGTACTTGGTGAATACAAGGCTCGATATTTGTTTTGCAGTGAAATAACTTAGTCAGTTCATGGTGGAGCTTACCAAACTTCAGTAAGCAACAAAACTTGTTCTTATATACCTCAAAGGCACACGAAAATTTGGTTATGGTACATGTAAATGGATGGAGTGAAGCTCCAAGGCTTCACAGATGCATATTGGACATGGATTCCTTCAGATATGAAGAGCACATTGGGAGCAATATTCAATGTTGCGTCAACAATAGTTTCTTGGTACAACAAGAAACAAATATCTGTAGTATTCAACTCAACAGAGGTCGAGTATATGGCTTCTATTCAAGCAACATGCGAGGCTATTTGGATGAGGAAGATCCTGGTTGGTCTCTTTAGTTAGGGGATGGAGTATACGTTGATCCACTATGAAAATTAGAGTTGTATAAAACTCTCTAAAAATCTAGTGTTTCATGATAGGTCCAAGCATATAAACATCATGTACCATCACCCGAGAGATTGTTTGCATAGGATGATTGTTATGTTACAATACATTACTATAGAGGAGCATGATGCAGACATTTTGACAAAGTCTTTGTCAATAGGAAAGTTCGGGTTCCACATGAGTAGGATTGGGGTTGTTTAGAACCATTTTCTTCCTGAGAGGGAGTGTTACATTTTAGTAAGAAAAGGGCTTGTTTGACTTGTGCCTTATTCAAATGGAGAAATTCGAATTTCCACTTTAGCAGGATAACTTGAGTTGTAGTTAGCAGGAGTGACATGGAAAAATCACTCAGTTAAGTAAGTAAATTCAAGTTTGAGGGAAAGAAGTAGAGTTATGCATGAGTTGAATTTTAAGATCTAGCTATCAAGTGGAGTTAAATTTAGTAAGACTCATTTATTTGAGCTCTAGTCTAAAATAGAGTTAGTATGAGTTCAGTTGAGTAGTTGTAACTATTTTTAACTCACTAATATCTTAATTAACTAATAAATTTACTAAAAATAGCCCTAGTCATGCATCCAATTAGATTTTCCTAGTGTAGTGGAGGAAAAAGGTATAATTTAAATCATTACTATATATTAGTGAGTGTACAATGTTTTCATGTAGCAGGTGATCTAATTGTCTTGGATTAAGAGCTTTCAATATTCTTTAGGAGCAAGAATTGTGCAAGGAAATATGAGGAAGTGGGAGGCCTATTTTGGCTAAGTATTTGCCAGATAAGACTTAGGAGGAAATCAATATTGAAGTGCATATTGAGCTTCAAGCATTGAAGTTGTCATTGTAATATATCATTTGTTCTCATATGATATCATACAAACAAAAGAGCGTATTTTTATTTATTTATTATATATATATATATATATATATATATATATATATATATATATATATATATATATATATATAATTTTAATTAATTAATTAATTTTTTTCTGAGTTTGGTTTCCTAGTAAAAACTATGTTCATTGTGATTGAATGATTGCATGTGTTTCTATTGTTAGTTTTCCTTCCGCAAAATTTAGTAGAAGAACTTTGTGTCTATTGAATTCAGGTAGATTACATTAGAAACCAAAAAAATCGAGTTATTTCTATAAAAATAATTGAAGAAAGTCTAGGGATTAGAACCCAAGAAGCAAATAAAGGTAATGTGTGTGTGTGTATTTAATTTTAAAAGAGTTTGTATTCTTGGTTGAGAGTGAGACTCATAAGCTTTGTAATTAAACAATTTAAAGGAAATTTGAACCCATGTATAAATTTATTGAAGTTGGAATCCCTTTGAGGCTATAATGCAATTATCACAACTTTCTAAATTTGAATGAAGGGTATATTGAGCTAGTTTGATGAAGGATTCTCTTTATTTTTGTTTTCAGTTATTGTGTATTTTATTTGTTTCACTTTACATGTTATTATCTCTATGAGATTGAAGTCTTATAATGCCTTTGTATTGTGTTTGTGTTGTAGGGTTTGGGATTCTACAAAGGAAGTGTGAATACCCAACCATTAGTTTGGTATCAAAGTAGGTTCATCTCATTATAGTCTCACAACTCCAAGAAATTATTTTGTTGAGTAGAAGGAGAGTGAAGCTTGGTATATTGATAGTCAAGTTGGAAGCTTCGGAGGTAGTCTAAGGGATCATGAAAACCCTTGGCTAAGGTCTCTTTGGAAAATTTGTATGAAAAAAAAATACATCTAAGTGAGGAATAAGTATTGGATAGATGGGGAAAATAGTGAAAATATTGGATATTTGTGAGTAAGTGGAGAAACCATGCCCTATAAAGAAATTATATGAAAAGGAAAAAAATGGGTGGAGCTCTCATAGTAGTTAAAGAAAATGATGAAGAAAATTATGAGGATAATGAGTAGGATTGAAATGAAAAAAGTGAGTGTGATACATCAACTTCATGTGGCCACAAATTTCACATACATTATCCATTTGGGGCATGTATTGGGCCATTACAATTATTATTCCATACTCTATGTGCTGTAATCTTGTTGATCCACTATTTTCAATCTATGTAAACTTCCAAAAATGCATGGTAAGAGACCAAAAAAGACATTGAAGGTTCGAGAGCACCAAAAATACAGTGTAATTTCCAATGTATAGGATTATTTCTAAGGTGGGTGGCCACTTATGTACACTTGGATCAATCACCCCTCTTTAGGAATCAATGGCCTCCATTACATCAAATTCCTCCACTTGATGGGGAAGATTCTATTGAATTCGATTCCTAATGAACCACTCACCCTAGTGAAGAAATTGCCCTAACTTGAAAACCTGATAGGGTTATATGTTTTGTTATTTTATGTCGTTTATATTGGTGGTAATAATTAGGTTTATGAAGTGTACTCAATGGATTCAAGGTTGAGTTTAGTAGCGTGTGAGTGCTCTACCACCTATAATGTGTCTAATAGAGGTGGAACATAGTGTCAAAGCAGCTCTGCATTAAATTTGGGGTGCGAACCAACGAATAAGGGAATACCAGATTCAAAATAATTCTCACCCACATTATTGGTAATGATGTAAGGTCTATATTGGAGTTGTATGAGCATCTTATCGGGACTTGTGAGTCACTTTTCAAAAACTACAACCATACCTTATCACCAACCTGAAACTTGTGGGGAAATTAATGTTGAACATGTTGTTAATTGTACCCTGTTGTGTAACCAACTCCAAAAAGAGAAGAAAAGAGATATCAACGCCTTAGAAATAAGCCACTTCGAGGGGGCAACCTCCAATACATTACATGAATGAACAATTCTTGGATGAGACAATTCACAAAACCTCCTTTCTATATAGGAGTCCATGGGGCCATAATGTAATCCTAGTGGGCCACAATGTAATCCTAGCCGACCTAACAATAATAATTTAAGGGCACAATAATAACAAAATGGGGGTTACAAGGGTACAATAATAACAATAAGGGGTTTACACTAACAATAATAAGGGGTTATACTAGTGATATAGGGACCTAACATGCCCCTCTCCTTCAAAAAAGTGTTGTCCTCAACACTTGAGTAGCTCTGGGTGCTTCTGTATAAAATTCTCATCCTCCCATGTAGAATCTTCGGTGGGTAAGTTCTTCCACTTGATGAGATACTCTGAAATTGATCGATTCCGTAGTTGTCGAGTTCTTTTTTCCATGACTGCTTCAGGTTCCAATATGATTTTCCCTTCCCCATCGAGTTCTGGCAATACTGTTTGAACTGGAAGATTTTCACCTATAACCTTCTTTAAGCATGAAACATGGAAAACTGGATGTACTCGCGAAGAAGCAGGAAGCTCCAATTTGTATGCCATAGTACCAATCTTTTGCAACACCTTGTAAGGACAATAGTACTTTGGCGATAATTTATTATCCTTCTTAGCTTGCTTGAGGGACATTTGTTTATATGGTTGTAGCCGTAAAAATACCCAATCTCCTACATAAAAACTTCTCTCGCTACGATGTTGATCTGCCTGTTGTTTCATTCGATTTTGTGCCAAATTCAGGTTATCCTTTAAGAGTTGGAGAACTTCTTGCTGATGCTCGATGTGATCTTCTACTGCTTGAACCTTCGAATTTTCCCTTAAAGATGATGTGATCGATGGTGGATGATATCCATAAAGTGCCATAAATGGGGTCATTTTTGCTGCAGTATGGAAGGAAGTGTTATACCACCATTCAGCGAGAGGTAACCACTTGACCCATTGTGTTTGTTTATCGGATACAAAACAACGAAGATATCCTTCCAAAAATTTATTTACTATCTCAGTTTGACCATCAGATTGAGGATGATAAGATGAGCTATGAGCTAATTGAGTACCCAAACAAGAAAATAACTCCGTCCAAAAATTTCTCGTAAAAATGGGATCTCTATCGCTCACAATAACCCTTGGACTTCCATGTAGCTTTTGAATTCTGTCCACAAATGTAGTAGCAACTGTACTTACTTTAAATGGATGAGATAATGCACAAAAGTGTGCATACTTGGTAAGTCTATCAACTACCACCATGATGACACTCTTTCCTTCGGACTTAGGTAAACTTGTGATAAAATCCATTGAAATCTCCTCCCAACGTTGACTTGGAATGGATAAAGGTTGTAGAAGTCACGGGGTCTTAATTGTTTCCACTTTATTCTGCTGGCAAACCAAACATTCCGCCACAAACTTTTGAATATCAGATTTAAGGCCATCCCAAAAAAATTGTTTCTTCACCCTGTGGTAAGTTTTTAAAAATCCTGAGTGTCCTCCTAAAGGAGAAGTGTGCAATTCCAGAAGAATATTTTGTTTTAGTTGGGAATTCTTACAAAGATATAAGCGATATTTGTACCATAAGGAATCATTTTCCAACTAAATGTATCAGATGTACTAGGATCTTGCTGCAACTTTTGAATGAGTGTCCATACATCTTTGTCCTTCTTCCATTCATCTCTTGCTTCGGTTATCCAATCTGGTTGGATAATAGAAATGGCACAGAGCAATGCTTCCACCTCTTCATTCTTTCTTGAGAGTGCATCTGCAACAACATTAAGCTTTCCTTTTTTTGTAGATTATTTCAAAGTCATAACCCAACATCTTTGTGACCCATTTTTGCTGCTCTTCTGAAGATAGTCTTTGTTCCAAAAAGTGTTTAAGACTATCATGATCAGTTTTTACCTTGAAGTGTCTTCCCATTAGGTAAGTTCGCCATTTCTGTAGTGCATGTAGTATTGCTAACATTTCCTTCTCATAAATAGGTTTCTGTAAATACTTTCCTTTGATTGGACGACTTTCAAAAGCAATGGGTCTTCCTTCCTGCATTAAAATAGCACCAATTCCATTTTCTGAGGCATCACATTCCACAATAAAGGTTTTTGTGAAGTCTGGCGTAGCTAAGACCAGTGCTAGGCACATTGCCTCTTTAAGATGTTCAAAGGCCTTAGTTGCTTAAGGAGTCCATGAAAATGCATCTTTCTTCAATAATGTTGTTAGAGGTGCTGCTATTCTCCCATAATTCTTAACAAACTTGCGATAATACCCTGTTAACCCAAGAAATCCTCGCAACTGCTTTATGGTTGTGGGGACTTTCCATTCCTTAATGGCTTTAATTTTGTTAGGGTCTACTTTAACACCCTCGTGAGATACAATATGACCTAGATATTCCACCTCTTGTACTCCAAAGAAACATTTGGATTTTTTGCATATAATTGTTTCTACTGCAATAGTTTGAGCACCCTGTCAACATTTTCAACATGATCCTTCCAATACCTGCTGTAGATTAGTATATCATCAAAAAATACTAGCACAAATTTTCTAAGGAAGGGTTTGAAAATGGAATTCATCAACCCTTGAAATGTAGAAGGTGCATTGGTAAGGCCAAAAGGCATGACCAAAAATTCATAATGACCCTCATGAGTTCGAAATCTTGTTTTTGGAATATCTTCAGTCTTCATTCTAATTTGATGATATCCTGAACGAAGATCCAACTTGGTAAAATAAATTGCTCCATGTAATTCATCCAATAATTCATCAATCACAGGAATGGGAAATTTGTCTTTAATGGTGAGCTTGTTGAGCTCCCTATAATCCGGACACATTCGCCATGATCCATCCTTCTTGTGTACCAATACTACAGGAGCAGAGAAAGAACTTTGACTGGGTTGAATTATACCCGCCTCTAACATTTCTGTAATCATACGTTCAATTTCGCTCTTTTGGAAGTAAGGATATCTGTAAGGCCTGATGTTTGGAGGAACACTTCCTGGAATCAAATGAATAGCATGATCATGATCACGAATAGGTGGGAGTCCTTTGGGAGTTTCAAACACCTTGGAATGATTGTCCAAGACTTGTTGGAAATCTGCAGAAATAGATGATTTTGATGTCGGAACTTCTAGTGAGCATAATTGTGCAATTACGCCTCGTTGTTCTTTCTTTAGAAGCTTTATCATGACATTAGAGCTTATTATCCTTCCTGGCTTCCCTTCAATACCCCGTAATTCGACTTCCTTTCCTTCTGAAAAAAATTTCAAGAAAAGTTCTTGAAAATTAAAAGCTACCGTCCCCAAAGATTGTAACCATTGTACTCCTAGTACAACATCAGCACCTCCCATAGGAATTGAAAGCAGTGGACTAGTCAATACATATTCCCCCATGGTTAGCTTGATATTATGGCATTTTCCAGAGCAATTTATAGTTCCTCCATTTGCAACCATCACTTGACATTCTGGTGCTGGGTATAGGAAACAATTTAATTCCTTGGCTACCTTATAATGAATAAAATTATGGGTGCTACCTGAATCAATCAACACTATTACCCTTTTCTTCTTTATGTGTCCTTCTATCTTGAGAGTTTGAGGAGTGGTAATTCCTGCCAGTGCATTACACGATATGGTCGGATTCATTTCTTCCTCTTCTAGGGGTGGTTCCTGGTGTATATCCTCTTCTTGTTCCTTTTCTTCTTCTTCTTCACAATCTATGTAAAATAATTTCTTCTCAGCACACTTATGACCTTTAGTGTATTTGCTATCACAACTGTAGCAAAGCCCTTTTGCTCTTTTTTTCTTCCAATTGTTGTGGTGTCAACCTTGTAGGTTGTGGAAATCTAGGCGTAGCAACACTTCCTTCTTTATAGAATTGAGTGGTAGGCTTCCTTGTCGCCATAATTTTACATTCAACTTTTCTTGCCAACCTGAATGCCTTCTCCAATGAATCGGGTTCCAAAACGCGAACTTCATGTTGGATGTTATCCTTTAAAGTGCCTATGAAGAGATCAATCCTGTGTTCCTCTGGAATATCAGTTACCCTTATATTCAATTTTTTGAAGTCCTCAATGTGTTGCCCCACTAAACCCTTTTGTTTGAGATTTATCAATTGGCTAAAGAAGGTGTTTCTCTTTGTATCCTCATAATGTGCTATCATTTCCTCAGTAAAAATTGACCAAGTGACAATTTTTTTACGGGAGCAAAGCCATCGATACCATACAAATGTATTTTGTTCTAAATGTAAAGTTGCAATGCGTAGCTTTTGTGTGTTTTGCACATTATGGAGATCAAAATATTGCTCCATCTGTAGTATCCATGTTACAGGATCCTTTCCATCAAACTTCCTCATATCCATTTTTGGAATATGGTGGTTCTTCCTGCCAACATTCGAGTTTATGAAATCATGATTAACATTTATTTTGTTCTCATCAGGAGTTTCTTCTCCTATATTTCCGCCATTAGGAATCATTTTTGGTTTTAAGCTTGTCATCAAGCCTTCCATGTATGCTTTTAGATCACTCTTCATGTTTTCCATGTTGTCTTTCATGTCATCCATCTTAGCTTCCATGCCTTTCTTCAAACTGTCCATCTTCACTTCCATGTCTTTCTTCAAAACTTCCATTTCATTTTTTGTTGCTCTTTGCGAGAGTGAAAACTGTTGCATTTGCTCTTGTAATTTTGATAGATCATGTTGCAATTCTTCATCTTCATGAGTCATAGTAGAGCCTTCTGAAGGCCTAATGGGTGTTGAATTCTTTTTAGGGGCCATTTTAGAATCCAATATTGATATCTATTCTACAAGATTCCCTTGGAATCAATTCAACTTGATTCTTCAAACAAGACTTATGCAATTCGGAAAAAAAATTACACACCTTTTACTAGCTTTTAGGAGATCGATATTGAAATTGAATTATCTCTGTAATTGAAAATATTCGATATCTGAAATTCAGCCCTGTAGTAGCCCTCTGAAGCTTCTTTCAAATGCCACAGGTCTGATCTAATTTGGTTTCCCCAAGACAAATTTGTGTCCAATCTCCCACAATGACCTAATTCTGGACTGGTTCAGTAGAGCGAACTTGTACGACTTGCCACGTGTCACTGTTTTGTTATTTGTCTCTGAAATTGATATCCAAGAAACTACAAGCTGTGTAATTGCGAGCACTTTTGACGGCACTCCAATCCAATCTCCAGAGAGAGAGTTATTGAACTTTTCCCACGATCACCTCTTTGAGATGAAATTCAGGAGCCTGAAAAAGCACTACCCTCCACAGATCATATCTCCAAAAATATTGCGAACCAAGCTCTGAAATTTTTTGACGAATTTCCTCAAGATTTCAGCTTCGCACCATACAAATTTCAGATTCTGAACCTTCGTAGAAAATTTTTTATAGCGAAAATGCCACGATGACCTGTTTAGGAGCTTGAAAAAAGGCCTAACTTCCACAGATGATATCTCCGAAAATATTGTGAACCAAGCTCTGAAATTTTTAGACAATATTCCTCAGGATTTCAGCTTCGCACCCTAAAAATTTCAGCTTCTGAAACTTCGTAGAAAAAAGGTTATAGCGAAAATGCCACGATGACCTGTTTGGAGCAGCGAAACCCTAGAATCCCAAGGCTCTGATACCAAATGTTGTGTAACCAACTCCAAAAAGAGAAGAAAAGAGATATCAACGCCTTAGAAATAAGCCACTTCGAGGGGGAAACCTCCAATACATTACATGAATGAACAATTCTTGGATGAGACAATTCACAAAACCTCCTTTCTATATATAGGAGTCCATGGGGCCATAATGTAATCCTAGTGGGCCACAATGTAATCCTAGCCGACCTAACAATAATAATTTAAGGGCACAATAATAACAAAATGAGGGTTACAAGGGTACAAAAATAACAATAAGGGGTTTACACTAACAATAATAAGGGGTTATACTAGTGATATAGGGACCTAACATACCCGAGTGTTGGATTTCCACAAAATATCTTGAATTTGTTGTTTGATGTGTTGGATCTATTCAAAAAATGTTTATACTCTATCTATTTCTATCTAGACATGGGAGGACTCTTCCCATGTATATGCAATAGGTAAATGTATGTCAGTTGAGTACACTGGTTGGAAACCCAGACACAACTAAAAATGGTTATGGTTGTTAGCACTCCACCGATTCTCCAAAGGCTGATAAGGAGATCAGCAAAGGTAACCACATACCACTTTGATCTAGTAGCTAGCCCTACTAGGCTGAGAGGGCTCTCTCAATGATATCAAAGCCAAATTGACTGAATTATGGAGATTTTAGGCTAGGTATAATAGGCTCTAGGGTTTTAGTTGATTTATTTTTTTATGCTGGATGAAAATGGACCTTTAGAGTTAGGCTTGAAACTCTGGTAGGGTTATAATAGAAAAATTGTAGGGGAATAAAGGGGCAAGGTAGGAAAGCTTGAATGACCCTTTAGGATTTATGGTTATGGTGTAGGATGAACAATGAGATTTAGGAACAAGCATATAAGTATGAATTAATTCCTTAAGACGAAAATAAATAAAACATCATCATCTTATCAAAACAGGGAGTGTATTCCTCATGAATCATGATTAAAAACTTTAAAGACAATGAGCGAAAGAAGTAGATATGTAATGGAAAGAGAAATCATTCAAATGGAATGACTTAAAAAAGAGAAACATAGCCATACAATCTCACCACATGAATCCCTAAATTTAAGCTACAACTTTTCTCTGTATTCACTCTATTACTTTTTCAAAATGAAATACACTAGCTCAATGTCCAAGATTCCAACATAAAAGTTTAGGAGAGCATATCTCAGTCATTAATTACAAATTTCCTCATAAAGAGAGGAAAAAACCAACTAAGAAGCCCAAAATATACTAAATTGATTACAAAATAACAAATTTGATATCATTCAGTGCTCAAAAGGTTGCTAGACCAGATGGGTCGCGCCAGGAACAAAAGGGTCGCACCAGCATGCACCAAAATAGAAATCTTTAGCAGAAGCGTTGCGCCTGTTAAGGGTTGTTTTTGACCCACTTAGGAGCATCCAAATACACATATGAAAGTTGTGTTGAGTATCCCTGTGAGTCTAGTTTCTAGAACACGTTGAAATTTTGGAAAAAACCCACAGGAAGGCCTTAAAAATTGGTTTTTCCCAACCTCACTCTAGAAGATCCTCCCCTGCTCTAAAACAGTGGTAGAAGCATAGAAATGAGGTGGTTTTTTCATTTTTCTTCAAAACCAGATCTTGTCATGGAAAAAAAACTCTAGATATGGTATGTAATCATCAATATGCACCCATCCATGTAATAAAAACTTCATTTGGATTCCCTGAGAGAAAGCATCACGTGAAGCTTCTGTGGGGACCAATTTTCCAAAATTGCCAAAAATTCAAAATTTTCCAAAAACAATTATGCAAAAATAAGGCTTAAATATGGACCAATATCTCTTTTAAAATAACTTTTTTTACAAAACTGAGAGACATTTTTTTTCTTTGGCATGTTATGAACAAAAAAATCCACCCGTTTTCCAAAATACTTTCCCATTTTCTCAGAATCCAAGTTTGAAGTTGATCACCCAAAATTTGCAGAAGCTTCGTGCCACTTAAGCAGAAGCGTCATGCCATTTTGATAGGGAGTTTGGAGGCAATACCAAAGGATTTTTGGGATGAAAGTGGTATGATTGGAAATATTAGGATGTATTATACAAAAGGGAGTCATCAACCACTACAAAACCCTTCTCCAAACCCTTGAAAAAGAGATTTGAAGACATCCTGTCCAAAAGTGCATAAAATGACCTGGAGCAGCTGTATTTAGAGAATTTATCACAAACCATAACACCTATGTATAAAATGAAGGAGGTTTTGAGCTTTGGCCTATTATTGAAAAAAAAATCTTTCACTTTTGTGTGCATTGTAAACCCTACCAAATGAAAACAAAACTCTGAAAATGATGCCATAGTTTTGAGTTGACTCAAACATGGAAACTTGCCCTCCTTTTTTGTAATTTTTCTTCTCATTTTCCATGGTGCTTATTTGTATGATAGAAACCCTAGAATGATGGGAAGGAAGGAAATGGTGGAATCCAGGAAAACAGGGGAAAATGAGGCAGTAAATTTAGGGAGGGAAATGGAGGAGATAGGAGTTAGGGAAAAATATGAAAAAATTAGGGGAGATAGGGGAGTGTTTTAGGAACATAGTGCAAGTGTAATTCCTTGAAATGGATAAGGGAAAGAGGGTAAAAATGCCAAAACACATTCCTAACCCAGAATCTCTGCAAAAACGCAGCGAGAATTAGGGTTTGAGTGAAAATGGGAGTAATGGGAGGTATGAATGATATGGAATGATTTGGTAAGGCATATATGTGACATATGAAGGTTTTCATGTGATTAAACTAGGGTGTTTCCTGCTGAAAGAAACCAAACATCTCAACAATCCAAAAACTAGTTTGAAAACCCTAAAAGATGGAATCCACTCTTTGCTGAAAGAATTCACTCGAAGGAGAAGTAAGGAATTTTCACTTACTGTTTTGGAAGCACCTAAACATTTAAGAAACGATGAATTGAACCTTCTTTCACCTTCTTTATGACAGAATTTGGAAATTTATGGTGGCGAAATGAAAGACACCTAGACACTAACTAGGTGAAAACATGGTGACTAACCTAATACTCTAGATGATAATGGTGGACATGAATCATGAAATGATGATGACCATATTTGAATGGAGGGATCAACACTGACCTAGACAACAACCAATGATCAAATTTTATTTGAAACTATAAAATTTAAGCTAGGATGCTATCAACTAATCTTGAAAGAGTAAATTTGATCACTGGTGACTGACAGACTGGTAGGGACTAACATTGGCTCCAGCTGGGGGGGAAGCTCCTTTTAGGAGGTGTCAATAACACCATAGACCATATAGATTCATCCATTTGGAAATGGAGTAAAATCTGGAAACTGAAATAAATTGAAAAACCGAAACGACTAACTAAAACAAAAACTGACTTTGACTAAAAATATTGAATACTGACTGAACTTACTTATGACAGTAGACCATTAGGATATTAGGGCCTTCACCTTGGGCTTCAAATCCTGATGATAACCTCCCACCTACTGAAGATATATATAGAATCATGTGATAGAATCATGTGATATGATTCATCAGTCTCACGACTGTCATCATTTAAACTCGAATTTTTATTTTCAATAATGGAAGAAGTTTCACTAACACATTCTTGACTATGTGAACACTGAAAATATGCATTATCTTTGGTTGTAACATGAATTTTCAGGAGCTGATCTATTTCATCTTCAAACAGAGGAGAAACTTGAGTTTTATAGCAGTTAACACTAGCTTGATGATTTTCATTTTCAAGATCAGGAATTGGCGTTTCTCTTTATTGGTCTCGATATTTTTCATCCAAGGAGAAAGCTATTGATTCTTGTTGGGAAGAAAAATCATAAATGACTTCTATGATCTCATAATCTAGACACTCTTCATCCCCATACAAAATTTCAAGAAACTCAATGAAATTTTCAGAAATCTCACAAAAACTATCAATCACCAATAAGGAAGAATTAGAGCTTTGATAATGTTGAAAGAAAACTGAATGAAAGTCCTCTAGAGAATATAAACTAGCAGATGGTAGACTCTCATACCATGTTCTTGCTTTTTCCTCCAAGGTAGCCATGAAACTTTTCATCAAACAATCTTCAGGAAACTCAATCTTTAGTCTATGAATATGAAAATAAAATTTGACCAAATGTAAATTAGCATCTTCTTCATCCTGACCTTTAAAATTTGACAGTCCTGTTTACCAATATATATAAGGAATCTGATTAGGAAAACCATGAATATGAGCCCGATTCATAGGAGCATACCTTCGAGCAGTTGAATCCATCTTGAAAACAATGAGTTCACCAAGAATTTCTTCAGATTATTGGTTCTTGAAAAGTGGATTTGCCATGAAAATTCTGAACCTTTGGATTCTTCAACACTGGAGTCGCCAGGTGAAATATGCACAACCTTCTTGTGCCTGATCACTGTTCACCATTAGAAATTATATACGATATTTTTCTTTCTTTCCCGGGGAAGATCTGTCACCTCGCTCCTTGACAACAGCGCCAAGATGTTAGCACTCTACTGGTTCTCCAAAGGTTGAGAAGGAGACTATAAAATGTAACCACATATGAATTTGATGTAGTTGATAGCCCTACTAGGCTGAGAGGGATCTCTCATTGAGATCGCAACAAAATTGACTAAATTATGGAGATTTTAGGCTAGGTATAATAGGCTCTATGGTTTTGGTTGATTTGGATTTTTTTGTTGGATGAAAATGGACCTTTAGAGCTAGGCTTGAAAATATGGTAGGATTATAAGAGAAACAATTGCAGGGGAATAAAGGGGCAAGGTAGGCAGGCTTGAATGACCCTTTAGGCTTTATGGTTATGGTGCAGGATGAACAGAGAGATTTAGGAACAAGCATAGAAGTATGAATTCATTCCTTAAGAAGAAAATAAACACAACATCATCATCTTTTCAAAATAGGGCATGTATTCCTCATGAATCTGTTAGGTCCCTATATCACTAGCATAGTCCCTTATTATTGTTAGTGTAACCCCCTTATTGTTATTATTGTACCCTTGTAACCCCCATTTTGTTATTATTGTGCCCTTAAATTATTATTGTTTGGTCGGCTAGGATTACATTGTGGCCCACTAGGATTACATTATGGCCCCATGGACTCCTATATATAGAAATGAGGTTTTGTAAATTGGATCATCCAAGAATTTTTCATTTATGTAATGTATTGGAGGTTTCCCCCTCGAAGTGGCTCATTTATAAGGCATTTATATCTCTTTTCTTCTCTTTTTGGAGCTGGTTACACAACATTTGGTATCAGAGCTTGGGATTCTAGGGTTTCGCTGCTCCAAACAGGTCATCGTGGAATTTTCGCTATAACTGTTTTTCTACGAAGTTTCAGAAGCTGAAATTTTTAGGGTGCGAAGCTGAAATCCTGAGGAAGAGTTTCTAGAAATTTCAGATCTTTATTTACAATATTTTCGGAGATATCATCTGTGGCAGTTAGGTCTTTTTTCAAGCTCCTAAACAGGTCATCGTGGAATTTTCGCTATAAGTTTTTTTCTACGAAGGTTCAGAATCTGAAATTCGTATGGTGTGAAGCTTAAATCCTGAGGAAATTCTTCAAAACATTTCAGAGCTTGTTTCGTAATATTTTTGGAGATATGATCTGTGGAAGGTAGTGCTTTTTCATGCTTATGAATTTCAGCTCAAAGAGGTGATCGTGGGAAAAGTTCAATAACTCTCTCTCTGGGCATTGGATTTGAGTGCCGTAAAAAGTGGTTGCAATTACATGGACTGTAGTGTCTTGGCTATCAATTTTAGAGACAAAGGATGAAACAGTGACACGTGGAAAGTCCTACAAGTTCACTCTACTGAACCAGTCCAAAATTAGGTCATTGTGGGAGATTGGACACAACTTTGTCTTGGAGAATCAAAATTAGATCATACCTACAACATTTGAAAGAAGCTTCAGAGGGCTACTACAGGTCTGAATTTCAGATATTGAAGATTTTCAATTACAGAGATAATTCAATTTAAATATCGAGCTCCTCAAAGCAAGTAAAAAGTGTGTATTTTTTTTTTCCGAATTGCATAAGTCGTGTTTGAAGAATCAAGTTGAATTGATTCCAAGGGCATATTGTAGAATAGGTATCAATATTGGATTCTAAAATGGCCCCTAAAAAGAATTCAACACCCATTAAGCCTTCAGAAGGCTCTACCATGACTCATGAAGATGAAGAATTGCAACATGATCTATCAAAATTACAAGAGCAAGTGCAACAAATTTCACTCTCGCAAAGAGCAACACAAAATGAAATGGAAGTTTTGAAGAAAGGCATGGAAGCAAAGATGGATGGTTTGAAGGCATGAAGCAAGATGGATGGCGTGGGGGGTGAAGATGGACGGTTTGGAGGTACACGTAGAGCTAAGATGGATGAGCGTGGAAACTAAGATGAAATACATGGAAGAACGACATGGAATAAGGAAAGAAAGCTAAGATCGATGAAAAAATGAAAGACAACATGGAAAACATGAATAATGATCTAAAATTAGACATCGAAGGTTTGGAAAAGTTGATACAAGAATTTTTTCCTAATGGTGAAAAGATAGTAGAGGAAACTCATGATGAGAACAAAATAAATGTTAACCGTGATTTCATAAAAAGAGTTTGAGACCAATGTTGGCGAAATGACACCACCATATTCCAAAAATGGATATGAGGAAGTTTGATGGAAAGGATCTTGTAACATGGATACTGCAGATGGAGCAATATTTTGATCTCCATAACGTGCAAAACACACAAAAGGTACGCATTGCAACTTTACATTTAGAACAAAATACATTTGTATGGTATCGATGGCTTTGCTCCCGTAAAAAAATTGTCACTTGGGAAATTTTTACGGAGGAAATGATAGCACATTATGAGGATACAAAGAGCAACACCTTCTTTAGCCAATTGATAAATCTCAAACAAAAGGGTTTAGTGGGGCAGCACATTGAGAAATTCCAAAAATTGAATATAAGGGTAACTGATATTCTAGAGGAACACAGGATCGATCTCTTCATAGGCACTTTAAAAGATAATATCCAACATGAAGTTCGCGTTTTGGAACCAGATTCATTGGAGAAGGCATTCAGGTTGGCAAGAAAAGTTGAATGTAAAATAATGGCGACAAGGAAGCCTACCACTCAATTCTATAAAGAAGGAAGTGTTGCTACGCCTAGATTTCCACAACCTACAAGGTTGACACCACAACAATTGGAAAAAAAAGAGCAAAAGGGCTTTGCTACAGTTGTGATAGCAAATACACTAAAGGTCATAAGTGTGTTGAGAAGAAATTATTTTACATAGATTGTAAAGAGGAAGAAGAAAATGAACAAGAAGATGATATACACCAGGAACCAGCCCTAGAAGAGGAAGAAATGAATTCGAGTATATCGTGTAATGCACTGGCAGGAATTACCACTTCTCAAACTCTCAAGATAGAAGGACATATCAAGAAGAAAAAAGTAATAGTGTTGATTGATTCAGGTAGCACCCATAATTTTATTCATTGTAAGGTAGCCAAGGAATTAAATTGTTTCCTATACCCAGCACCAAAATGTCAAGTGATGGTTGCAAACAGAGGAACTATAAATTGCTCTGGAAAATGCCATAATATCAAGCTAACCATGGGGGAATATGTATTGACTAGTCCAATGCTTTCCATTCCTATGGGAGGTGCTGATGTTGTACTAGGAGTACAATGGTTACAATCTTTGGGGACGGTAGCTTTTAATTTTCAAGAACTTTCTTGAAATTTTTTTCAGAAGGAAAGGAAGTCGAATTACGGGGTATTGAAGGGAAGCCAGGAAGGATAATAAGATCTAATGTCATGACAAAGCTTCTAAAGAAAGAACAACGAGGCGTAATTGCACAATTATGCTCTCTAGAAGTTCCGACATCAAAATCATCTATTTCTGCAGATCTCCAACAAGTCTTGGACAATCATTCCAAGGTATTTGAAACTCCCAAAGGACTCCCACCTATTCATGATCATGATCATGCTATTAATTTGATTCCAGGAAGTGTTCCTCCAAACATCAGGCCTTATAGATATCCTTACTTCCAAAAGAGCGAAATTGAACGTATGATTGCAGAAATGTTAGAGGCGGGTATAATTCAACCCAGTCAAAGTTCTTTCTCTGCTCCTGTAGTATTGGTACACAAGAAGGATGGGTCATGGCGAATGTGTCCGGATTATAGGGAGCTCAATAAGCTCACCATTAAAGATAAATTTCCCATTCCTGTGATTGATGAATTATTGGATGAATTACATGGAGCAATTTATTTTACCAAGTTGGATCTTCGTTCAGAATATCATCAAATTAGAATGAAGACTGAAGATATTCCAAAAACAGCATTTCGAACTCATGAGGGTCATTATGAATTTTTGGTCATGCCTTTTGGCCTTGCCAATGCACCTTCTACATTTCAAGGGTTGATGAATTCCATTTTCAAACCCTTCCTTAGAAAATTTGTGCTAGTATTTTTTGATGATATACTAATCCACAGCAGGTCTTGGAAGGATCATGTTGAACATGTTGACAGGGTGCTCAAACTATTGCAGGAGAAACAATTATATGCAAAAAAATCCAAATGTTTCTTTGGAGTACAAGAGGTGGAATATCTGGGTCATATTGTATCTCACGAGGGTGTTAAAGTAGACCCTAACAAAATTAAAGCCATTAAGGAATGGAAAATCCCCACAACCATAAAACAGTTGCGAGGATTTCTCGGGTTAACAGGGTATTATCGCAAGTTTGTTAAGAATTATGGGAGAATAGCAGCACCTCTAACAACATTATTGAAGAAAGATGCATTTTCAAGGAATCCTGAAGCAACTAAGGCCTTTGAACGTCTTAAGGAGACAATGTTACTTCTTTTGATGCTAACTACGCCGAACTTCACAAAACCTTTGGTAATGGAATATGATATACCTCGAAATAGGTTAGTCTGTTAATGCGGAAGAGAAGATTGTGCTGAAATCGTCAATAAAGGAAAGTATTTACAGAAACCTATTTATGAGAAGGAAATGTTAGCAATACTACATGCACTAAAGAAATGGAAAACTTACCTAATGGGAAGACACTTCAAGGTAAAAACTAGTCATGATAGTCTTAAACACTTTTTGGAACAAAGACTATCTTCAAAAGAGCAGCAAAAATGGGTCACAAAGATGTTGGGTTATGACTTTGAAATAATCTACAAAAAGGAAAGCTTAATGTTGTTGCAGATGCACTCTCAAGAAAGAATGAAGAGGTGGAAGCATTGCTTTGTGCCATTTCTATTATCCAACTAGATTGGATAACCGAAGCAAGAGATGAATGGAAGAAGGACAAATATGTATGGACACTCATTCAGAAGTTGCAGCAAGATCCTAGTACATATGATACATTTAGTTGGAAAAATGATTCCTTATGGTACAAAGATCACTTATATCTTTGTAAGAATTCCCAACTAAAACAAAAGATTCTTTTGGAATTGCACACTTCTCCTTTAGGAGGACACTTCAGATTTTTAAAAACTTACCACAGGGTGAAGAAAGAATTTTTTTGGGATGGCCTTAAATCTGATATTCAAAAGTTTGTGGCGGAATGTTTGGTTTGCCAGCAGAATAAAGTGGAGACAATTAAAACCCCGAGACTTCTACAACCTTTATCCATTCCAAGTCAACGTTGGGAGGAGATTTCAATGGATTTTATCACAGGTTTACCTAAGTCCGAAGGAAAGATTGTCATCATGGTGGTAGTTGATAGACTTACCAAGTATGCACACTTTTGTGCATTATCTCATCCATTTAAAGCAAGTACAGTTGCTACTACATTTATGGATAGAATTCAAAAGCTACATGGAAGCCCAAGGGTTATTGTGAGTGACAGAGATCCCATTTTTACTGGAAATTTTTGGACGGAGTTATTTTCTTGTTTGGGTGCTCAATTAGCTCATAGCTCATCTTATCATCCTCAATCTGATGGTCAAACTGAGATCGTAAATAAATGTTTGGAAGGATATCTTCGTTGTTTTGTATCTGATAAACAAACACAATGGGTCAAGTGGTTACCTCTTGCTGAATGGTGGTATAATGGAAATATAATGCATTCAAATGGAAATATAAAGACAATGAGTGAAAGAAGCAGATATATAATGGAAATATAAAGCATTCAAATGGAGTGACTTACGAAAGAGAAACATATCCATACAAGCTCATCACATGAATCCATAAATTTAAGCTGCAAAATTCTATGTATTCACTGTATTACTTTGCAAATTGAAATACACTAACTCAATGTTCAAGATTCCAACCCTTGGAAATGATTACAAACTATCTCATATATGAAAATACAACATATGAAAACTCATTAGGTCAAAAATCCTATTCAAGGCTCATCATAAATTCCTTTGATGAGTCCTCACATAAGACTAGGATAGTTGAAAAAACTTCCATAATTTTAGACAAAAGTTTAGGAGATCATATCTCAGTCATTAATTACAAATTTCCTCATAAAGAGAGGCAAAAACCAACTAAGAAGCCTAAAATATACTAAATTGATTATAAAATAACAAATCTGCTATCATTCAGTTCTCAAAAGGTTGCTAGACCAGATGGGTCGCGCCAGGAACAGAAGGGTCAAGCCAGCCAACAGAAGGGTTGCACCAACATGCACCAAAACAAGAATTTTTAGCAAAAAGCATCACACCAGTTGAGGGTTGTTTTTGACCCACTTAGGAGCATCCAAATCCACATCTGATAGTTGTGATGAGTATCCATGTGAGTCTAATTTACATAACACTTTTAAATTTTGGAAAACACCCATAGGAAGGCCTTCAAAAGTGGTTTTTCCCAACCTCACTCCAGAGGCGCTGCACTTGCTCCAAAACAGTGGCAAAAGCATAGAAATGATGTGGTTTTTTGCATTTTTCTTCAAAACCAGATCTTGTCATGGAAAACCAACTCCAAATATGGCATGTACTCATCAAATTGCACCCATCCATGTAATAAAAAATTCATTTGGATTCCCAGAGAGAAATTTCCGCGCCTCTGCGCGATGCTTATATGGAGACCAATTTTCCAAAATTTCCAAAAATTCAGAATTTTCCAAAAACAATTATGCAAAAATAGGGCTCAAATATGTACCAATATCTATTTAACCATAACGGTTTTTGCAAAAATGAGAGAGGTTTTTGTTACTTGGCATGTTATTAACAAAATATTTCTCCATTTTTTCAAAATACTTTTCGATTTTCTCAGAATCCAAGTTTTAATTTGATCACTCAAAATTTGTAGAAGCGTCGTGCCACTTTGAGAGGGAATTTGGAGGCCTTCCCAGAGGTGTTTTGGGATACAAGTGGTATGTTTAGAAATATTAGGATGTATGCTACAAAATGGAGTCATAAAGTGCTATAAAACCCTTATCTGAACCCATGAAAAATTGATTTGAAGACAACCTATCCAAAAGTGTAGAAAATGACCTGGAGAAACTTTATTTTGAGCATTTTTTTCAAACCATAACACCTGTGCATAAAATGAAATAGGTTTTTTCTATATGGACTATGATCGAATAAAACCTCTTTCACGTTTGTAAAATTCATCTTCATTACTTAAGAAACTGATTTTGAAGCAAAACTTTCCATGTGTGCACTGTAAACCCTACCAAATGAAAACAAAACTCTGAAAATGATGCCATGGGTCTGAGTTGACTCAAACCTGGAAACTTTATCTCCTTTGTTTTAATTTTTCTTCTCATTTTCCATGGTGTTTTTTTGTATGATATAAACCCTAGCTTATAGGAAGGAAGTAAAGGGTGGAATATAGGAAAACAGGGGAAAATGGGGTAGCAAGTTTAGCTAGGGAAATGGAGGGGATAGGATTTAGGGAAAAATATGAAAAAATTAGGGGAGGTAGGGGAGTGTTTTAGGAACATATTTCAAGTGGAATTAATTGAAATGGATAAGGGAAACATGGGAAAAAGGCAAAAAAACAGTCCTAACCCAGAATATCTGCAAAAACACAGCGAGAATTAGGATTTGAGTGAAAATGGGAGAATGAGAGGTATGAATGATATGGAATGATTTGGTAAGGAATATAGGTTATGTATGAAGGTTTTTATGTGATAAAAATAGGTTTTTTCCTACTGAAAGCAAACAAACATCTCAAAAATCCAAAAACTAGTTTGAAAACCCTAAAAGAGGGAATCCACTCTTTGCTGAAGAAATTCACTTGAAGGAGAAGTAAGGAATGTTCACTTACTTTTTTGGAAGCACCTGAACCTTTAAGAAATGATGGATTAACCCTTATTTCACCTTCTTTATGACATAATCTGGAAACTTATGGTGGCGAAATGAAAGACACCTAGACACTGACCTAGGTGAAAACATCATGACTCACCTAAGACTCTAGATGATAATGGTGGACATGACTCATGAAATGATGATGAACATAATGACACCAAAAAATTTATGCAAATATAAGGCTTAAATATGGACCAATATATCTCTAAAAATAATGTTTTTTGTAAAACTGAGAGAGGTTTTTGTTCTTTGGTATGTTATGAACAAAAACCTCGACCTGTTTTATGAAATACTTTCACATTTTCTCAGAATCCAAGTTTGAAGTTTATCACTCAAATTTTTTAGAAGCGTCGTGCCACTTAAGAAGAAGTGTGGCACCACTTTGATAGGGAGGTTGGAGGCCTTCCAAGAGCATTGTGGTATGGTTGGAAATATTAGGATGTATTCTACAAAATGGAGTCATCAAGCACTACAAAACCCTTCTCCAAACCCTTGAAAAAGTGATTTGAAGACATCTTGTCCAAAAATGCTGAAAATGACCTAGAGAAATTGTATTTTGAGAATTTATCTCAAACCATAACACTTGTGAATAAACTGAAGGCAGTTTTTGTGCTTTGGCCTATGATTGAAAACAACCTCTTTCACTTTTGTAAAATTCATCTCTGTTACTTCAGAAACTGATTTTTAAGAAAAATTGTCCCTGTGTGCACTGTAAACCCTACCAAATGAAAACAAAACTCTGAAAATGATGCCATGGGTCTGAGTTGACTCAAACCTAGAAAAATTACCTCCTTTGTTGTAATTTTTCTTCTCATTTTCCATGGTGTTTGTTTGTATGACATAAACCCTAGCTTGATGGGAAGGAAGGAAAGGGTGGAATCTAGGAAAACATGGGAAAATGGGGTAGCAAGCTTACGGAGGGAAATGGAGGGGATAGGATTTAGGGAAAAATATAAAAAAAAATAGGGGAGACAGGGGAGTGTTTTAGGAACATATTTCAAGGGGAATTACTTGAAATGGATAAGGGAAAGAGGGGAAAAGGCTAAAAAATAGTCCTAACCCAGAATCTCTGCAAAAACGCAGCGAGAATTAGGGTTTGAGTGAAAATGGGAGTAATGAGAGGTATGAATGATATGGAATGATTTGGTAAGGAATATAGGCAATTTATGAAGGTTTTTATGTGATAAAATAGGGGTTTTCCTGCTGAACACAACCAAACATCTCAACAATCCAAAAACTAGTTTGAAAACCCTAAAAGAGGGAATCCACTCTTTGCTGAAGAAATTCACTTGAAGGAGAAGTAAGGAATGTTCAGTTACTGTTTTGGAAGCACCTTAACCTTTAAGAAATTATTAATTGACCTTTATTTCACCTTCTTTATGACATAATTTGGAAATTTATGGTGGCGAAATGAAAGACACCTAGACATTGACTTATGTGAAAACATGGTGACTGACCTAAGACTCTAGATGATAATGGTGGACATGACTCATGAAATGATGATGAACATGAGTGAATGGAGGGAGAAACGATGACCTAGACAACAACAAATGATAAAATTTTATTTTAAAACTTATTTGAAACTATAAAATTTGACCTAGGACCCTATCAACTAATCTTGAAAGAGTACATTTGAAAACTAGTGACTGACAGGCTAACATACACTAATAATGGCCAATAAAGTTGTGAAGGGATATGCTATAGCTATATTGAACATAGGGAAGGATTTCATTCCATGCATGTGGATGGTTGGAGTTGTAAATTATGATGATATGCACAATCATCCTAACGACTACCTTTGTCTATCTGTCAATTTAGCGGTGGAAAGGTACTTGATTTGGTCAATTTGGTGTCCATTGTTAACCATAGGATATGATAGAGATTATTTTGAATCTATTCCCCATATCCAAAATAGTGCTATGTAGTAGCCATAATTGAACCCAAACATACTTAAAGAAGAGCCTAGCAGTTGCTTCCATAAGGATAGAATTCTTACATGGTGCTAAAATGGCCATCTTGGAGAACTATGATGGGTTTCTCAACCTCTTGTAACTTAGAGACTCGTGGCAAGTAGGAAAGAACTAATTGGGGCTTTTGGAAATAGATAAACTTAAAGGGGGTCATTTGAGTGGCACCATGATAAGTTGTATTACACCAACATTCTCCTAGAGGTAACCACTAAATCCATTCGGATTGTCATTTACAAAAAAAAAAAAACATTGTTTTTAATGTTATTTTAAGGAAGAGATTATTTTTATGTTGTTATCATTCCTCAAATCATAAGATTAAATAGTAAAGTCAAGAACCAAATTTTTCACAATAATACAAAGAGGTTGAAAATTATTTAATGGTAACATGTTTAATTATGAGTTATTATTTTGATTATTGTCCTATTATTTAGGTGGGTTTTTTTTCCTGTTTTTTTTTTTAAATATAATTTAGCTATAATTTTAGTTTGATATAAAATTGTGATATTAATAATTGTAAATTGTAATTTTAAATGATTTTAGGGTTTTACATTTTTTCAGATGCTTAAAACTTGCACTTTGATCAATGTAAATTGTCATGTGAATAATTTTTCATGTAATGGATTTTGACAAATATGGAGCGATTTAAGTGTCCCATATCAAACATCCAATTCAATAATTATTATTATTATTGTAAATTCCAATAAAAATACTTACCCATAAGTTATTATCAATAATATAACAATTATTATAGTCAAGCCCAATAATTAAGAAAATAATATGATTAAAATATAATTTTCTTAGGTTTAATGGCTAAGAATATGCGCTTCCTTTGAAAGGGAACAAGTTCAAATCCAAAGAAGGAAGTAGGATGTCTAACATTAAGATTTTATCTAACAATCGACAAGCTATATATACCAATAAACTATGACTTAGAAATAACTGAGATGCCACATGGGTGGGAGCATGTAATGCTCCCTCTCACCCCCTTGGATTATTCTAAGCTAAATGGGAGGTATTATTTTTAACTAACCCAACCTCCATGGTCTCATTATGAATATGGGGTCATAAAACTCTTATTTTTCCAACTTTTTTGAAGTTCCAAAATAAATTCCACCATCGTATTTGGCTCGTTGATATCTTTTAGTGATATAAATTTTATCATGATCTAATACCCAGATCAAAAGTTATGCTCATTTAAATTTTATCCCATTAATCCCTGCCACATCAACATGCACCACCATGTGGCATATATGGATCTACCACATCACACGTAACTTCTGCCATGCCAGTGCACCTAGTGTCATTGTGCCAAGACATAAGGTAAACACCACTCCAAATCAGTGCAACGAGGCAAATATTTCAAGGTGAGTTGAGAGAGGGATTCTCATTTCTATGCTCTCTATTAGTCTGTGCCCTATCACAAGGGTTCTGTGAGTGATATATGGAAGGAACTAATGGAAAAAATTATCGTCCTTTAATGAAGATCATGCCCTATGTTACGCTAATGCTATGATGATGTCACCCCACCACGTGGCATCCTATAGTAGTGTCGTGTGTCATACAAAACCAACTCTTTTCCCATCCAACAGGGTCAAATCCACTTTCCATGTGTCGCACCACTTAGGTTCCACATCAACATAATTCCATGTCACCAACCCTCGCGATGTCCACGTAATTTCACCTGGCCTATGTGGCACCTACCACATAAGACTATGCAAGGGGGGTCCCACTGATCCAGGCCCTTTGTAAAAAACCACTTTTTTCCATTATACAAAATTTCGGGGGGTTAACATTTAACTACCCTATTCAGCACCACAATGCCGAGATGTGAGGTAGGCATTGTGCCAAATCGGGCATGGCACGACAATAAATTCCACGCTAGGAAATACGAAAAACTTTGTCTCTCACATTCTGTCAACTCCATGCAAATCCAATAAATTAGCACCCAACAATCAAGTGTGGCATGGGATTAGTGCTAAGTATTGTAATTAAGTAGCATAAATAGGTGATTAACCCATGATTAGAGTAATTTACGAGGATTGCCAAATTCCTCCATTATTTTATAATTTTCTTATTCTTTTCTTTTACAAATTTAATAGGGCTCACTCTGCCTTAATACTAGCTTGCTTATCTACAAATTCAGGTTTGATGTCTAGTAATTCAATGACATGCAAGTCATGCTCGGTATCTCACACCACTTAGATCCTAAATTACGATAGGATCAAAACTTGATTCACTGTTTCAGGATTCCATACATCAACACAACTAATCTCAAGTACTAATCGTAGACCTAATACCTTGACAAAGATGTGAATTCCACTCATCATAATATGTTGAGAATTTAGTATGGTGTAATTTAATTCAATTCTCTGCTTGATAGTTACTTGTGAGCTCACTTCTCTTACTTAGGTCTCCTCTTTATTATATTAATATGTATTTCATCAGGTCACTTATCAAAACACAAGAGACATAAGTTTTAGGCTCTTCAAGCTAGGGCCAAAACCTCTCCCTCTTGGAGAGGAAAACCAGCAAGTAATTCTTCTTATAGATTTTCAGTTGACAAATACCTTGACCATGGCACAAAACCTTAACAATAGTATGCCACGAAGACCTTGTCATTATTCCTTGCTACTTCTTCTGGGCTTCCCTGGTTGATCCTTTCTTTCTGCAGCGTACTACACCACGCTGCACCACACTTATTTTCATGTATTAGAGAAGTCTCTATCTTGTTTCTAAAGGTAGATTTCGGTCTCCTATATCTCGACTTACTCTTCTACTTTTTAGGCTCCACCTATTCTTTCCCTAGCTCATTCTTTCCTGATTAGATACCCAAACAGTGATATGTATTCTTTTGTAATACTAACTCAAAAGAATCTCGACCTTCCCTCAATGTATGCAAGGTATTATAACCAAAGATGGAACCTTATATTATCCCTCCTTCACATCCTTTTAAATCCTCCTTCCTTCGTTGTCCGATCTCTTCTTTTTACGCACTGTTCTTTTCATCTTATTTGCAGACTTGTCCAAGAGGATTAGACCCAAGACAAAGATACAAGAGGGTCTCTCTTTATTCTCTGGATATGATTCTTCCATCATTATCCTTCCTTCCTGATTTTCATACCTTATCCTCGCATTCTATTACAGAATTTACCTACGCATTATATCTCAGACTTATCTGAAGATCACAAAGGTATCCGAATAGTTATCTCTAGCAAGTGAGGCCACAGAGCTTCTATATCTAGGGACAAATTCCCTCCTTTTTGGCCGACCTGTCTATCTGTATGTAGGCCGAATTTTATTCTTGAGGGGAGCCGACTTCTTCCAGCAAATTCTAAGGCCAACTTTTCAAGAGTATATTTATCAAATCGAGCCAAGGTTTCATAAGCACATTGACAAGGTCTTGAGTCATCTATTATAGTTATTTAAAAGTGTAACAATCCTTCAAATACATGACTCTAATTTATGCATTTATGACAAGATGAAAAACCCCTAAAATACATCAAGAAGAAGCCTTTTGACCTATAATAAAACTCCTTTCTCATGAAACCCATGAAGCAAGTATTTACAAAATAAATTTTATTATCTTTTTCTTATTCATTACATAAATTCATAATTACTAGTCATTATGAAGGTTGAACCTAGTTACACTTTCCAACATAATAGTCATTATAACAAGCCACTCCATGGCTAACAACACTCTATGAATTAACTACAATAACACCAGATCCTTCTGTAAAATGGATTTTAACATTTCATATATTGATCCATGACTAAAGGAGTCAAATGATTAGTCATATATAATATAAATTCATGCTAGTTCGTAGCATGCCATATATGTAGATTTTTAACAACAATTTCATTAGTTCTAAGACAACCGAGACTCCTTGACAGTTATAACACCCAAGCCATGGAATTTCACACACCATAAAAAATTAACTAGGTTCATTATTCCTCCATACATAAACATGTAATTAAATTTTCAATTCAGGAAACATATCAACATATATAGGGATATACAAGTCCCTCACAACATGAGAATACTCATATAAACCATCTCATTGCAAATACATAGAAATACATATACCTTATTCAACATTAATTCTTAATAATATAACCTACCAGTGTGGTTATGCCAGTAAATTCTCAAACTTATGAATATATATATAAATAAATGGTTGAAACTTATGAAATCATAGTTAGCCCTGGGTGATTCCTGATCACCATTTAGGGACATATCAAACAACCTGCAAAAGGCTGCAACCTGCAAACAACTCATTAGCTCAAAATCACCATATATAGGAAAGTTAGCTAGTTTCCCGTGGATAAATAGGGAATCAAGTGTTCTTTCATGAATTACATGAGTTTAATCCTAATCATAAGCACAATATGAATCATATAACATGTAATTTTTCATGCATAACCAAGAGATATTTATCGGAATATCTTAAGGATGGTTGGAAACTAAGGGAGGGAATTCATCTCTCCTCCTAATCATAGGTCCATTGCATTTCCATTCTTTCTTGCGGTTAAACACCCCCGAGCCACATTCAAAGCTTGAGGAGTGAAGTGCTCAAGGTAAATGTACAACCACCAGACAATAAAACCACTTAGAAATTAAGAGAACACTAAGTATATACCTGCTAAACCTAGAAAGAGTCCATAACTCCATGTGTCCACATGTTGTTCCTTTTTTCTATCATGAGATTTCCCCTTTTCTATATGATCTTCACATTTCCTTTTTTGTGCATTCTCCTGAATGCCTATTCACATAACCTCCTCACCCATGTGTTCTCATCATCCCCTACATACCACACTGTCAATTTTTTCCTTTGTGGCATTATTTTATGTTGTGTGTTGATGAGAGCCAACATGTACCACAATAGCGAGACTAGCCTGTCCTTTTTCTCAGGCACCCATATGCCATTTTAATGTCTGTACTAGCTTCCCTTTCAATTCAATAAGGATATTGGTGAGAATTTAATGCAGCTTATGAGTTTGGTTATTTCCCCAAAGAAATTCCCAAGAAACTTCTCCTTGTCACAACTCTGAATTTGTGTCTTTCCTCAACCCAGTCATTTTTTATTTTTTTCGTAATTATTTACAATGACTTGTACATAATGACATTCATATTAGGGGACAACTGAAAGGGATATTACGTACCCAACCCCCTTAAAGGAACATTGTCCTCAATGTTCTATACACATAACACAAAATTTCAAAAACGAGCCTTATATACACATCTCTTTTACATTTACATTTTATTAGACAAAAAAAAGAAATGGGTATGAGACCCTCACATAATCATACATTTCCCCAGTGGCTACATCTGGTCCAAATTTCCACCACTACACTTAGAAATACTCAATTAAGTGATTCTAGAGCATACTCTACCTCCAATTCCCATCCATGTTGTCCATATTGCTTAGTTCTCCTTTAGATAACTATTCAGATCATTGCTTCCCAGGACACACCCAATGTGTCTCTGATTCCAATGAGCATGCACATCGTTCTGTGAAAACAAGTTCAATTTTAAATTTATAGCATCCCCTTCTCTGCTTCATCAACACCTTAGGTGATTTTTTCCCTCTTCCTTGTTGTCACTAACCCTTCCAAGTTCGGGCATCCCCTTATTTTCTTCATCAATCCCTCGGGTGATCCATCCCTTGGCAAGGATTCCTCACACAAGAAGAATTTTCTCAACCAAGGAATCTCTCTACCTTGCTTTAATAACACACCACATGTTTCATGGCATACCCAATGGAAATAAATACATATCACACGGTTCCAATGTCACCAAAATGGCCTAGTTCTCAAAGCCTTTAGCTCCATTATGTTGTTGTAGCGCATGCTGGTACGATTGAGTTTATATTGTTTTCCTTGCCACTAACCTCATATACTATTGTTGGATAATTCAATATTTTTCCTACATCATGAGTGCATGAGTGTTATGTGATTCCTCATAATTTTTTTAAATTAATTCAAAACATACTTTCATTAGCATAGTCATTTATGAGGTTAACCATAAAATTTTAAATCAATTCAAATTATAAATTTAAGAGATTTTTGATTTCAGACTTCTGCGATCTCTATTTTGAGATAATTTTTTATTTATTTATTTATTTATTTTTATTTATTTATTTATTTTAATTTTAATTTAATTTAATTTAATTTAATTTAATTTTTATTTGTTTTATTTTTTATTTTTATTTTTTCTGGATCTATTGCATTAAGTAGATTTTCCTATCGACGTTTCGAACTAGCTACCAAGGTTCATTATCAAGATAAGTAATACTTATCTCTTTAGTTACTTTTTGCTTCCTTGATCTTTCAAGCACTAAGTAGTTTGTCAAACTTGGAAAGTTTTCAGTGGTGTGTATGCTCCATAGCGCCACACAACCTTTAGCTCTGCCTTTACCAAAAAATCTCCATGCAATCTGTTAGGGTCCTATCTTTTATAGGATCTCAAGGTGATTGAGTATTTCATATTTGTAATTCTACAGTGTAAATAATTTTCAATATGCAAATGATTTCCAAATAATATATATATATATATAGATATAGATATAGATATAGATATAGATATAGATATAGATATATATATATATATATATATATGTGTGTGTGTGTGTGTGTGTGTGTGTGTGTGTGTGTATGTATATATATGTGTCTATATATATATATATATATAGATAGATATATGTATTTTATATATATGTATATATATATATATATATATATATATATATATATATATATATATATATATATATATATCAAAAGAGGGTATGTCAAAAATAAAATGAATATGAAGAAAATGTTATGTTTATTCCCAGTACAGGTGTTGGCGGGTTCACAAGTGGACCCTTGGAAAGATCTGCCTTCTTTAAGGATTTTCCTTCCTGCACTAAGATGATATCACTGTACTCCTGTAGTATGCTTGCATTAGTACATGTATAGGGCTTATATGTAGGAAGTATCTTTTACACTTATACTAGAGATTTATGTATTTTTGCATGGGCTTTAAACTTCAGGTTTCAAGCACTCTGTTCCTGTAACAGGGTATTGGTTCCTGTACCTGACCAAATATTCCTACAACAAGTTTTTCAATTACTTCCGAGAAAAATGAAAGGATGTGCTAATCTATGAAAATAATTTGCAAAGGTGAATCAAAATTCTGAAATAACTTGCACACGCAAAAGAATGCTTCAGCCAAAATTAATCTCACAATGAAAATAAGCTTTAAAATGAAACGAACTTCAAAATTCAAAGCACACTTTCTTCAATGAAGTGAAAGAAATTACTTAAGTATGATAGCAGACTTTATCCCTGTAATAGTTACTCACATAAACCAGATCTTCCTTTAGTCTTTATTAACTCGGAAAGTTTCACTTTAACTATTCAGTTTTAAGTTTTAATTATTTCCTTTTAAAAATATAAAGTGCAGGCACAGATCAATTTTGTCATAACATCGTTCATTCATCAGTTAACAAAGCATATCTAATTCCTAGGATTTTCACTCTTGGTATTAAAAATACTTTTATTTTCTAACGAACATTCACTTGCAAAAATACATTGAATTCTTATGAAGGGAAGGAATGAAACAACTTTACTGTAATGAACCAACAAAAAAAAGTTGCAGGAATTATAAATGCACTAGTGCAGGAATAACGTGCTTGCACGATCCTAGGCAGAAGTAAACTAAGATTCGTAAAAAGGAAATGACCGAAGGTAAATCAGACTTAATTAATGTTTGCACCACAGATCCGTCACACATTGACTGTCAATGAAATAAAACCAAAATGCTTATGAAGGAATAAATATTAAACTCAATCCACACTTTGCATTCAAATAAAATCAACACACACCTTTAACTGAACGAAAGTGAGAGGGTGAATGAGCTGGGTTGGATGAGCCCTAGCCAACCAACTCGTTTCCCATTTTAGGAAACTTGAAACTTCAGCGCTCAATGATGCATCAGTAATAGATTAAAACACATAATGCAAAAAATGTGGCATAGCTCCTTGTATTATTTCCAAATCAGCAAAAATACATCATAAGTATGGATCTAGCCCAAAATGAGGGCAACAACACAAAATTACAATTTTTTCAGAGTTACATTAGCATGATTATTGCTCCCTAATTCCTGTCTGAAATATATACTTTATACAACCCTTTCTGCCTATGGCCATAACGAAATTACATACAATCGTTCTAATTCCAACCTTTCAGCTGAAACAAAATAACAAATAACATTACAAAATAAGCACGTGGCTATAAAAAAATGCTAATATAATCGTTGGCCAGTGACCTAATCTTCGATCATATCCCTGACTATCCTCCACTATGAATTCAACTCAAGATGACCACAACTGAATAGGACGAGTTGGAATGAGATGCCTGCATTAGATAACGAGTTGTCATGGAAGTTTAGGAGTGGTCGGCTGCCAACGGTGCAGGAATCTGCCTGCACTAGACCATGTTGATATAATGGTTTATACATTTTCCAATCAAATACTCTAGGAAGGAAAATATTATAAAACTAGTGCAGGGATAGAGAGGATTCTTCGAATAGTGTAGGAATAAGGATTTTTATGAGTATAAAACAAAGGCTTATGATTTTGGTTTTAAAGTAGGAAGGGGGTTAAAAATGAAGCATTTTATCCTACCAACAGCAAATCCAACTGCAAAGCATCGGGCAATCAAATACATTTTTGGCAAACTTTGGTGTAACATATTTGACTTTTGTCATGTCAAATAATAGATGATAAAAAAAGTTTCGAATATCAACACAATCCCACTGATGAAAATTATATCTCCAATGCATCAGATATCTGACGACTATGAGATGAATAACCAACGAATATGCATTGGATTTTTTCCCCATTTGTACTGTTAGTGTCAGAATATGCATTTTGCCATCAGTGACCAAAATTACCCCTTTTATATTCATTTCAGGGGTCCCACTCAGAAATTTTTTATCATCCCATTAGGTCATGCGAAAAATTGATTCGCTGATGGTAGCCCTAGTCATAAGACCTCACTCTCCCTCAAAATTTCACATTTGTTGGCCCACCTTCATGTCTTGTTGAGCATTAACACACTTTTGAAAAGCTCATTTCACTATGTCTTATGTCAGTCAAAATCAAACATGGAGTCAGGCCATTCAAGGTCCCATTAGGTTATTAGGTTTCATTGTTCAAGGTTTAAATATTCACCATTTCATCTCAATAAGGTCAGAAAAAGGTGTGAGAGTGACTCAATAAACATTTCATTGTCATTTGCAGAAGATTATCAGCATGTAAATATCATTTTTAAAGTTGTAGTTTTGGTTTTAAAGTATGATTTTTCATACTAATATGTAATTTTATTCAAAAAACAGAGTTTTAATTTATTTCATTTTTTATGTAATTTCATGTTTCCTATATGTAATAATTTATGTCCCTAGCTCCCAACTCAAATCACATATGCCAAACTAAAAAATTAAAGTTTCAAACACCAGCAACATCGTCCTGCAAGGAAGAAAAATCAAATGAAAGGGTAATCAGCAAAATTTTTCAAAAAAGTGAAATGAGACATTAGAAAAGTAGTTTTTTCAATTAAAATTAAAATTATAGCTATTTATAACTCGTTGACATCAATTCAATTTCATTTTCCTCCTCCAAACATCAAGCAAGTACTTTAAGAGACAAATTTTTCAAATTTCTAAGCGAAATTGGCAAATGTGGAAGACAGAGCGCAAATACTGAGAAAAGGGTGCAAATGTGTAGGTAAGGGCGGAAATACTCAGTCAAGGTTGTAAATTCTCTGTTCATGGCGCAAATGACCAATAAGCCCTATAAATTGTTCAAGTGATGAGAAATTACCTTCAAAGCTCCACCAACTCACTCATTTGACCTCCAACAAACCAGTAAGATGCTCATGCCATTAAAAATCCATTTTCATATGTTGAAGTCTTGTAAATTGAGGTTGTAATTTGGTGTTTAAATTGAGGAAAAACCCTAGTATCCCATTACACTTGTGAAAACTCTCAAAAGTCACTCCCTTACCCTTTGCATCCTTCCCACACTTATAAAAGCCCATTCCCAAACCCCTCATTAAAAAAAATCCCTTTTCCTATAATTTTCTCCCAAAACCCTAAGCCCTAGGTGTTACATCTACCTAGGCTCCCAATCCCTAAAATCCATATCCTAAATATATCATATTACTACTCCCTATCCCCTCCCCATTTTACATATCCCTAGCAAATATCTCCCTCATTTTCCCTTTCCCATTTCCCTTTCCTAATGCCTAGGGTTTTGACAAAAACACCATGACAACAGAGGAATAAAACACATCATTCAGTGAATGAGAGGAAATGGAGGTGAGGAGGCCACATAAAGGGGGAAGAGTGCTCAGACTTGAACCCACCAACACTAGGGAACTCTTGGATTCTCCATTGACTGTGACATGCTTCAAACATGTGGGTTGTTATGATTTTTGTGAGAAAATTCATAGGGTCCAACACCATCCCATGTTGACTAGAATTTTCATATCTGGACTCCATGACAACCAAGTTACATTAGTTGGTGTCACTTTCACTCTATCCACTGCTATTATTTCAGCTGCCACTTGAATCCCAAATGTTGGGGAGAAGTGGTTCAAGAAAGTTAATTTGAAGAAACACGACTTTGACTTCTTCTTAAAACCAAGACACCAAAATTAAAAAAAGAGGTTCTTTCATTTTTCTCACCTCCTAGATAGATATGCCCCAATGATGAAAATAATCATGAAATACATTTCATGTGAAGGCAGATTTTCAAGGCTCTATTCCTATCACATCCGGCTCTTAATTCATTTCACTAGGGTAAGGATGCTTAACATACCCTATTTTTAAGATGGCATACATTTCCCAGAAAAATAAGGATAAACGGAAAATGAGAAGTCTATTTCATCATTCCCTCATAAAAATCATAGTTCTTCACCATCTCAATCAACTAAAAATTGTAGGGAGCACCTTCATAGCTAATGATATTTTCAATGATCCATCCACTCAGCATGCACAAAATTTCCCTTCATCATCCCATCCATCCACTTCCATCCCTCCATCTCAGCCCATAGCACATTCATCATCATCAAATAAATCCCATTCACCTCCTTCATCTCCATATCATCATGATTTTGGGTCACCTAGCAGGATTTAGGACATTGAGCCTAAATGTGCTAGTATGGTTGAGGTTGAGCCATTGCTAAAAACCTACTAGAGAGGCCACAGGAATGTGTTTTCTCCACATGGACTGGAAGGGGCCATGCCTTCTACAACAACACAGCAAGTGGACAAAGGCAAAGAGAAGTTCATTGAGACAGTCATTCATAATGAGAAGGACACTCATGGAACAGAGCATGAATTTCAGCTTGTTGACCTAGATGAAGATGAAAATGAAAAAATCACCAATGCATCCATCAAAGGTAAGGATGTCAAGATTAAGGAGCTCAAAACTAATCTTGACAGTTCCATATATGTCAGAAACTTCCTTGAGCAAGAAAATGAGCAATTGAAGACTAAGCATGGAATTGATGAGGTCAAGTATTTCACTGCTCAAATTGAGGCAGGAAAAACCAAAGCCATGCTAGATGAAACACTTAAAAATATGGCTTACTTGATGATGAACAGGAACAAGCACCAAGGAAGAAACTTAGAACTAGAGGCCTGAAAAGAGCTTTAGCTCTAGAGAGGTAAATGGAAGATGAGCTTGTTGATCAGCTAACCCTAAATTAGCAGCTTGCTATTGTGACCAGAGAGAACAGGGAGCCATGGCTTGATAGAGCCAATCAAAATTTGGAGAAGCTGCAAGAAAAGGAAAATAAGGGTAATTATCTATTGAGGAGGAAAGTCAAACACCATGCACTAAAGGAGAAAATTGCATTGGCCAAGCTCAAAAGTGCCAATGCAAAAATTGAAGATTTGACCATGGAGGAGAAAAATAAATTGGAAATTCTTGCTGAGGCATCCCTCCAAGCCTAGACACATCATCATCAGCCATTCCAACAATTTTGAGTCATTTCCTAATTTTTTTGCAAAATCTATAAATTTATGTGTTTTTTGGGACAGATACTTAGCAGAAAATTTGTCATTTGCGAAGCGCCCTAGGCGCTACGCAAATTATTGGGGAAATTTTTGAGGTAATTAAGGTATAATTGGATTCATAATGACCAATGCATCTCAGAAAACCATGTTTCCAGCCTTGGTTTGTAGTTTTGATAGGTGAACAGCTCAAAAAACCATCAAAAAATCACCTTTCTGCCCCTGTTTGACCTAGGCGCTGCGCAAATACCTGTCTTGTGAGAATGAATTTTTGAGGGGGGGGGAATGATCTTCATTTTAATAACTTGATGCATATTCAGAAATAGGACAGGCAGGGCTTTCCAATAAGCCACCTTGGGCCTGATTTGGACACCTATAGGTCAGCCAAAAGTGGCCCTAAACATGGAGGGCGCAAATGACACTGTCAGGGCACAAATGCATAGTGGAGGGTGCAAATGACACTGTCAGGGCACAAATGCATAGTGGAGGGCAAAAATGACCAATTTGCTGATTTTTTCCAAGTTTCTCTGAAATTTTGACTTTTATTCAAGAAATCATGTTTCTATTAATGTAATTTATCACGGTAAATGTAATTATGTCAAGGATAAGTTACCTATGGGTAGATTCATTGGGTAAAAATTCATCATTGAGTCATAATGAATTAGTTGAATATAATTAGTCACTTGGACCATCCTATACTCCAGTTTTCAGTTTAGTATTTTATGGATCTCTTCCTCACCTCATGGATTCAACCCCTGAGGATGAGTGAATGTGGTTTTTATGTCTATTTATTCTCTTTATTCACACTAAGCAAGGGTTGGAATCAGTTTGGATGTTAGTTTGTTGATCAAGGAACTATTGCACTTAGTTTTGGCCAGTTAATAAAGAAGAGTTGCAACTATTTTTTGAGATACTTGTTGTATGATATTTATCGTTGTTTTTTCTTTAGTTTCATATGTTAGAATGTATTGTATTCATGTTCATTCCATCTCTATGGTATGATCTCTTTCAAGTTTGATAGATATAACACATGCTTTCTCATGCTTTGTTTTGGGAAAGATTTCATAATTTGTCCATTTTCCTTTGTGTAGGAAGAATATGATCTCCCATGCTCTTCCTATCTTCTCCTTAGTCCTAAATCCATCTCATCACAATCATCTTTAAGTGATAAGCGTTATGCCTACCTTTCCCCATTGAATCCCTGCAACCTTATCTCATTTTCCCTCACCTAGCTCCCTTGACCTAATTTCTCCATCCAGTGAAACCCCAACCAAATCAAATTCAAACAAACCCCTGCATTCAATACCTAGCCTAAAAATCCTAATTCCTCCAACCCTCCTGGTTGTGACCTTTTGGAGAGAGCCCTCTCCAACTTGGTAGGGCTAGCTACCAAATCAAAAGCTTGGTATGTGGTTACCTCTGTTGGGATTCCTTCTTTAGCCTTGGGAATCTGGCGGATTGATAACATTCTAGCGTCGTTGTTGGGGAATGAAACCTCATATTTTCCCTGGGAAAGAACGACAAAGATAAAATCTGATTGTTGATGGTGAACAACGATCAGGCACAAGAAGGCTAAATCATTCACCTGGCAACTCCAATGTCGAAGAATCCCAAAGTTCATAATTTTCATGGTGACTCCACTTTTCAAGAATCGGTAGTTTGAATATATTCTTTGTGAACTCACTGTTGTCAAAATGGATTCGATTACTCGAAAGTATGCTCCTATGAATCGAGCTCATATTAATAGTTTTTCAAACCATACTCCTTGTATAGATTGGCAATTAGGACTGTCAAAGTTTAAGGGACAAGACAGATAAGATGCTAATTTGAATTTGGTCAAATTTTGTTTGCATATTCATAGACTAAAGATTGAGTTTCCTGAAGATTATCTGATGAAGACATTTATTTCTACCTTGGAGGAAAAAGCGAGAGCATGGTATGAGAGTCTACCATCTGCTAGTTTATACTCTCTAAAGGACTTTCATTCAGTTTTTTTTCAACATTATCAAAGCTCTAATTCTTCCTTATCAATGATTGATATTTGTTGTGAGATCTCTAATAATTTCATTGAGTTTATTGAAAATTTGTATGGGGGTGAAGAGTGTCTAGATGATGAGATCATATAATCCCTTCATGATTTTTCTTCCCAACAAGAATCAGCAGTTTCCTCCTTGGATGAAGAGATCCTTGAGCCTTTGCATGAGAACCCTTTTCATCACCAACAAGAATAAGTAGATCCCTCCTTAGATGAGATAGACTGGGACCAAGAAAGAGAAGTTCCAATTCCCGATCCTAAAATTGAAAATCGCCAAATCAATGCAAATTTCTTTAAAACTCAGTTTTCTCCTTTGTCTGAAGATGAAATATATTAGCTCCTAAAAAATCATGTTACATCCCAAGAGAATGTATATTTGCAGCTCTTACAGTGTTCACACAATCAAGAATGTGTGAGTGAAGATTATTCCATTATTGAAAACGAAATTATGGTTCTAAATGATGATATTCATGAGACTGATGAAGCCATACAGGATTTTTTTTTGAGTAAACCAATTTGTGATGATGATTTTCTACAAGGAGATCAGCTAACAGATATTGTTTACTTTCATGAAGAAGATAGGGTTGTCATGTTTAACAATCTTGAAGAATGTTTTTTGTTCAAAGATGATTTAGAATATGAATTTGAGTATGAGCCTAAGAGAAACAGTGTGCAAGTGATAGAGTCAGAGTTTCCCATGCTTCGGGAATTTGTAGCCAACACTCAGATAGCAGAAATTCATACTTCCTTATGCTCTCTTATGGATCAAAAACCAAGTGTTCTTTTAGATCAAAATGAAGAGTGTGCTTGTGTTTTGGTTGGATCTCAAGACAATGTAATGCTTCAGGATTTTCAAGATCCCTTCTGCAATATTTTGCAAGCATTGGAGAAAATGAATGTTGTCTTGTTTGTGAGCATAAGCCTTGGTTTCCATTTCTATTGTGAGTTTCCTACATGTACATCATTCTTCCTGCTCGAGGAAAGTGAGAGCATAACTTCAGTAAGTAGCCATCTCCTCGATTGGTTAAAATAGAAAGATCATTTCACCTAATCAACAATTTTACAGCAGATTAGAGTAGGTTGGGATCATTTCAGTTTGATTTGATTTTGTTTTCAGCGGCAAGTGTCTTGCAATATTCAGTTTCCTGCAAGTGTGAAGTGGAAAAGAATTGGAGTTTGGAGCCCGAAGTGAAGGCCATGGAGCATCATTGAGTTTCTACCATTTCAAGTTAAGTTTTCAGAAAAGTAAGTTGAGTTTTGAGTCATTTTTCGAGTCAATTTCATTCAGTTTCAAATTCAATTTGTTTCACTGAGTTTTCAGTATTTAGTCATGCATTTCAGTTTGAACTTTTTTTTTTACCGTATTGGCCTAATGGTTAGGCACTTGGTCTACGGTGTTCTTGAAAACTCCAAGGAGCTTCCATCCCCAAAAAGGTCGATGTTAGTGTCAGAATATGAATTATGTCATCAGTGATCATAATTACTCTTTTTACATTCATTTTTGGGGTCCCACTCAGAAATTTTTTATCATTCCATTAGGTCATGCAAAAAAATGATTCACTGATGGTAGCGCTAGTCATAAAACCTCACTCTCCCTCAAAATTTCATATTTTCTACCCACCTTCATGTCTTATTGAGAATTAAAACACTTTTGTAAATCTCATTTCACTATGTCTTATGTTAGTCAAAATCAAACATGGAATTAGGTCATTCAAGGTCCCATTAGGTTACTAGGTTTCATTGTTAAAGGTCCAAAAATTCACCATTTCATCTCAATAAGGTCAGAAAAAGGTGTGAGAGTGACTCAATAAACATTTCATTATCATTTTCAGAATATTATCAGCATGTAAATATCATTTTTAAAGTTGTAATTTTGGTTTTAAAGTATGATTTTCATATTAATATGTAATTTTATTCAAAAAATAGAGTTTTAATTATTTCATTTTTAATGTAATTTTATGGTTCCTATATGTAATAAGTTCTGTCCCTAGCTTCCAACTCAAATCACATATTCCAAATTGAAAAATAAAAGTGTCAACCACCAGCAACATCATCCTGCAAGGAAGAAAAATCAAATGAAAGGGTAATTAGCAAAAGTTTTCAAAAAAGTGAAATGAGACATTAGAAAAGTGGGTTTTTCAATTCAAATTCAAATTCACTTAGTTATTTATAACTCATTGACATCAATTCAATTTCATTTGCATCCTCCAAACATCAAGCAAGCACTTTAAGAGACCAAATTTTCAAATTTCTGAGCAAAATTGGCAAATGTTGAAGGTAGTGCGCAAATGCTCAAGGCAGGGCTCAAATGCTAAAGGCAGGGTGCAAACACTGAAACGAGGATGCAAATACTCAGCAGCGGGTGCAAATGTATAGTTGAGGGCACAAATGTGTAGGTAAGGGCGCAAATGTACAGTAAGCCCTAGAAAGTGTTCAAGTGGTGAGAAATTTCCTTCAAAGCTCCACCAACTTACTCATTTGACCTCTAGCAAACTAGTAAGATGCTCATGCCATTAAAAATACATTTTTCATAACTTTATGTGTTGAAGTCTTGTAAATTGAGGTTGTAATTTGGTGTTTAAATTGAGGAAAAATCCTAGTAACCCATTACACTTGTGAAAACTCTCAAAATTCACTCCCTTACCATTTGCATCCTTCCCACACTTATAAAAGCCCATTCCCAAACCCCGCATTGAAAAAATTCCCTTTTCCTATATTTTTCTCCCAAAACCCTAAGCCCTAGGTGTTACATCTACCTAGGCTCCCAATCCCTAAAATCCATATCCTATATATATCATATTAGTACTCCCTATCCCCTCCCCATTTTACACATCCCTAGCAAATATCTCCCTCATTTTCCCTTTCCCATTTCCCTTTCCTAATCCATAGGGTTTTGACAAAAACACCATGGAAACAGAGGAAGAAAATACATCATTCAGTGAAGGAGAGGAAAATGAGGTGAGGAGGCCACATAAAGGGGGAAGACTGCTCAGACTTGAACCCACCAACACTATGGAACTCTTGGATTCTCCATTGATTATGATATGCTTCAAACATGTGGGTTGTTATGATTTTTGTGAGAAAATTCATAGGGTCCAACACCATCCCATGTTGACTAGACTTTTCATATCTGGACTCCATGACAACCAAGTTACATTAGTTGGTGTCACTTTCACTCTATCCACTTTTATTATTTCAGTTGCCACCTGAATCCCAAATGTTGGGGAGAAGCAGTTCAAGAAAGGTAATTTGAAGAAACACGACTTTGACTTCTTCTTAAAACCAAGACACCAAAATTTAAAAAAATTGGTTCTTTCCTTTTTCTCACCTCCTAGACAGATATGCCCCAATGATGAAAATAATCATGAAATACATTTCATGTGAAGGCATATTTTCAAGGCTTTATTCCTATCACATCTGGCCCTTAATTCATTTCACTAGGGTAAGGATGCTTAACATACCCTATTATCTTTTCCAAAGTATAGAGAAGATGGCATAAATTTCCCACAAAAATAAGGGTAAACAGCAAACGAGAAGTCTATTTCATCATTCCCTCATAAAAATCATAGTCCTTCACCATCTCAATCAACTAAAAATTGTAGGGAGCACCTTCATAGCTAATGAAATTTTCAATGATCCATCCACTCAGCATGCACAAAATGTCCCTTCATCATCCAATCCATCCACTTCCATCCCTCCATCTCGGCCCATATCACATTCATCATCATCAGATCAATCCCCTTCACCTCCTTCATCTTCATATCATCATGATTTTGGGTCACCTAGCAGGATTTAGGACATTGAGCCGAAATGGGCTAGTATGGTTGAGGTTGAGCCATTGCAAAAACATACTAGAGAGGCCACAGGAATGTGTTTTCTCCACATGGACTAGAAGGGGCCATGCCTTCTACAACAACATAGCAGGTGGAAAAAGGCAAAGAGAAGTTCATTGAGACAGTCATTCATGATGAGAAGGACACTCATGAAACAGAGCAGGAATTTCAGCTTGTTGACCTAGATGAAGATGAAAATGACAAAATCACCAATGCATCCATCAAAGGTAAGGATGTAAAGATTAAGGAGCTCAAAACTAATCTCGACAGGGCCATATATGTCATAAACTTCTTTGAGCAAGAAAATGAGCAATTGAAGACTAAGAAGGTAATTGACGAGGTCAAGTATTTCACTGCTCAAAGGGAGGAAGAAAAATCCAAAGTCATGCTAGATGAAACACTTGAAAAATATGGTTTTCTTGATGATGAAAAGGAACAAACACTAAGGAAGAAACATAGAACTAGAGGGTTGAAAAGAGCTCTAGCTCTAGAGAGGCAAAGGGAAGTTGAGCTTGCTGATCAGCGAACCCTAAATAAGTAGCTTGCTATTGTGATCAGTGAGAACAGGGAGCCATGGCTTGATAGAGCCAATCAAAATTTGGAGAATCTGATAGCAAAGGAAAATAATAATAGTGACCTTTTGAGAAGGAAAGTCAAACACTATGCACTGAAGGAGAAAATTGCATTGGCCAAGCTAAAAAGTGTCGATGCAAAAATTGAAGATTTGACCATGGAGGAGAAGAAGAAATTGGAAACTCTTGTTGAGGCTTCCGTCCAAGCCTAGACACATCATCACCAACCATTCCAACAATTTTTATGCATTTCCTAACATTTTTGCAAAATTTAGAAATTTATGTGTTTTTTGGGACAGACATTTTGCAGAAAAATTTGTCATTTGCGCAGCGCCCTAGGCTCTACGCAAATGATTGGGGAACTTTTTAAGGGAAATAAAGGTACCACTGGATTCCTAATGACAAATTCATCTCAAAAAACCATGTTTCTAGACTTTATTTTCATTTTTAATAGGTGAAAAGCTCAAAAAACCATCAAAAAATCACCTTTCTACCCTTGTTTTGACCTAGGCACTGCGCAAATACTAGTCTTGGGAGAATGACTTTTTGAGGGGGGAATTACCTTCATTTTCAGAACTTGAGACATATTTGGAAAGAGGACAGGCAAGGATTTCCAAAAATCCATCTTAGACCTTATTTGGACACCTGTAGGTTAGTCAAAAGTGGCCCTGAACATGGAGGGTAAAAATGACACTGCGAGGGCGCAAATGCACAGTGGAGGGCGCAAATGACCAATTTGATGATTTTTTCGAAGTTTCTCTGAAATTTTAACTTTTCTTCAAGAAATATTGTTTCTACTAATGTAATTCATCATGATAAATGTAATTATTTCAAGGATAAGTTACTTAGGGGTAGATTCATTGGGTAAAAGTCATCATTGAGTCATAATGAATCAGTTGAATGTAATTAGGAATGAGTCACTTGGACCATCCTATACTCCAGCTTTCAGTTCGGTATTTTGTGGATCTCTTCCTCACCTCATGGATTCGACCCCTGAGGATGAGTGAATGTGTTTTTGATGTATATTTAGTCTCTTTCTTCACACTAAGCAAAGGTTGGAATCAGTATGAATGTTAGTTTGTTGATCAAGGAACTATTGTACTCAGTTTTGGCCAGTTAATAAAGAAGATTTGCATATATTTTTTGGGATACTTGTGGTATGATATTTATCATTATTTTTTCTTCAGTTTCATATGTTATAATGTTTTGTATTCATTTTCACATCTCTATGGTATGATCTCTTTCAAGTTTGATAGGCAGAACACATGCTTGATCATGCTCTATTTTGGAAAAGATTTCATAGTTTGTCCATTTTCCTCTGTTTAGAAAGAATACATCTCCCATGCTCTTCCTAACTTCTCCTCGGTCCTAAATCCATATCATCACAATCATATTTAAGTGATAAGCCTTATGCCTACCTTGCCCCATTGAATCCCTGGAACCCTATCTCATTTGCCCTGACCTAGCTCCCTTGACCTAATTTCTTCATCCAATGAAACTCCAACCAAATCAAATTCAAACAAACCCATGCACTCAATATCTAGCCTAAAAACCCTAATTCCTCCAGCCCTCCTAGTTGTGAACCTTTGGAGAGAGCCCTCTCCAACTTGGTAGGGCTAGCTACCAAGTCAAAAACTTGGTATGTGGTTACCTTTGTTGGGATTCCTTCTTCAACCTTGGGAATCCGGCAGAGTGATAACATGTACTAGTGCTCTAAATAATTTCTAGCCCTTATCTTTAATATTACTTCATTATAAATGTTTAAAAAATCATGTGTCCAAAAATACCATGTAAACTTTGGTAAAAGGTATGTCTAACCATAATAAGATGTCATTATTTATACCAAAATAATGACTTGATTTAGGTGTGGAAAGTGCAAAGGGGTACTCGTTGACCTAAGAGGAAAATAAGAAATTGATTATGCTTTGGGATGAGGAGTTTCCACAGACGATGATGAAAAATCACAAGATATATAATAAGGATTGCACACAGCAAGGGAACTCTATATAAGCCACATCAAAAAAATTGGAGACTCATCAATCATAGTGAAGTTTCTCCTCAAGCTCTCAACTCCCGATTTTATCAAGTTAATGGTGGTAATCTAAAGAGCGCCAAATCTAGCTGTAAATTATTCAGTTTCGTACCATCAAGTCCTTTGAACACATAGTAAAAACTTGCCACACATTTTAATGAAGTAACAATAAGCATAAAGGGGGGAGGGGGGGAGGATAGGGGGGGATCCAATCCCCCCATCCATCCCATAGATTAAATATAATTGATGGTCATAAAATAGTGATTGATAGTGTACAAATTTTAAAGATAGAAAGGATGAGGCATTCAAGCCACCTATCACATCCTCATTCATAGGTATTAACTCGAAAATGAGTGTAAAAATGAAAGTGGTGATATGTTTCCAATAGAGGTGTGAGATTTCTTAGCCTTTTTGATAGCGTTCTCTGTGGCTTTGTTGGTATCACATTGGCTCCAATGAAATTCAATGCAAAGGAGAGGACTATGGCTTCTCAAATCCTCATTGATTCTCCTTATAATTAGAATTTCTCATTGGAGAAATATGTGTAGTGTGTCATTTTTGTATAGCTTCAATGGCACATGTTTGTTTATGAGAAAGGGCTAATATACATCCAACTTAATATTATCATGGAAGCGTTGAAGTGGAGTGACTAAAAATCAAGTTAGGAACACGACTTACATGCATAGATTCAAGGACTAATGAGAAACATGTAAAATCCCATGTAATCTCATGATCTATGTCATGTGGAACTGGGGAAAAAAATTGGGTGAGTTGGCCACCACTTGGTTGAGACCCAAGGCTAGCAATAAATCCACTCCTCCACCACTGGATAAAAAATGCACTCTAGGAGGACATGGTTCGTATCATGTGTAGGAAGAAGCAACTACAGAATCAATATCAGTGGAAAAAAAAATGGATTAAGAGAGGAAAGATACAAATGAAAGAAGATTTAGGTTCAAGAAGGGGCTCCTCATGGGCCAATTTTTTTTGTATTTAAATTTTTTTTTTATAAGTTCGGAAACGATGAGGCTATGTAATGTTCCTACTTAGCCTTAGCTAAGAGGAGACATTAAATTTTGATTTAATTTATGTTTTATGAATAAATGAATAAAAGAGGACATGTAAAACTCCTAATAAATCAATGCCCATGTGAACAAAGACAAGTTTGGGCTATGTAAATAATCACTTGCAGGTGTGAAAGAGGGTTGAGCCAAAGATTGGGTCCACCTTGACCAAATCAACTGTGTTGTCTAGGTTCAATGCATCTCCAAGAGGGACTGCGCAGTTCTAGAAGGGAGCCTCTAATGTGAAGAGGGGTGACTCATCCAAGTGGTTTATGGTTTGCAAAGACTTTCTCATGCTATAAAAAGGAGGAGAAGACACTTGAAGAGGTTGTTGATGAATTATATTACTGAAGTATTTGTCTGCTTAGACAAATACCATTCTCTGCTGTTTAGTGGAGGATTGTAATTGGAATTCCTTTTTAGGAGTTTCATCTCTTCCCTTGAGGTTCATTGGAGGAGTTCTTTGCTAAATTTGGCCACTATCTGGTTTGAGACCAAGCTCTATCTTTCATGAGCAGCGCTGGCCCATTGAGGGTTTTGCAGCTGCTATCTTTTGTAGCAAGTGGCATTCTAGATCTGCTTAGATCTAGTGGTTTTTTAGAAGATTTCTCTATTGGAGAGTGTTCTTTAGCCTCCAAATAGCTAGCTAATTTATATTTTATCTCAGATATATACTTTTCATTCCATGTATTCAGTCTCCTTCACCCTCTGCACAGTTTATGCTCCATACTGCGTTATTTTGTGAGAGGGCTTTGTTATTTCAGTTTTCTATCAGTTTGGAGGAAGATCTCTTGGTGTTAGGCTTGCCTTCCCTTGGTGATCCATGGATTGGGTTGCTAATCCTTGTCTCTTTAGATCTGATCTATTTCAGCAATAAAAGTTATCTTCGGAAATTTCTGGGTTTTCTGCAGCACAGTATATTGTAATTCAGATCTACAGCTTAATATGCAATATTTTGATGTAATTCCAATTGGATCTTGTTCTTAAAGTCTTGTAGCTTCCAGATCTATATTAGATCTGATGTTTCATCCATATATCTATCATAGATCTGAAATGTAATGTACAGCAGCTGAACCATCTGGAAAATAACATTGTCTATGTATTTATGCAGTTTATTTCTAGTTGCAACTCTAATTTCTTAAGGGATCTTGCCCTAGTTCTTTTTGTTATCAGATGTAAAGGTAATAAACTCATATGTAAATATGATTTATTGTTATATGACTGAAGTATCAGATCTTTGGTTGTCCTCCTCTGAGTTTTAGTCAAATCTGCGCAATTCTAGTAGCTGGGGTTTTGATGTTGCAGCAGCTTCTCTCTTTGGTTGATTTCTAACTAGTCTTGTTTCCGGGAGATCCCAGCCCTGATTTTCATTTTCCTTGCTCATATTTGCTTATACATCATTTTCATTGAAGGCCTTGTTGAGTTTCCTAAATTGGGATTATTCCAAGTTATATAGGTAGAGTCTACAGTTGGCCAGGTAGCCTCTAGTTCTCACCCTCTTTTCAGAGGTGACATAACCAGTAAATGCCTCTGTAGTCCATCTCTGACATAGAATCTTGAGAATCCCCAAAAATGAACATTACAGTGGTATCGGAGCTCCACTCTTGGCACAGCTCGTGCTAGCATTGGATCCACAGTCATGCTGCATTCTGAAGATGAAGATCCTCTTTCTGAGAGGGAGAGGAGGTACCAGAATAGAAGTCATAAAAAGTATGACTATACTAATGTTGACCTTGACAAGGGTCAAGACAAGGGGAAAGACCCTGAGTTGAATGATAAAGATAAGGAGGCAGAAGAGTTTGCAAAAACTCTCTTGGAAACCATGCAAGATATATCCAAGGAGATAAAGGAGATGAGGATAGATAGAATGAGGGATTCCTTTGGAAGACTCCACCAAGGAGAGAGTTCTAAAATGTCTCAGTTTGGGACTGGTCCACCGGTGAGCTTGCCACAAGCTCCATAGATCTCACAACGCTCTACAATGCCTACCTTCTTGGCTGTAGAGAATGAAGGGCTTCAAGAGTCAACCTCTTTAGAAGGCTACTTTGCATAATATCATTCACAAAGTCAAAGGTTCAACGATAACTTGAGCTTTCAATATTTCTGCCATTTGAAGGACCGGAGAAGGCCATTGCAGTAGTTTAGAGATGGAGGGTTCCTTCATGGGAGGCACCACACCATGGGCATGTTCTTCTTGCCTAAGTTCGATGGATCACCCTCTTGTTCTGCTAAAGCATGGGTGGAAAAGTTGGACACCTACTTCCAGCTGAATAAGGTGCCTGAAGTAGAAGCCATTAAGATTTCCGCGTTGCATTTTGATGGAGAAGCCCACAACTGGTGGTTTCATGGACTTTATACATTGGGGCACAACAATGTGTCCACTTATGCTGAGTTCACTAGGAGTCTAATGGAAAGATTTGATCGGAAGGATCTGGAGGCCCCTTTCATAAGCTTGGAAAAGCTTAAACAGATAGGAGATGGTGAAGCCTATATCTCTGAATTTTTGAGGTTGTCTATTATGGTTCCTAATATTTCAGTTGCAAGGAAGGTCTATATGTTCATAGATGGCTTGGAAGAACCTTTGCATGGGTTGGTCAAGTCTACCAAACCCACCACTTTGCATGATTCCATTGAAAGAACCAGAGACCTCCAAGATGCCTTTCCAAGAGAAAAGGCAACCCTCCCAAGAAAAGCCACTCACTCTTCTAAAGGGAAGGAAGGGAAAGCTGCTCCACCCAAGGAGAGCTCACAGAAAAATCTTCTTGATAATGATCTCTGAAGGGAGTTGAGAAAGAAGAAATTATGTTTCACTTGTCAAGATCCATGGGTGCCGGGACATAGATGTGCTACTGAAAGAGCACATTACATTGAAGTCTTCTATGATTATGAAGAGGAGGAGGGCAGTGATGGACCTAGGAGAGGTCACAGCGCTGGTGATGATGAGGAGGAGGATCCATCATCATCCAAAGAAGAAGAAGGAGCATTTTCTCCAACCAGTGGGACTCTTGCTTCTTTGAGGGGAGTGCCCAAATATTTGATTCTTAGAGTGCAAGATTCAGTTATGGACCAAAGAGTATCTATTCTGATCGACAATGGGGCAACCCACAACTTTATTGATGCTCACTTTGTGCAGAGGAGAGGGATCCCTACTGATTCTTTTGATGGGTTCTCTGTTTTGGTTCCGAGGGACAGAACTATGCAGTGCATGTAGTATGTTCCCTCACTTTCTGTGACTATGGGGACCTACACTTTGAGGGACCACTTCTTTATGGTGGACATACCAGACACTAACCTCATCTTGGGTGTCCAGTGGTTGATTACTTTGGGAAAAGTCACCATTGATTGGAGGGCCTTGCAGATGGAGTGGGTGGACTTGAAGAGTAGGAAGCAACAAGTTATCCAAGGCATGCACACCTACCCTTCACTTGATGTCTCTACCCACACAACAAAGATGGAATTGCACAGTGGGGGTAAGTACTTTACAGTTTCTTCCCTCATGTTCATGAGAAAGTTGCAAGAGGCATTCCTGCAGCATGGCAAGCCACTTGGGGTGCCATTAGACTCTGTGGGGAAGGCTTCACCAAGTGCTGAAACAATGGAAAAAAGGGTCACAGCGCTGTGGGAGGAAGCAAGGGGGAGGATCAGCCTTCCCAAAAACCATGTTGGCATGCATGATGCCAAAGGAACAAGTAGCAATAAGGCAAGCACCACCATAGATGCATCTACAGCGTTGTCCTTGTTGGGAAGTGTAGATCCATATTGGAAGTCTCAACTCCTTGTGGAGTACTCCAAAGATCTGTACACTGAGATGATCTTAGATGGAATAATGCAAGGAGGGGGCTACTTGGTCCATGAAGGGGTCATCTATCATCTTGGTAAATTATTCTTGTCTCAAGCCTCCAAGCTTAAGCAAGAGATACTACAAAGAGCCCATAAGGAGTTCCTTTTTAGTTACATGCAATCAGCAAGAATCTACTCCCTAATCTTGAAGATTTTTGATTGGGAGGTTATGGAGGAGGATCTACATCAACATTATGATTGGGAGGAACTAAACCAGCACTTACAAGAGTGCAATAGTTATGTGGAGATGGGGAAGCCAAGGGATCCTATGTAGAAAACATTTTATCCATCTCTTTCTTCTCTCAAAAGAGGGGAAAAACCCATGCCTAACTCTATGTGTGTGGGAGGTTTGTATGGTAAGAAATCTGATCTTGTAGAGAAAGTTTATTTTTCTGATTTGGCACAATCTCTTACCATATGTATGCAGGCCATGGCTCCTACAAAGAGCAATTTTTCATGCAGATCTCATGGCAAATATGGGGCCAATAAAAATTCCAAAGCTGGCCACTCCCTTGACGTGCAAAGGGAGATTGTTTATCATAATGGGTGCTTTCCAAAGGCACCTGATGAGGGTTTCACTTTCAGCCATGTTAAAGTGACCCATGCAGCAAATATGTGGTGGGAGTACCACCTATCACATTCAGATTTACTCAAAGGAAGGAGTGTACTGCGCTGGTACCTTATGTGGGATTGTGACCCATCTCCTCATGTGCAAATTTCAGTTTGCCTTTATGTAATTTTGCTACCATACATAGATGACATATTGGTTTTTTTTATGGGTATGTATGGGCAAAAAGTAAGTAGTGTACATGTACCACATGTCATGGAACTTTATCCAGTACTTCATGATACATGTTTGAGATGTGACATTGGTTCACCCATGTTTATTTTTGTTGAGTTTTACACTCCTGAAGGGGCAAACAATGAACCTATCATGCTAGCATTGGAGGAGCAGTTTTTGATGTATTGCCTTGGTGAACACTTAATTCATGATGAGAGCTTGATTCTTGATGGTTTCATCAATGGAGAAGGAGAAGAAACACAGCTCTTACCCTACCAGTTGCTTGAGGACAAGCAACATTTTGAGGGGGAGGACTGTAATGTTCCTACTTAGCCTTAGCTAAGAGGAGACATTAAATTTTGATTTAATTTATGTTTTATGAATAAATGAATAAAGGAGGACATGTAAAACTCCTAATAAATCAATGCCCATGTGAACAAATACAAATTTGGGCTATGTAAATAATCACTTGCAAGTGTGAAAGAGGGTTGAGCTAAAGATTGGGTCCACCTTGACCAAATCAACTGCGATGTCTAGGTTCAATGCATCTCCAAGAGGGACTGCACAGTTCTAGAAGGGAGCCTATAATGTGAAGAGGGGTGACTCATCCAAGTGGTTTAGGGTTTGAAAAGACTTTCTCATGCTATAAAAAGGAGGAGAAGACACTTGAAGATGTTGTTGATGAATTATATTTCTGAAGTATTTGTCTGCTTAGACAAATATCGTTCTCTCCTGTTTAGTGGAGGATTGTGATTGGAATTCTTGTTTAGGAGTTTCATCTCTTCCCTTGAGGTTCATTGGGGGAGTTCTTTGCTAAATTTGGCCACTATCTGGTTTGAGACCAAGCTCTATCTTTCATGAGAAACGCTGGCCCATTGAGGGTTTTGTAGCTGCTATCTTTTGTAGCAAGTGGCATTCTAGATTTGCTTAGATCCAGTGGTTTTTGAGAATCTTTCTCTATTGGAGAGTGTTCTTTAGCCTCCAAAGAGATAGCTAATTTATATTTTATATCAGATCTATACTTTTCATTCCATGTATTCAGTCTCCTTCACCCTCTGCACAGTTTCTGCTCCATACTACGTTATTTTGTGAGAGGGCTTTGTTATTTCAGTTTGCTATCAGTTTGGAGGAAGATCTCTTGGTGTTAGGCTTGCCTTTCCTTGGTGATCTGTGGATTGGGTTGCTGATCCATGTCTCTTTAGATCCGATATATTTCAGCAACAAAATTTATCTTTAGAAATTTCTGGGTTTTCTGCAGCACAGTATATTGTAATTCAGATCTACAGCTTAATATGCAATATTTTGGTGTAATTCTAATTGGATCTTGTTTTTAAAGTCTTGTAGCTTCTAGATCTATATTAGATCTGATGTTTCATCCATATATCTATCATAGATCTGAAATGTAATGTACAACAGCTGAACCATCTGAAAAATAACGTTGTTTATGTATTTCTGCAGTTTATTTCTAATTGCAGCTCTAATTTCTGAAGGGATCTTGCCCTAGTTCTTTTTGTAATCAGATGTAAAGGCAATAAACTCATATGTAAATCTGATTTACTGTTATATGACTGAAGTATCAGATCTTTGGCTGTCCTCCTCTGAGTTTCAGTCAAATCTGCGCAATTCTAGTAGTTGGGGTTTTCATGTTGCAGCAGCTTCTCTCTTTGACTGATTTCTAGCTAGTCTTGTTTCTAGGAGATCTGTTTAATGTGCTTAAACTTATTTGTTTTTGTTGAAATTGCATATATATGTCACATACAGCTTGAATGAGGGGATCCTAGCCCTGATCTGTGTTTTCCTTGCTCATATTTGCTTATACAACGTTTTCATTGAAGGCCTTGTTGAGTTTCCTGAATTGGGATTATTCCAAGTTCTATAGGCAGAGTCTACAGTTGGCCAGGTAGCCTCTGGTTCTCACCCTCTTTTCAGAGGTGACATAACCAGTAAATGCCTCTGTAGTCCGTCTCTGACATAGAATCTTGAGAATCCCCAAAAAGGAACATTACAGGCTACATCATGGTCATGTCCAAGAATAACACCCAAATAGCGTGGAATTGAACCAGTGACTTAACATTTAGGAGTGTCTTAACAATGAACCTGATCATTGTTTATCCAAGACCCATTAGACTTTTTTATTTAAATCAATTAGGTTTATTTTGGATTAGTTTGCAAAGGATTTCAATTACCATTTTCATCATTTCAAAAGTAAAATAAAAATACAGAAAAAATTTCTAAATCAAAATTGAAAATTTTGTCAAGCCTCCTTTCACTTTATTTTGATTACAATGTCAAATGACTCAATCACAACCCTTTTCTCACACAAAAAATATATATTTTACTCTATATATATCCTAATTTTAAAATGAGGTGAATAATATGTTCTAACCCAGACAAAAGGATCATGTAATTAAAGAGAATAACAATGTGAAGTGCAAAAATATATATTTTAAAATGAGGTGGATAATATGTTCTAACCGAGACAAAAGGATCATCAAGTAGATTATGTCATTAAACAGGATAACAATGTGAAGTGCAAATAAAGCCAACTCCATACTTTATAAATTTAACTTGGTTAAGACCTTTCTTAACCATTGCTTTGTCATTGCTTAAAGCTTGGGTTGCTCTTTCAATATCCTTTATAGTTAAAACATGAAATCATGTAGACGGTGAGGTCACAAGAACGTCCACTTAGATATATGCCGTTGAAATTGAGTTACCATTAAAAAAAATCTTAAAATAATAAGGGTAATCTAACAAATTTGCATTCATATTAGTTCATTAATATAACTCTTAATTTAAAATGAGTTAATGCAAATTATAAATATAATAATTATAATGAAAAATTATTAATAAATTTTGGTATTGTTTTTGCTTCTTAAAAAACTTCAAATCTAAAAATCAAAAGATAAAACTAAAACACGTAAACAAAGAACAAGTTAAGCTCAAACATGATTAATACATTTAAATTTTATAAAGATAGTAAAACTTAATATTTAATTGAAAGACGACAACAAAAATCATTTAAAGCCTTTAGAAAAAGGATGTTTACCAATAGTGTTTAGGAATCATCACATCAATAATTGTGGACCCTATAACAAGGTATCAGGTCTCATCGATGCATTTAATGGTGGTTGTGTCATGGCGGTAATTACAAAGAACTTATTGGTTGCCCCACCATATTATAGGTCACTATGGGGAAACGTGCAACAACCTTTTTGGTTGACATTATGGGTCACTATGGGGAGGAGTTGTCCCTCCACGTTAGGTTTATATGGAACCACATGGAAGAGTAACCCCTCCTTTTTTTACTCTGAAAGGAAGTTGTATGGAGTTGTGAACCCTCATCATTAGAGACTTCGTCTCTCCACCCTATATATAACTTACAAACCCACGTGAAGAACAACTCTAATTACAATGGGTACAATTAATTGGTAATTATGTGAAGAGTTTTTTACACTCATCCATAGTGCTCTTCTAATTAAACATCAAGAGGGATCACCTCTCTCCTTGGCCACAATAAGCAATTTGCAATTATGTAAAGAGTTTTTTTGCACTCATCCATAGTGCTCTTGTAACTTGAACATCAAGAGGGATTAACTCTCCACATGGCCACAATTACCAGGCATGTGGATAGTCTCCATTTCTGTGTGGAATCAATTATAAGTTGTATGGAGCGGTGGACACTCTTTTCTCTAATCTACAATGTGTGAAGCGGTTATTGGTTTATTCAACTAAAATAGTATTGTTATATTTTGATTTTTTTTAGTATTATGATTGATTTTTTTTACAGAGCTCATTCATGAGTGCAGGATTTTGGGTTTTATTGAGCTTGTTAAAGTGTGTGCCAAGTCCTACATATGTCTCTCCACAAATTTTTCACACTCTGGTATTCTCATTCATATTATTCATCCTTTCACATCTTCGCCCCATTATATATGCATGGGAAACATCTAAATGTGGCAATTTCTCTATGTTTTTCATTTTGATGTGGAAGAGTTCCAAGTTATGGGCTTCTCCTGGATGTCGAGGTTGGTTTCTCCATATTCTAAGGAAGGTAAATTCTGGAAGAGGAGGCTCCACTTCTTTGACTCCATGTCTATGCATCACTAGTTAGAAACATTGCTCCATATGGTCATTCGCAACCAGCAGATCGAAAATTATAATTATTTACATGGCAAGAGGAAATCAATATAATTCTTCGGGATGTTCAAAATTATTTGGATGATATCGTGGCCAGGATAACAAGGGTGGAGAGGTTTGTGGTGTCCAACTCAAATATTAAGTCTGATGCGCAAATCGAAGCTCCGGAATTCATTAATGCTCCTATTGGGATTTCTCCTCAAGGTAACTCCTCTCCACTCTCTTCGATCATCATTTCAGGCTAACAATTCAACATGGATATTGCACTTATTTTTGCAGTTGGCTATTATCAGTTTTTTGTTCTAGGTTTTCATAGTGGGTTGATGGCATACCAATTTGGAACACTGGTTGTTTTTTGTATGGGTCTACTCATAGTAAAATTGATGCGGTCTCAATGTAAATGGGTAGTTGGCATAGTATTAATCTCAATGTTTTGCATAGTCCCATCCTTCTACTATTGTTTTCTTTAAGTTTTTAAAAAACCTCTGGATAGTCAAAATATGGTATATTTAGACTTCTGTGATAGGAATGATGTATCTTTGGTCTTCCCAAGTTGAAACTATGAGCTCCCAAAGTGTTGTTTTGATGTAAAAGGAGGTATCAATGTAATATCTCTTATCAGTAATGGAAATATATTGACGAAACTTCCACAAAAAAAAGGCTTAGATTAGGGAATTTGATCAACATTAGGCAATGTTGAATAATGTCCTAAGGTAATTGAGGTAGAGACAAGGCTAGACAAGAGGAGAAGAATGAATTATGACACTAATGATGAGGATCCCAATATAAAAAAATGGTGCAACACTGTTTATTAAGGAATGGTGGAACATGCATGGTGATGCTACCCCACAGCTACAACATTTGGCAACATGGGTGCTTCCACAGTTGGTGAATACTTCTTCTGTAGATAGGTGTTTAGAAATTAGCTCAGTGTATTGTTTTGGCCTTTTGGTATTCATATTTCAGTTTGTAAATGGTTTATTTTGTAACTATAACTATTTGATCATGATATTGTTGGCAGTTGTTAGATAACCTATTTCATTCCATAAGTTAAAGGTCTACTTTCTATTATGTAACAAAAAATTGTATGTTTGTTTATAACTGATAGAACCTATGTTCTAAATGGTTGATGCTTAAATAATGTAATCATAAATGTATTATAGATGTCATTTATATCTTTATTTATGTACAAATATGCATGTTTTCATATATTATGCAACTAATTTGGTGTTTTATATATGTATGTATGTATACACACACACACACACACACACACACACTTATGATGCTTCGCTTCTAAAAAACACACATGCTTCATACTCGCTTCATGAAACATTGAACAACACCTCCACAGCCACAAACTTCCCCCATATTTGTGTCTCATGGGTGACTGTTGATGCCCAATAATAACCCATCACAAGTGGGAAAGACATCTTGGATCATTCACGTTTCAGAGAAGATAAAGTCCCTTGTGGGGATAAGGCATTTTTATGTCTACTTTGCTCCATATTTGATGCTTGTTGGATGTTTAAATTTGCAATCAAGAGTGAAAATCACATCCTTATAACTGCCTTGAAGGAATGAAACAAAGTTGTTGGGTGTGGAGCTGATTATCTTGTTTATTTTGTATCACAACATTGGACCCCTGTACCTTAATGGGGCGGCAACGCCGCCCGTAATTAAACGCTGCCTGGGGGGTCCAGGGGGGGCGGCTGCGAGTTTATGGAGCCCCCCCTAGCGGGGGGTTTCGGGGGCAGTGCCCCCAAAGCTAAAAATAGATGTAAAATTGCCTTGTAAAAGTATAGTAATTTCTAGTCAATCTGGGCCGTTCATTAGGCAGATGATCTGATGGTAGAAGTTATGTTTAGTTTAGGGTTTTTTGCCCTAGAAGGCAACCCCTCGCTTTTATTAGGATATTGTATTGCGGCTGTGTATCGTATGTGTATTCTCAGAGCGAGAAACAGATAGGGAGCGGATTTGATGTAGGTTGTGTCTCTTCATTTTTTCTGGATAATAGAAAGGAAGGACTGGTTGTTCGGGGTGGACATAGCCCAAACTGGGTGAACCACATATATCTGTGTCTCTCTGGTTTTATGTGTTTTTTGTGCTTTTATTTTTTGCATATTTTATGTGTTTCATTGCTATGTAATATTTACTTTTCTAACAAAATCATCACAGTGATAACATGCGACAAAGATTGTGTCAACAATATCTATCGTCCCATCTTTTGCCAATGGCATAGCATTTATTCATTCAAGAATGTCACCACCCAAGGGGAGGACGACAAGAATAATTACCCAATATTATGAATCACTTCTCGTTGGTTTTCCTTTTTGGGAACCACACCTTGCACCCAACCCTTCTTGATCTATGACTTGTACTTTTGTAAGATCAGAATAGAAAAATATCTTGCTCAAGCCCAACATTACTTTAGCTCTTAAAGCACAAACACAATCATTGAATACCATGAAGCATATATAATGGTAGAATCAGTTGTCACCCATGCATGCTCAAGGTGATACCCTTCAATTTAAGGTGTCTTTGATGAATGATTGCCCAGTGTATAGTGATTAAGAAGAAGAAATTCCTCCGACTCAGATAAAATCCCTATTATTGCATGCATTTCTTCTTCAAATTTATGCGAGTTCCTCTATCAGAGGCTCTTTCTGACTCGTAACTAGATTGTACCTATGAAATTTTTTCTCCAACATCCTTGGAAAGATTGTGGCAGTACTATATTTGAAACTCTATTGCAATGAGGGCCTTGCCCTATTCTTTAGCTTTGTAATCTCATTCTGCAAGCAAAATAGGAGAAGAGAATATTGTTAAGCACATGTTCTTTTGTTCAAGTTTTGAATATTTTTTATCAAAATATTATGGTTTTCGTTTTAGTTTTGAATTTGTTGTTCCACCCTAAATATAATTAGGTCTGTGATCTGCAATTTTCTGTGAAACAAACTATAATTGAAGGTTTGTAATTAATGTATCTTTCTATGGGCTCTTTGCCCAAGAATCTATGTACAAATAATGAAACACAAACTCGTAATTTGGTTAGCTAGTCTATGGTAATGCAGCCACGGTGTCATAACCCATGATAGACTCTTGGTCAGGGGTGAGGGCATATCAGATGGGGCTTTGGGCATGTGTATATAAATATGGATCAGGTTTTCATATAGTGGCAAGATCGAGAAAATGAGTAGGATTTCATGCAATTTTGGAGAAAAGAAGGTTGATCTGAAATTGGTGTTCAATTAGTTAAAATTAAATATTTAAGGATTGAAATTTAAAGTACCCACTAAAAATAACACAAACAATATTCAACAAATTGATAATGGAGTTCACCCAAATGGAATATGTTTCTATGTCTATTCCAAATGTTTGACGAATATTACATCATTTCATCTCTTTACATCAATATTGATCCAGGTGGATATCGGTGGCCACCCACCTAATCCATTTGGACCTGCAGCATCAATTCTTTCAGTTTTTCAGCTTCAGCACAGCTTCCTATTTTTAGCAGGTTTTCGAGTCCTGCACACCCGGAGCCGTTTTGGGGACTCAATGATCCAGGTGGATATTGGTGGCCACCCACCGACCCCATTTGAACCCCCACCATCAGTTCTTTCAGTTTGTAAGTTTCAGCACAACTTACCATTTTTAGTAGTTTTTCGGGTCCTGAACTTCCAAAGCCGTTTTGAGGCCCTAAACGAAGTTTTTTTGGAAAACGAGGAGCAACATGGATAGCCATGTTGCTCACTCAAAAGTTGTAGTCCTCGGATAGATCTTTCTAACGAGCTATTGAGCGCGTCAAACAGAGATCGGATGCCAAAGTTACGTCCCCGAGAAGTTGAAACACCAATTTACCAAAACGGGACCCACAGTTTTGGCGCTTCATCTCCTAGGGTTAGGTTTTTGGACGTTTTGGATTTTACATTGTTTCTCAACAATAAATAGACCTTCGAGCCTCATTGTAACACAGTTCATGGGGCTGGGAGCTGACACATCTCTTCTCAAAGATAAGCGCTACTAGTGCCCTAGCTCGCCACATCTCCATCATGTCTCCATTATAACACAGTTCAGGGGCTGGTAGCCGCCACATCTCTTCTGAGGGATATGCTGCCAGTACCTTAGCTCATATATTTCCATTATGTCTATAATAGGCCTGCAAGCCTCAATGTAACACAGTTCAGAGGTCTGTAGCCACCACATCTCTTCTCAGAGATTCGCTACCAGCACCCTAGCTATTTTATTTCCATTATGTCTGTAAGCCTATTTCTGTTATTTGATATTAATGAAATGACGCATTATTTCCGCTGCATCTCTAGGTTTATGGCTATTTTTGTATTTTGTTGCGTTCCTGCATAAATCCAGATCAGTGGTATCGAAGCAGTCTGCTCTTTCTCTATTTTACTTTTGATGTCCCCAATGCGGCCAGGGTATAAAGAGTTCAACCTCGCAACCCCAATGACCCCCCATGGCGGAAGGAAAGAAAGAAGAGGGAGCAGGAGATCCTATCAAAATATTGCTCGAGGAGGCCCTTGAGAAACAAAGGAATGCGATGATGGATAAATTTTTCCAGATCCTTCAACAGCTGCCCACCGGTGGCACATCTACATCCAGCACATCCTCCAACAGGTCCGTGACATCCTGGACAAATCCAACACCAAGTTCGGCAGAATTCCCCCCCCCCCACCTTGGAGGAACTTAACGCAATGGAGACCATTGCTTCCTAAGGAGGGAGGAATGATCCAGGTGGATATCGGTGGCCACCCACCTAATCCATTTGGACCCGTAGCATCAATTCTTTCAGTTTTTCAGCTTCAGCACAGCTTACTATTTTTAGCAGGTTTTCAATTCCTACACACCCGAAGCCTTTTTGGTGACTCAGTGATCTAGGTGGATATTGGTGGCCACCCACAGAGTCCATTTGAACCCCCACCATCAGTTCTTTCAGTTTGTAAGTTTCAGCACAACTTACTATTTTTAGTAGTTTTTTGGGTCCTAAACTTCCAAAGCCATTTTGAGGCCCTAAACGATGTTTTTTTGGGAACCAATATTTCTCACTCAAAAATTGTAGTCCTCGAATAGATCTTTCTAACGAGCTATGAAGTGCATCAAACAGAGATTGGATGCCAAAGTTATGTCCTCGGGAAGTTAAAACACCAATTTACCCAAACGGGACCCATAGTTTTGGCGCTTCATCTCCTAGGGTTAGGTTTTTGGACGTTTTAGATTTTACATTGTTTCTCAACAATAAATAGGCCTTCGAGCCTTATTGTAACACATTTCAGGGGGCTGGGAGCCGACACGTCTCTTCTTAGAGATAAGCGCTACCAGTGCCCTAGCTCGCCACATCTCCATCATATCTGCATTGTAACACAGTTCAGGGACTGGTAGCCGCCACATCTCTTCTCAAGGATACGCTGCCAGTACCCTAGCTCATCTATTTCCATTATGTCGGTAATAGGCCTGCGAACCTCAATGTAACACAGTTCAGAGGTCTATAGCCACCACATCTCTTCTCAGAGATTCGCTACCAGCACCCTAGCTATTTTATTTCCATTATGTCTGTAAGCATATTTCTGTTATTTGATATTAATGAAATGACGCATCATTTCCGCTGCATCTCTATGTTTATGGTTATTTTTGTATTTTATTGTGTTCCTGCATAAATCTGGATCAGTGGTATCAGAGCAGTCTGCTCTTTCTCTGTTTTACTTTTCATGTCCCCAATGCGGCTAGGGTATAAGGAGTTCAACCTCGCAACCCTAATGACCCCCCATCGCGGAAGGAAAGAAAGACAAGGGAGCAGGAGATCCTGTCAAAATCTTGCTAGAGGAGGCCCTCGAGAAACAGAGGAACACGATGATGGATAATTTTCTCCAAATCCTTCAACGGCTGCCCACCAGTGGCACATCTACATCCAGCACGTCTGCCAACAGGTCCGCAACATCCTGGACAAATCCAACACCATGTTCAGCAGAATTCCCCCCCGGGAGGAACTTAAGGCAATGGATACCATTGCTTCCTAAGGAGGGAGGAATGGTCCAGGTGGATATTGGTGGCCACCCACCTAATCCATTTGGACCCACAGCATCAATTCTTTCAGTTTTTCAGCTTCAGCACAGCTTACTATTTTTAGCAGGTTTTCGGGTCCTGCACACCCGAAGCCGTTTTGGGGACTCAATGATCTAGGTGGATATTGGTGGCCACCCACCGAGTCCATTTGAACCTCCACCATCAGTTCTTTCAGTTTGTAACTTTCAACACAACTTACTATTTTTAGTAGTTTTTCGGGCCCTGAACTTACAAAGCCATTTTGAGGCCCTAAATGACATTTTTTGAGAAAATGGGGAGAAACATGGGTCATAGACCATGTTTCTCACTCAAAAGTTGTAGTCCTCGGATAGATCTTTCTAACGAGCTATTGAGTGCGTCAAACGGAGATCAGATGCCAAAGTTACGTCCCCGGAAAGTTGAAACACCAATTTACCCAAACAGGACCCACAGTTTTGGCGCTTCATCTCCTAGGGTTAGGTTTTTGGACGTTTTGGATTTTACATTGTTTCTCAACAATAAATAGGCCTTCGAGCCTCATTGTAACACAGTTTAGGGGGCTAGGATCTGACACATCTCTTCTCAGAGATAAGCGCTACCAGTGCCCTAGCTTGCCACATCTCCATCATGTTTGCATTGTAACACAGTTCAGGGGCTGGTAACCACCACATCTCTTCTTAGGGATACGCTGCCAATACCCTAGCTCATCTATTTCCATTATGTCTTTAATAGGCCTGCGAGCCTCAATGTAACACAGTTCAGAGGTCTGTAGCCACCACATCTCTTCTTAGAGATTCGCTACCAACACCCTAGCTATTTTATTTCCATTATGTCTGTAAGCATATTTCTGTTATTTGATATTAATGAAATGACGCATTATTTCTACTGCATCTCTATGTTTATGGTTATTTATGTATTCTGTTGCGTTCTTGCATAAATCCGGATCAAATATTAACCTCAATTTTCAAAATCTATCTTTGATATTTTGTATAAAAATAGCAATGAATTCTTCCTACAATCAATGAATTTGAGGCTTGCTTATTTTCCCGATAAAGGGGCTCTTTGTTGTTGATTTATTCCATGACCCAATTCTATAAATATTTAGCTAAAACACCAAGGGATTGGAGATTCCAGTTTTAGCCACATCAATAAGTCGACTCCCAAATCCAATAATCCTCCAGAAATATGGAATCTAATCTCGTGGTTGTGATTTTTTATGCCAAAAAAAAGGAAAATGAAGGCCAAATAGGTAATGACAAGTGCACTCACCAGAGTACAAGACTCAATATCAAATACACAAGGTAAGTAGTCCCAAAATAGCTCCCTTGAATGCTATGAGCATAAGCCTCTACTAAGGATGATCTGCAAATCCATTGAAGAAGTAGATCCTGTTATGAAGCTTATGACCTAGTGAATTTGAAAGCCTTTGATGTTGGTGTCCAGGCTCATGGCCTTCTTATGCTATGTTATGCAAGGAAGGAGTAGTTACAGTATAAATGGCCAAACCCCCTCCTATCCTATGATTCTGATGTAGTAGATGGTGTTTCCCTTGACAACTTTTCCATTGATCTCTTAGCCAACACATCGCTTGGAATTATACCTCCAATTCCACCTATGGATTTCTCTAAGAGAAGAAGCTACCAAATATATTTTTAAATTTGATTTGATATTTTTTTATTGGATTTGTTGTGTGTATGGATCCCCTGAATCACTCTTGCTCACTAAGAAGCTTTTGGACCACCAAAAATCCGGGCTTATTAAAAACAATAAGTAAAGATATAGCTCCCCCACTTTTCCTATTTCCATCCATTGTGCTTTACTTGGATGCATTCATTTCAGACCCACACAAATATACTCCACATCACCTTTTCACAAAGCCCTCATATTTCTATCATGAATAACATCTTCCTGTAACTCATTAAGATAATCATGAATATAAATTTCAACAAAAAGAACTTAAAAATTAAGTGTTTAAATATTGAAATTTAAATCCAAAATTGAAAATAGCATAAACAATATTCAACAAATTTATAACCACACCAATATTCAAAAAATTGATAACCATGGATCTAGAAAATGCCAAGAGGGATTAAATATCTTGAGGTGCAGACCTCTTTTAAAATGAAAAATATGAAAAAATGTTCGGACCTCTATAAATTTAATCCCTCTCAACGCTTGATATATTGATGATTAAGAGGGATCTTCTTCTTCTTATTCTTCTATGTTGTTCACTGACCCCTGAAATCAGTGACTGCTACGTCCATGGAATATTTGTACTAGGAAGATTCAGCCAAAGGTATCACTTCATGTCAGCTCAACCACAAAGCCTAACACTAAGAACATCAAGAGAATTGAACTTGTGACCTCTCAATAGCAAAGGGTTTTTAACAATGGGGACTCAACCAATTGAGCTAACCCTCGAGGCTTAAATTTTTCTTCTTTTTTGTGGTTCACGGCCCACGGAGATCCACGGAGATCAATGACTGCTACATCCACAGAATAATTGTACCAGGAATATATACTTGAAAGGATCACTTCTTTTCGGCTCAACCACAAAGCTTGACAACGAGATTGTAAAGAGAATTGAATATGTCACCTCTCAACAGCAGAGGTGCTTTAACGATTGGCACTTGACCAACCAAGCTAACCCTTGGGGCTGGTTAAGATGGAAATATACATATATATATATATATATATATATATATATATATATATATATATATATTATTTTTTTATTTTTTTAAATACACTTAAATATTACGTAACCCTGCATATGAAATATTTTATTTATGATCTAAATTGAATTTTTTATTATTATTAAAAAAATATGATGCCACATATTAATTTTATATTGAAAATTGAATGAATTACATAATATCTCCCCATTATTAGTATTATTGTTATTATAAATTAATTGTTTTTTTTCCAATTATTTTTTTCTCTCTGAGCATTGAAATATTTCATTATGGTCAACATATATATATATATATATATATATATATATATATATATATATATATATATATATATATATATATATATATATATATATAGTGTTGTCGATCAAACCATTTTAATTAATTCGTCAAAACATTACATAAGGTTTTCTTGGAATTCCCTTCTCTCTCGACCTCGCCTCGACTAGATTTGTTGGTCGGGAGTGATTAACAAAAACTACTAATCATATGCCAAAAACTAGAGCGAGTCCACACACAAAATGCACTGACTCTCCAAAACAAAAAGAGAATACATATATAGTTGGCCATCATCACTACATGTGGGGAGGATTTGGAGCATGTCCGACATTAAGATGGTCTGGGTATAGGGGTCCTGTGTACAATTAACTCCAGGTGATCAATCCTTCCCTCTATCAAGTCTAGTCTTTCATGAACGCCTTTGACTCCTCCGAGGAGAAGTCATTTTTTCTAGCATGCCCCATTGATTATGTTGTAGATCGTTCAGGAAGGTCATATCTCATTCCAGTCACCATGTATTTTTTGCCCCAGTTATACCAGGAGTGTAACAACACTCTGAAATTGTTTCATAAACTATTGTGGATATTCAATTGGACATTTCTTCACAACATATCTTATAATAATATATTAAAATACTGAAATTGTACACTATTACAGTTTTATTAAACTTTAAGATCTTTATATTTAACTCTAATTAGTGCATGTGTGCAAATATAAATTATGTAGAAAAGTAGAGAATGGAAAAATAAGCTCACTCACACATAAGACACAAGATATGCTCTCTAGGAAACCCTCTCAGGAGAAAACCCAGCTAGAAGGAGAGGTCGCTTCACTCTCTTTCTTTGTCTGGAAACATGTTTGCAAGTACAAAGAAGTAATGTATGTGGCCCGTGGGCTGCTACAGTGCACATATCCTCTCTTTGTGCTCTACCTCATAACTCTTATGGATATATTTGCTTAGCTATGGAACAAAATTCTCTTGAAATAATGGAATGCCTCTTCCTCCTAGTGGCCCGGTTATAACACAGCCAAATAGCCAACTAGTGGTTAATTTTGACTACATCAACTCTTAACTAGAGTTACAAAATAGAATATTCTAGAGTATTTTACATCACAAACACATGGTTAGCCCCTTTTCCATGAATAATGTGGGTTGATGTGGCATCCTCCCAAACTATAAGTGTGAAAACAAGAAGGTCAACTTCTAAGTGACATAACTTTTGCATACGGACTCTAATTGACGTGCTTCTTACGTCGTTGGAAAGATATCTATGTGTAGAATAGCGTGAAAATGTGTTACGCTAAATTGGTAAAGTTTTACGCCCAAAAAATTTCATTTTATGCCTCAAAATTATCCTAGAATATTTCATACCATGTTTTGCCAAACTAGGTCCCATTGGTAAAAACGGTCCCATGAGTTGATTCCTCCACTTTTTCTACTCCAAATGCATCGAGATGGATTAAAAGAAATATAATCATCCAATTCTAATCACACCTCCCCATTTTTGGAGTCTTTTGGTCCTGAAAATATTGTACTGAACGAGGTGAGGAAATGTTTCCTCTGCCTTATCTCTAGTGTACCATTTAGCTTTGCCTGGAAGTTGTCTCTTCAACACAATCTACCAAAGTCATGTTGCCCCTGTCTAGTAGTTTTGGACCTCTTCTACAAAATTGTATCTTTTGTAAACTATACCAGAGAATCTGGTGCCAAATACTACACATAAGGTATGCCTCGTTCATCTTTCCGATCTAGCATTGAAGTCTCATAGAGTTTCAAATTCTCTACATTCGCAACTCAGTAAATGTGAATCTATGGTGGTAAACTAAGTTTATAAGAATTATCACCCACCTTTTCCAGTATCTCAAAGGGACCATACCTCATAGCCTTGATTTTCTTACCAGTCCTTTGTATCCTCTCCTTGTTTAACTATAACCATACTCTATCTTCCACCTTGAATGACTTATTTGTTCTGTGTTGACCATGCCTAGCCTTGTACTTCTCTTTTGACTTTTGCAGTGTTTCTTGTACCTATAGATGGACCTTCCTGATCTTCTCTATAAATTTTTCAGCCATGAAAGCATCTCTCATAATATCTTCCCTCACTTGTCCTTGTTTCCCATATGAAATATCCAAAGGTGAAGGTGGAAAATATCCAAAACAAGTCTCAAATGGGTACTTTCTTGTAAAAGTGTGGACTACTATGTTGTAATAATGTTTTATATATACCATATTTCCATCCCATGTCTTCAGATGCTTCTGGTTGTATCCCCTCAAAAGTTGCACCAAATTCTTGTTGATTATTTTTGTCTTCCCATCTATCTGTGGATGGAATGTTGTAGATCTCTTTAACTTTGTCCATATTCTCCCACAATGTAGTCCAAAATGCACTAGGAAATGTCGTATCCCTATCTGAAATGATGCTCCTTGGTATCTCAATGTGACATGTTTTTTTCTTCTTTCCCACTGATGTTATTTTTACAGGGCATCAGAATACACATCTTGTTGAACCTATCAATTGCCATGAACAAGTAGTCATGTCCCTTCCTAGTTGGCAGTAAACCTCCCACAAATTCCATGGAAATGCTTTCCCAAGGACGAGTAGGTACTGGTAAGGGATGATATAGACCCTATTTTATGTTACTAGGATTGTTGTTACAACAAAGCATGAATCCTCTTATGAACCTAGCTACATGATCTTGCATCTTGGGCCAGTCCACATACCTCTGCAAGGTAGCCATGGTCTTCCCTACACCAAAGTGCCCTGCAACCTTGGAGGTGTGAGCCTCTCTGATCAGCCGTAATCATTCACCTTTAGGAACACATAGCTTATCTATCTTGTAGAGTCACCAATCCTAGAGATGGTAGTCAACCGTGTTATCGCCATCGTGCACATGACTCTGATTATGAAACTGTTGATACACCTCTTTAAAGTCCTCATATTCTAAATATGCCTCTATGTATGCATCATGGGTGAATGGCTCCATGTACATAAGAGTCCCAAAATTTGTGATCTTTCATGTGGGTGGCCTTGAAATCATGGTGGCAAACTTGTTTGTGCTTCCCTTATTATACTTGATCACCAAATGAAAATTTTGTAAACACCACATCCATTTGTAATTCCTGGTCTGTTGTAGCTTACTCTGTTCATGCAAGTACTATAATGGGTGGTGATATGTGTGTAGTATTGTCTCCTTTCCCATCAAATAGTGCTTCCACTTTTTCACAGCTTGCACCTTGTCATAGAGCTCCTTGTCATAGGTAGGGTATTTAAGGAGTGCCCCATGAAAAACTTCATAATGGTGGCATACAGACCTTCCTCCCTGCATTAAGACAGCTCCCATAGCATACCCACTCGCATTTGTCTCCACTTCAAAGGGTCGCTCCAAGTTTGGTAATGTCATAAATGGTGCTTAGGCGATATTCTTATTTAGATCCTCGAAACCCTTATGCTAACCTTTTCCCCACTGGAAACTCTTTCCACTTGTTTTTATGGCCTGGAGGAGTGTTGCTACCGTTGAAAATGAGACTATGAATTTCCTCAAGTACTATGTTTCTCGAATGAAAATCATAACCTTAGAAACATTAGTAGGCACCAACCACTTCATGATGGTCTCCATCTTGGAAGGATCTATCTTTAACTCTCCTCCATGAATCACATACACCAGATACACCAAAGACTGTTGCGCAAACTCATACTTCTTGAGATTTTATAGCAATTGGTGCTTCTTCAATGTTTTCAACACCTGCGTCAAATGTGAAATATATTTCTCTCAAGTAGCACTATATACCAGTATATCATCCAAATAGATAATAATAAATTAATCTATAAAAGGGTGCAGTATATCATTCATTAATCACATAAACATAGTTTTTTCATTACATAGTCCAAATGGCATGACTAACCACTCATACAAACATTTCCTAGTTTTGAAGGCGGTTTTCTAGGTATCTTATTCTTTGACTCTAACTTGGTTATATCCAGACTTCAAGTCCATCTTGGTGAATTACTCTTCTTGTTGCAATTGATATATAAATTTGTCTATCCTAGGCAAGAGGTATCTATTCTTGAGTGTGATATTATTCAACACCCTGTAATCTATAAACATCTACCAAGTCTGAACCTTATTTGGCACAATGATGATGGGTAACCCACATGGTCATGTACTCAGTCGAACGACACCATGTTCCAGAAGTTGCTACAATTGTTTATTCACCTCACTTGCATCTATAATGCACTACATGTACAGCCCAATATTTGGCAACAAAGAGTCTAGAAATAGTTGCATCTCATGCTCCACTTCTCTATTAGGTGGTAAACCTTTAGGCTCTTGGAACACATACTTTTATGCATGTAAAAACTCTTCCAATTGTTGTTTATTTTTCTTAGTACACCCCTCTAGGAATTGTTGACCGAATAAATCAATCTTGCGGACAAGATCAATCTCCCTAGTACCAAAAGGTAATCTAGCAACAAACGGCCAAATAAACCTATCTTTCTCTAAACATATGTGATTTACAAAATAATACTATAAAGGTGTTAAGGTCTTATTGTAGATCCAATGCTTGTTCGAAGTAGTTGTCCTTCAGTCACTTGAAGGAGTTATCTTTATAGACCTGCAGTCACAAACAAGCAAACATTAAATAGCACATGTATAGTAAATATTATAAATCATGCCTATCATGGTGATCAAGGAATCCATGAAATAAACAGTTGATTAACAGCTTATTGAGAAAAATGAATTCATTTGTATTAACTTTGAATAAAGAAAACCTTACAACCTTAGCCTTGATGTTGAACAGGCATTCCCAGGGTCCGAAGCAGGAATCTCCGCTACTCTAACAAGCCTTGCACTCTTCCAACCGGGACAGATAGAGGTATGTGATCTCTCCTCACAAAATATCATTTAAATGAGTCTGAATCCCAATAGCACTTAACCTCAAATAATTCTAAAGCTTGAACTCCCCTTGAGGCTACCTAATGCCTCTTTTTATAGTGCAAAAGAGGAGGTTACAGTTTCAATTATGAAGGGATAAAGTCCTCCTTCAAAGGGATAAGATCCTCACATCAAGGGGTTAGCTCCTTAAGGCAAGAGATACATGAACCTCAAAAGAGCGGTTCTGCCACCGCAAGATTTTTTCTAGAGGCTTCTAGAAATTACTGAAAGTGAGCTTTTTGAGTTTACTTGCGCCTTTTTAATCTTTTACAGGGGTCTGCACCCTTAACACAGAAAAATTGCGTTCAGGTACGTAGGAGTCATGAACATTAGGTGCGGGACCACAGGCAAGACAAACAGAAAGTGCGATACCAGAGTTAAAGAGATTTTTGAGAAATTTTCTCTTATTTTAAGGCTTGACATGAGGAACTGATGTGTTAGACTTGAAAAGGAGGAAGTATGAGTGATAATGAGCTCATACAAATAGCATAATGTCAAGATGACAATTTTTAGTGCAACAAATTGTCCCCTAAAGTGCAAAGTCTGGAATAGATGAAGATGAAGTCTGTCATATATGAAGAGTTAAGTACTTTATCATTTAAAGGACCATCATGTGGACACCCCGGTCGGAACCTGTAAAAACATTCAATGCAAAATATATATATGTAAACATATCGTCGTTGAGCTAGGCATTCCCATACTCAGATCAAAACTGACTTACACTGTTCTTATACATGAATGCTTTTCAATACATCAATAGTATAGACATGTGTAGACACAGTATGGACGCAGCCATCTATTTATGAATAGCCCACTGTATAAATGATAAAAAAATTCCTTGCAGCCTGGATGGTAGAAACTAGATCCAGGGTCTTGATTTCCGCTTCTCGAACTAGTATGATTCTATCCATGTGAATAAATGTGTTGAAGTTGAACATGGTAGAAACCACTTGATTACCAGTCAATAATGTAGACTATTAACAAGTGTGAGAGTAACCACCAGTAATTTCAATGTCTCTCAAAGTACTCAGTACAATACATGAAATTTGAATGAATGAGATGAAGTCGAACATGTCATGGAATCATTTGATCAAAGGTCAATGATGCAACCTATCGTCGAAGGCGAGAAACCTGCCATTAAGGCATGCAGATTTCAAGGGACTGAAGATTTCTAGATCAACTTCCTAGATAATGAGTTGTCGTCGATAGAAATTGATCTGTTGTAGGAAGGCCCACAACAAGAAATCATAGATCAAGCTTTGAATAAATATATCGGCAAGGACTGACTCAGGGATGGTCAAAATGGAAGACAGATATTTTGCAGATGAATGGTTTGTTTGAACTGTCCTCTTGAACACATAACGACACTGCAGATGGTTTGGTGACAATTGACCCAAAGCTAATACCCAGAAACTGATTGAAGACTTTCAAAATGGTTTGATTAACTTTTAGGCAAAGGATTTCCCAACCCAAGTGAACAAAAGTTTCGTGTTCAAGAGTGGTTAATGGCTTTTCGAATAATCAAAATACAACAAACAGGTTCATTTTCCTCTCTTTTCCCCCACCATTTCTGGCAAGTACCTCTTTATTTTTGACAAGATTGAGGAGGATAACATTTGCTTGTTTAAAAGCTCATTCTTAGTTTAAGATTTGAACCCTAAGAAGGAGTGGTTCGCTCTTGTTTTAAAATTGAACAGGTCCTTTACTGTTAAATTTTAACGAGTCCAGTATAGGAGAAACTTGGTGTTTTTTCAATTTTAGAGAGTCAGAAGAAAAAACTTAAGAAGACTCCATGGGGGTACTTTTTCATAAATTTAGTCTCTCAAGCCTGAAAAAGGATAAAATAATGCAAGAGAGAACTCTATTGATCGTATTTATTCAACGCATACCTTTTTCGTAAATAGTCCATTTCAGTTCGTAAAAGGGGTAAACTTATATTGAAAGGACGATCATTCATTTATTTTAACGAGTTCGAATAATCAAGTGCTTGGCAATCTTTTCAATTTTCGAGAGTCTGAAAAGAGCTTAAAAGAGGACTCCAGGTTTTCACTTTTTCATAAATTTTTGAAAGAGTCCGAAAAAGTGATAAAAGTATGCTCTTTGTTGAAAAACGATCAATTTTCCCGAAAAATCCAATTCCTGCACAAAAACTCGAAACATTACACATACTTGTTTAAGATAAATAAAAATGCTTTCAAAAATTACCTTTTTAAAGTGAAAAATAAACAAATTAAAAATTCATTTAGTTGAAAAAACTTATAAAATTCTAACTTCATTTTTACCATTTGAGTTCAGAGTGAAAAGTGAGAGCTTTTGGGTAAAAAAGTTCCTGCGAAGATTCTGGAAAATCCGTCTGGCGAAATCGAGAACCATCAGCTCCAAGTAATCCATGACCTCCTTATCTTGCATTTCATCCGTTTACATTTCTTTTTTAGGCTTTAGATTTCATTTTTTAAGGAAAAATAGGTTGAAAAAATCGCCCGTGGGGGTCCGCAGATGCAACACGCGGGCCCTGCGGACCCCAAATTTTTTTCTACATATAAAAAAGTCCTGGGTCCGCACCTGTTTCAAAGCTCCCATGCATACCTACGCATTGTGTATGAAAATAGGGTGCGGACCCCGCCCAATGAAATTTCAAACACATTTTTCTCAATTTCCGCCCAAAAATTTTCAAATAATCTTGTTCTAATGTGTCTTTTTATGAATTGTAGGACATTCAAGATGCTTGTTTGGAGATAAATCGAGCATGAAGACATATATGACGCCACAATGAATCATTTTCAAACAATGCAGGCATTGAGAGCATGCAGTTTGTATAAATTCTGGGCCATTTAGGGCATGAGGGCACAGGTAGACCTCCTGACGTGGCTGGTGAACAGATGGAATGTACAGGACCAGTGTTTTGTTATTGGCGGCCACTGGCTCGAAATTGGGCTGGAGGATATTTATTTTTTGACTGGTTTGTCCAAGAGGGGCAAACAAATTTCTATTTTTGGGACTAGGCCAGGTGGCCAGTCTGTCACTAGTCTTCGACTGGAGTTCTGTGATGATCGGGCAGACCCTAGGGAAAAACGGATTGACATAAAAAATATCATCCGTCCCGAGCTTAAAGTTATTGCATTTACTGTAACCAGACTGTGTGGGAGCACAGCATTGCATGTGGCTATCGGTTCCCAGATGCGCATTGTTGTAGACTGTTTTCGAGGCACCATTTTCAACTGGTGCAAAGCTGTGTTGGCCAATGTAAAAGGCCAACTAACCAGAGCAAAGAATGGAAAGCTAAACAACTTTGGATATGGATCCATTTCAGTCACCTTTTCTCTATAGAGGATCCCCATTTTAGCTCCATAGAACATTCATGTTGATGCTGGTCGACCTCGAGAACCTAGGATGGTTCGTTGGGTTTCTTTGATGGCCCGTCATGCTGAGGGCATCGAGGTTGTTCGATTTCCTTCTTCATATTTTCGTTGGCTAGAACGCCAACTTTTTGTTATAGAGGACTTTCCATACGTTGGGATAGATTTCCGTGGCGACCGAGAGATGGCTCTCCTAGCAGGGGAACAGTGGGATGAATAAGGTAAAAGTCATTTTCAACAATTTCTAAGTTCTAATTTTTTGTATTTTAATCATCCCAAAACTAATAATAAAAAGTTTTAATGCAAATGTGGGCCCATGGGGACCAGTCAATCTCCAGCCTTATGAGAGAAGGCATCCAGCTACTGCGGCACTAGCCCTAGGGGGCCAATCAGCAGAGATCCTGTCTGATTTGGAGCATCACCTAGAGCGTCTGACTCTAGACATTCCAAAGACCGACATAGATGATATTCCGCTCAGATTAAAAAGATATGTGATTGGTGTCCCAAGACCTTTTAGGAGGTTCCTGTGTAAGGTGGCCCGGGCAGTGGTCTCTTATCGTGATTATCATCAGGGATAGGATGATCGTTTTGTAGACTCATATCATTTTTGCCGATCATAAGGTGTTTTTCAACCTATGATCGAAGACGATGTATATTTTGAAACAAGCTTCTATGCTATGATATATCATTATTACCGGCTATCTGTGTACATGTTATGGAATGTTGTTTAATTTACTGTTTTGATTATTGCAAATTTCTATTTATCATACTAGAAGCAACTGAATCTGCTAAAGTATTTAAATGCCTTAGGATATGTTGATATTCAATGTAATCAAATTCACATTCCAAGAGACGAACTCTTAAAAATAACCGTAATAACATTGGATTTCTAATGGCATAAACTCTGTTACGCTGTAATACAACAAGTTCAGAATCCAACCTAACAATCAAACTCCGAATTCCAAATGATATGGATTCAGATAATAACTCAATCACTGCACTATATTCTACAATTTTGTTCGTTGTTTGACCGAGGCTTACCCCATGCATGGATACTAACTCGTCAGACGGTGAATAGATAACCCAAGCTGCGGAAGAAATGTTCCATGTACTACGACAAGCACCATCAGCAAAACCAATGTAGGTTTGAAGAGTCGTCGACATCTGCAATATCAATAGTAAAACTCAGATAAGAAAGAATAGTGATAAAAACACACTCTAAACTAGGCACGCTTTTCTAATATAATACACACCAACAGTAAAGAATCTAATCTAATTAAAAATCTCCACACCAAGTTTAAGCATAATATCTCTTCAGATAAAGCCCATTTCTAGGTTTATCTAAAGGGACACCGTTGAAATCTATCAGCTCATAGGCCCCTTTTGCCAGCTCTCGCTTAACAATGAAAGGACCATGCCACATAAGCACAAATTTTCCAGCCCCTAGCTTATCGTTGGCTTGATCATATACTAAAACTAGGTCTCCTTCTGAAATATTACGAGGTGTAACATTTCTATCGTACTGAGCCTTTATTCGTTTGACATGAGCTTCATTTGCTAATGCAGCATTTCGTCGATTCTCATCTAGTTGAGCCAAGTAAAAAAAACTCTTCTCCTCTTTAGACATAGCTAGGAGTAATTCTATGGCTAATTTCAATGACAAAATTTTGCATTCAATAAGCAACACAGCTTCCAAACCGTAAACCAGTTGAAAGGGAGTGAAACCAGTTGATGTTTTTACTAAGGTCCGATATGCCCAAAGTACTGAAAATAACATGGAATGCCAATTCGACTTATGAACACCAATAATTCGTTTGATCATAGTGACTAAAACTTTATTGATAGCTTCAACCAGACCATTAGCCTGCGGGTAATATGGAGTAGAACTATCGTGGCGCAGGCCAAGTTGATCTGTCAGTTCATTCATCATGATATTTCAAAAATTACTTCCATGATCTATAATTATGGCTTGAGGAACACCGAATCTAGCAATTATATGATTGAACATGAAAGTTGCAACAGTCTTACCATCTACCGAAAATGTAGGCATCGCCTTGGCCCACTTAGTAAAATAATCTACTGCTAGGATAATATACGCATGCCCCCCGGCCGAGTGAGGGTTACATGTAATAAATTCAATACCCCACTTTGCGAAAGGACTGACAGCAATTATAGGGTGAAGAGGAGCGGGTGGTGCACGCATTTTACGATCAAAGACCTAGCAATTGTGGCATTTCCGGACTGCATAGATACAATCTTTGAATAACGACGGCCAGAAATAACCAGCGCGCAATATCTTTTGGGTTGTGGCATACCCAGACATATGACCGCCACATGCTCTAGAATGGCAGACATTTATAACCTTTTCAGCTTCTTCATGAGTAAGACAATGTTGGAAAACAGAATCCGCTCCACGACGATAGAGTGTATCACCAATAATATTGTATTGTTGGGATTGGAAACGTATTTTCCGATGCTGAGATCATGAGATTTCAGGCCGAAAATATTGGGTTTGGAGATAAACAATAATATCCCCATACCAAGGATCGATAGTACTGATAAGAAACAAGGATTCGTCCGCAATGGGCTGTTCCACCATAGTTTCAGTATCAGTAGACGGGAAATCACACATCAGTTCGGCGAAAACCAAAGATTTATTTGCCTTGGATTTTTCAAATTCCTGCAGGATAACTATCCATTTGGAATACTTGCCCCCTAGCAATTGTTTGGTCAAGATGTACATCATAGGGTTACAGTCAGAAATCACTGTGGTTTTGCGTAATTAGATGTAGTGACGAAATCTTTGGATAGCTTGAACAGCTGCCAAGGCCAATTTCTCCACATGTGTGTATTTGATCTCAGTCAGATGTAGATTTTGAATAAGATAGTAAATCACATGTTCATTTTTGAATTCATCTTCCTGAACTAAAACCATCCCAATGGTGGAATGAGAGGCAGCAAGGTACAAAAAATAGTCCTGATTGTAATTGGGAGGATGAGATAACGGTGCATAGGTCAACGCGTGTTTAAGTGAATCAAAAGATCGATTAGCGATCTCATCCCAAAAGAATGGAACGTTCTGTTTTAGCAACCTGGTAAAACCCTTTGTTAACTCGGCGTAGTTAGGAATGAAATGGCGTAAAAAGTTTGCTTTTCCCTGCAAAATTTGAAGTTGGCGCAGAGTCAAAGGAGGAGGTAGATTGAAAATAGCTTCGACCTTCGATGGATCAATGCGAATGCCTTTTTTCGAAACAATAAATCCCAGTAAGAGACCCGATTCTACACAGAAAACACATTTGTGTGGATTCAACCGAATTTGATAATGCCTACATCATAAATATTGCTCGTAAATGAGTGAGATGGTCAGCCCTATGCGATGAATGAGCAGGTAAATCATCGATATAAGGCTGCACAATGTGCTTAATTTCATGAAATGCGTAAGACATAGCCCTTTGAAAAGTTTCCCCAACGTTCTTCAATCCAAAGGGTAGTTTGCAATAAGCAAATGTTCCCCATGTACAAATGAAAGTTGTTTTAGGCTGATCAACGGGGAGTATATTTATTTGATTGTAACCAGAAAAACCATCCATAAAGGAGAACATTTCACTGACGGCACAATCATAAATGATTTGATCGATATAGGGGGTTGGATAATTGTGTTTAGGACAAGCTCGATTAATATCCCTTTATTCGATACATACTCTTATCGTTCCTTGTTTTTTGTTAACAGGAACAATATTCGATACCCAATCTGTTAAAGGAATTGGATAAATGAAACCTGCACGAAGTAATTTCTCAACTTCAGCCTTGATAGCAGCATCTTTTCTCGGATGTATCTGACATAAGCATTGACATACAGTTTTGGCATCCGGGTAAGTCTTGATTTCATGTACAACAATTGACGGATCGATTCCTGGCATTTCTTCATATGACCATGCAAACACGTCACGGAATTCTTGAAATCGGGCTTTATAAGATTGGAGTTCTTCGTCCGTATAGCAAGCACCTATATGAATGTTTTCAATTATTCCTGGCTTAACTGAAATGTCAATTAGAATCGTTCGAGAGATATTTTCCAAATTTAACATAGAATCAGGATTTTGCAATGGATTATGCGGTTCTTTGACATATTCAGCGGTAAAAATAGAAGAGAAATCATTTTCAGAATGATCCAGCTCAGGTAAAAATGAAGATCGATGATGTAGATCTTCCCATGGTAAATTGTCAACAGAAAAAAGTTCACGAATCTGCTCATCAGTATGAACAAGATCGGGAAATGTCGTTGTGGCTGAGCTAGATATAGAAAGTGATTCCTCATGGACCACATTCATTGGATTAGTTTTGGTTGAAGAAGGATCGAAAAGCGACTGTACAGCCTGATATGCAATTTTAAATGGACTCAAAGGCATCGTGCCATCAAATGAATCCAACTCGGAATCGGAAGGTACGATCCAAGGATCATCAAAAGTAATAGTATTCGATGAAATCATATGAATATTTGCGATAGAAGGTGGTACGTTAGGAGCAGGAAAGGAAAAATTTCCTAGTAAACCAGAATCTTTAATCAAACCTACCGACGTGCTTAGTTGTGGATAGTCGTTTTACCGACGTAATGGATAGTTTCTGTAGAGGCTGGATCGGATGAGAAGTAAGTCAACTAGTCTATTGTAACGATCTTTCCTTGATGTGGAAACTTGATAAGCCAAAAAGACCGATGAAACAACAGCAGTCATAGCATAAGACCAATTACGACCCAGGAGAAGGTTGTAATCTAGAGGGGCATCAACCACCTCCACATCTAGATTTACGCTTTTACCTTCAACCCCTATAGGTAAATCCTGCAAAATACCAAAAGGATGGAACCCTCGACCATCAAAAGCCTTTAGAATTGTCGGATACTGATTGAGTGTAGGATAACCAAGCGTTTTCCAACACTGGATCGACATAATACACGTACGTAGAAGCCCCTTCATCAATCACAGCCCGGAAAACCGGTCTTTTTTTTACTAATACTGGAATCTGGAAAGCCATTTGATGAGGTAGGCGGGGTGTACTATTCTCTAAATCAAAGACTATTAGGTTCGAATCCTGAATATCGATAGCTCCTATGGAAAACAAAATTAATTTACGTTGTGTTGGGCATGATTGCAGCACTTCCAAAGCCGACATTGCTGAAGGGGAAATAGCTAAGTCCTCAACAATGTTGTAATTATGAGCAGCTCTCGCATGTGGATTGAAAGCTGATTTACGAAGTACACCTTTATCAGGCAGTTTGATTACTAAGTCTGAATTTGGTTTCTCGATTTGTAGCGGATCATAAACAGAAGGAGGTGTAGTTGATGTGTTTGAATTAGAATATTCTGCTTCTTTACCACCAACAAGACTTTTACTACCATAATCTTGCGATCGCGTCGCAATCCTGACATGAGACATCATCATAACAGGTTCTTCTGAGGTGTTCGAGGTGGAACCAATCATCTTACTATCTTGAGTAGGAAAAGGATCCTTCAAGACAGCAGGCTGTTGAGAACCTTTAACAAATTTCAAAACCTCCGCTCGATGTGGGCATTCTTTAGTAAAATGATCCTCGTCGCAAATGAAACAAGGATAGCGAGGCTTGCGTTTCTCGTCATCAGATTCTGTTTTATCTGTTTTATCTTTTGAATTCTGTTTGTTTTTATTCTTCCCCTTCTTTTTACTGCCAGATTTAGATTTGGCCATAGATGTCTCTACGACATGAATGTCGGCAGAAATTTCAGTGGAAGACTCTCCTTTCGGGGAATCAGGTAAAGTTATTATAGGAGAAGAATTATTTGAAGATTTCTTCTTTCTTTTAGTATTAACTGTACCAATCATACCATCAGCGGCATGAGACCCTAAAGGAGCTGCAGTTATTTGACCTTGTTTTGGAATATCGGGGATTTTTTCATGTAAATTACCTGACTGCGTATAGATGAGGTCAAGATATTGAGCTTGAGCAATGACTTGCTCTTCAGTAACAACTCCTGCCATAGCTACATCTTCAATGATTTTGGGTAATAATTATTTAATAAACCATTCCGCCAAAATTTGATCCCGAATGAAAACTTTTACTAAACGCCTTCTACGTCGCCATTCGTGAATATGGTCAGAAATATATGTGGACGTGGTTTGTTTTAGTGAAGTCAATTGTTTCGTGCCATTTTTGTATTTGACAGGCAACTGAAAATGAGTTAAGAAAGTAGTTGCTAACTGACTGAAATTATTAAAAGAGCCTCGTGGTAACTCAATGTACCATTTGGCGGCAAGACAAATAAGAGTTCGTTGAAAAAGACGTAAGCGAATTGAATCATCAATTATTGAATTAGACGCACACCAGAGGTGATAAGTCATAATGTGATTTGACGGATCCTCTCCTGAATTACCCTCGAATTTCGGTATATCACTAAGCAACTTATGCGGCATTGGCAGCCAATACGGATGATAGTAAATTGGATCATTTGTAAGGTGTGAAAAGTCAGGTAAATCCAAAGTTGCAATAAATGGTAACTGACGGTTAGGGTCGCGAAAACCTTGAGTAACAAGAGCAGTTCCGGGAGGAGGATACCCAGGCTAACTGGGAATTGGATTTGCATTAGGAACGGTATAACCCCCCGGGAAACCAGGATTAACCAGACCAAACTGTGGTTGTTGAGGTTGCTGATAAGTATAGCCAGGGTACGGTTGATACTAATAAACTGGGTTTTGTGAAACGGGACCAAATTGATACTATCCTTGGTACGATTGATATGTGAATTGCAGTTGACTTATGACAATCGTACTTGTACCAGCTTGTCCTGTAGGTATCTGGATTGAATTTTGAATCGTAGGTCCTGACTGGGGTATAGAACTTTTGAGGGATTTGCACGGATGCAGGGATAGCAGAAACCGGAGCTACAGATACTCCAGAAATAGGTGTTATAGGTTGAACAGATGTTGCAGTAGTTGTAGCAGTTTGAGGTGGAGTCTGAGGCGTACTAGGCCAAGACTGTTGAACAGAACCAGGTGCAAGGGTTTGAATAGTAGGCTGGACAGGTTGCTAGGTTGGACTAGAAACCAAAGGTTGTCCAGGTTGACTAGATAACTGCACATTAGGTTGCATAGTCTGTTGAATTTGGGATGGACCCCACACCATGTTCATTCCAGGGTATTGTCCCATAGAAGGTTGAACGTAAGGACCATAGCCTGGTTGAACGTAGGGTTGATAATTAAGAGGTAAATTTCCAGCTCCTTGTACAAATGATTGACCAGAAGGTGGTTGGAAACCTTGAGTTGGGTACTGACCTTGAAGTTGATAACCCTGAGGCGCGTACTGAATCTGGGGTTGATAAGGACTTTGAGTAATATACTGAGTCTGGGGTTGACCTTGGGGTATGTACTGTCCTGAATGTTGATAACCTTGAGGTATGTATTGTCCTTGAGATTGTTCTCCAAAATAATATTGTCCTACAGTTTGTCCTAGGAAAAAATTACCCTGAAATTTCCCCCTAGGTGGTAATTGACTGCCTTGTAGTTGCCCCCCAAGCGGTAACTCACTGCCTTGAGGTTTCCCCCCAGGCGGTAACTGACTGCCTTGAGGTTGCCCCCCAGGTGGTAACTGACTACCTTGAGGTTGAGGATTTGGAATATTACCAGACATCATAAAGATTTGTTCTGCGTTCGACGTTCGACGTTTCAGTTTTAATTCCATTAATACCAGGTGATAATACTTGTTCAATCGGTCAAGGAGCTGCTCCTGAGAAAGTACCAGAGAGAGCCTGGTACCCCGAAGGAACAGAAAGACCACCGTGTAAAAATGCTTCCGGTGTTTGGGAAAACATCAATGACTCTCCTGACATAATGGATGAAGGATAATAACCTCTGGGCGTAGGATGAAAAGGAATTCGAGGTGGTGAAAAAGCAAGACCCGGGTTTTCTAAAAATTTTGTCAAAGATAAATGCCAAGCGTCACTCCTAATAGGGTTGTAGAAAATGGATTCACGCTCCCTAAGATTTAAAGACTGTGGGGATTCGGGAAGAGATACCTCTTCGTCTAGACTGACAAGTTCTTCAATAGAAATGAGGCCATATGGAAGATCTTCGGTAACAATATTTCTTACCCTAGGTGAACCAGGATCGCTAGAATTTGGAGTAATAAATCCTGAGGATGTTTCCAAAACAGAAGGTTCAGTGTCAGGTTTAGAAATTTCAAGTTCTTCAGCTAGTTCACTGGAAGGAGAAATATTACCAGTAACTTCGGAAACTGAAATCGGTTCTTGAATATGTTCTATCATGGGTATTTGATGATCAGGATGAACAACTATAGATGAACTTTCGACTTCTGTTGATCTAATTCTACTGCTACTAGATGATACTAGAGCACGCAGCCCTTCAAGATGACTTGGTGTGAACTCAGGGGGCTTCCCCTGAAGTCTCCGGGATTGTCTCGATAATTCTGCCATGATTAAATATTAATCAATCACATGCAAACAAAGAAAATTTCAATAAAAACACCTAAAGTCTCTAAAGAAACAAACAACTGAATCACATGCCTAAAAAATATAAGAGTTCAAACCACACACAAACAGTAACTTCCTGTACTAAAAACACTAGTTGGTGATGAAATCCAACTTAGTAGAAGTTTAATACAGAAAGGGCGGTTGGAACAGTTACCCCAAAACCCTGCTTAATGAAACAGACTGGCACAAGTTTCTTCACAAAACCATCTCATGTGAAGAGAACCCCCCAGAGAGTCCAAGTGAGTCTAGTCGATGTCTGCTCGAGGTACAGTGAGATCTTTCCTTCACCATCACCTTAGAAAATAATCTTAATCTTATAATTTCACGAGTTACCAACGATAACAAACCAAAGCTGAAACCGGTCTACGGTCCGTTCCGCGCGAGCGGTAACAAAACTCAATCCCCTTGAAGGCTCCTCGACATGGTCAATCCCAGGAAGTTTACGACAAGTGACCAAGGATCCTGACAATGGTTAATCCAAGGTTTTAAACTTTGTAATGTCTTGTCAAATCTCTCCCAATGAAATAGAATTAGAAAAGTTGTCTCAAAGGTTAGGACATGATCTCGTGATTAACTCCTTTGAAGAAGCTTCTGATTGTACCATTCTGATTGGATTTATTTCTATAGATTTATCTACTTGTTTGTTTTACTATCAGAGTTAGTACTCTGCTCAAGATACTAGCCTAAGCTATATTGGTGAAATAAAGAGCCACAAAATGAAAAAGATTACTAGTTCAATTTTAATTAAGCGTTGTTTTTATGGGTTGTTCTTTAAGTCAATAGGTATGGAAATGAAACTTTGATGGTGTGAAGACTTGACTTCCAAACACACTAAAAATGCACCTAAAATGATAATCAATTCGTTTTTATTTCAATGAAATTCTAGCTAAAGAAAGAGTTCGAGAATGCAATTCTTTTAAGAGACAATTCTTTCTTTGAACATGAAGAATAAATGGAAAGAAAATCTTTTTTTCTTTTCAATAATAACTCAAAATGAGACAATTAATCAATGCTCACAATAAATCCTTTTCACTTTCAAGACTCAAAACTACAAAAAAACAATTTTCCTTCAAAAGAGATCTACAAGTTCTAAAAAGCACTCAAAACTACGAAAAACTAATTTTGAGATCTACAAACTTTGAAAATCTAATTGAATAAAAGCTTTAATTTTTTTTTAGAATGTTTTACTTAGTTGTTCAGTAAACTAAGGATTCATTTGCCCAGAATAACAAACAAATCAAAAAACATCCAGATATATTTCCTTTTGTAAAAATGAAATTCAAAACTTATAACAAAGTTTGTTCAAAGATTTGCAAAGAAACAACTAGATCTATTTCTCAAGAAAGGATGGATTTCACAACCAAGTCAGAATCATCAAGAAGACAAAAAGACCAGTGTGATTTGAGGTATTTCAAGCTTCCAATCTTTGAGTCGATACAGAGACCAAGTGAAAACCAATCCAAGTATGCAAAACTTCTAGAAAATCACTCAAAACACAAATACTGTTGGAACTCACTCACAAAAGGTATTTTGACAAAAAATACAGATCTGGGCAGAAACTAGAAGTCCTAAATCAAATTAAACATAAATTTGAAGAAGAAATCTGAAGTTTTTCAAAAAATTTAACAGGGTCCGCAGGCCCTAGAAGTAACAGGTGCGGTCCCGCACTGGGTACTTAAGGAAAGTGCGAAACTTCCCACACTGTGCAAGAAAACAAAGTGCGGTCCCCAGAAAAGTTCAATAAAAACACAAAAGATTTCAAAACTTTTAAAAGCAAAGTAAACTTAAGCTACCCAGGCAAGTATCCATCAATCAAAAACCAAAAAATTCATTTTCTCAAGTCAAAACAAAGGAAAACCAAAAGACAAGAATCCTTTCCCCAGTGGAGTCGCCAATTTGTTGATCGGATAAATCAATCTTGCGGACAAGATCGATCTCCCTAGTACCAAAAGGTAATCTAGCAACAAACAGCCAAATAAACCTATCTTTCTCTAAACATATGTGATTTACAAAAGAATACTATAAAGTTGTTAAGGTCTTACCGTAGATCCAATGCTTGTTCGAAGTAGTTGTCCTTCGGTCACTTGAAGGAGTTATCTTTATATACCTGTAATCACAAACAAGCAAACATTAAATAGCACCTGTATAGTAAATATTATAAATCATGCCTATCATGGTGATCAAGGAATCCATGAAATAAACAGTTGATTAACAGCTTATTGAGAAAAATGAATTCATTTGTATTAACTTTGAATAAAGAAAACCTTACAACCTTAGCCTTGATGTTGAATAGGCCTTCCCGGGGTCCAAAGCAGGAATCTCCTCTACTCTGACAAGCCTTGCACTCTTCCAACCGAGACAGATAGAGGTATGTTATCTCTCCTCACAAAATCTCAGTTAAATGAGTTTGCATCCCAACAGCACTTAACCTCAAATAATTCTAAAGCTTGAACTCCCCTTGAGGCTACCCAATGCCTCTTTTTATGGTGCAAAAGAGGAGGTTACAGCTCCAATTATGAAGGGATAAATTCCTCCTTCAAAGGGATAAGCTCCTCACATCAAGGGGTTAGCTCCTTAAGGCAAGGGATACATGAATCTCAAAAGAGCGGTTCTGCCACCGCAAGATTCTTTCTAGAGGCTTCTAGAAATTACTGAAAGTGAGCTTTTTGAGTTTACTTGCACCTTTTTAATATTTTGCAGGGGTCCGCACCCTTAACATAGAAAAAGTGTGTTCAGGTACGCAAGAGTCATGAACATTAGGTGCGGGACCGCAGGCAACACAAAGAGAAAGTGCGATACCAGAGTTAAAGAGATTTTTGAGAACTTTTCTCTTATTTGTAAGGCTTGACATGAGGAACTAATGTGTTAGACTTGCAAAGGAGGAAGTATGAGTGATAATGAGCTCATACAAATAGTAGAATGTCAAGATAACAATTTTTAGTGCAACAGGGATGCCTTGCCTCCTATTGACTCCTCTTCAGACTAAATTTTTCTTAAAAACAATAAAGCATACTTCTTGCAGGAACTAATAAATTTCTTAGCTTACTTCGCACTTACTAGTGAAATTTTTGACTTTCCTTTGTGTGTGTTGATGATGAATGTTTTTCCATCCTTGACCAATCGATATTTTTTGGCTCTCCTCGTGAATATTTCATCTCGCATGTACATGTATGGACTCCCAAATACGACCCCACATACATCAAGGGGAACAAAATCTAGATCTACTTCAACAATAAAATCAACACTGATAACAAATCTAATTTTTCATTGTTTTGTTACCTTCAGTTCTTCATCCTTATTTACCCATACCAGTGGATATGGTTTTGGATGATCACGAACTTCCAGCCCAAACTTCTTGACCAGCTCTGCTGCAATGAGATTCGATTATGATCCTAAGTCAAACAAAGCATCAATCTTTGTCTTCTTGACCTATATATTCATATGGAAGAGTTTGGTCATTTATTTCTCTTCCTATTACTGAACGATACTCAGATTCACCTCCTTATGCACTGACATACAAAAAAAATTCTCATCCACATCCGAGCTACTTTCAACTTGATTGCTTGAATCCATGGCCATGAGATTCTTCTTCTTGTTATATTTATTCTTGTTATCTGGGTTTAGTTGATTCGTACATATGTAGGAACACAATAAAATATAGAAATAAACATAAATGCAGAGATTCAGTAGGAATGAAACTTCATTTCATTAATATCAAATCATTGAGATATGCTTACAGACAGAATGGAAACAAACTAGCTTAGGCGATGGTAGCTTATCTCTGAGAAGAGATGTGGTGGCTACATGCCTCTGAAAAATGTTACAATGACGCTCAAAGGCCTATTTATTATTGAGAAATAATGGAAAACCATAAACATCCAAAAACATAACCCTGGGAGATGAAGCACCAAAATTATGGGCCATGTTTGGGTAAATTTGTACATAAACTTCCCAGGGACATAACTTTGGCATACAATCTCTATTTGACATGCACAATACCTCGTTAGAAATATCTATATGAGGACTACAAATTTCGAGTGGAAAACATCAATTAATTATCCATGTTGGCCCCAATTTTCCAAAAAATCATCATTTAGAGACTCAAAACGGCTCCGGAAGTTCCAGACCCGAAAAACTATCAAAAATAGTAAATTGAGCTACAATTAAGGAAACTAAAAAAATTGAAAGAAACAATGGTAGGGGTCTAAGTGGAATAGGTGGGTGGACGCCAACATCCACCTGGATAATTTCTCCCCCCTTAGGAAGCAATGGTCCCATTGCATTGAGTTCCTCCATGAGATGACGAAAATTCTGATGAACTTGGTCCCTGGTGAGCCACTTGCCTTGGTGTAGGAGTTGGCCATATTTGACAACCCGATATTGTTGGATCTCCTACTAGAGAGTGTTCTTGATCTATGTTTCCATGATCCAATCATTTGTGGCATGTTCCATGTAGATGGGGTTTAGCTCTGTTGGTATGAGTTGTTCTGCAATGTTTGTTGTGTCTAGTAATGGTAGAAAGTATGGCCAAAGTTGGTCCACATTGAACATTGGGTGCAGGTCAAGGAATGGGAGAATAATTGAGCTCAAAAGGTGTAATTCCCATATCGGAGTGGTATGAGCTTTCCATAAGCTACATTTAGGTGTTCTTTCTGCAAATGTAACCAAACATTGTCTCCCACACATTAAGGGAATTTTGAGGTCTAAAATGGGCCTCCTAAGAAAAATGTACAACCAAAATAAAATTTATAAGAACCAATAGGATTCAAGATGATGATGTCAACCATGGGGGATGATTCACCATTTTTTAAGTAAAAGGGTAAAAAGATTAAAAAATAATAAAATAATAAAACTACTTTTTTCAACTCGTATTTTCAGCTTATCTCCCAAATTTTTTACTCAAATTTAGAGCTGGAGTACTCGTTGGATGCAAAATTTAATTCCTCATCCACATAATGCATGTTGCATACTGATGAACTTAAATAATTTAAAATAATAAATACAAAAAAAACGTGATTGTAATCACGTTTTTTAATGTATTTCTCATTTTTCGTGTAGTAGGACCCATTGAAAGTATGCAACATGGGTACTCCTTGGATGAGGAATTAAATTCCGCATCCAACGAGTAATCCCGCTCGAAATTTGAGTAAAAATGTTGGGAGATAAGTTGAAAATATGAATTGAAAAAGTAGTTTTTTCATTTTTCCCTCTAAAATTTGATGATGTCATCAAATCTTTTTTGATTTTTTCCACTATTATTTTATAATTTCCTTAGGAGGCCCATTTTAGACCTCAAAATTCCCCTAATGTGAAACTTGTGTGGCACATGATGTCGATCATATCGCTGCTTGTACTTGGCATTGGACTTCTCCATGAGGTAGTGAACCTACTGGAAGATGCACTAAATAAGTCCAATAAATTTGGTTGCTTTATTAGCCTCAGATAGTACATGTATGCATTTTTTATGTGTAGTCACATGAGGTATGGCAACATCAATTAGAGACAATGGTTTAAATCCTAGATCCACTTGAAAGGGATTGCGACTAGTTTAGTTATGGAAAGCTTTGTTATAATTGTATTACACATAGGGGAGGCTCTCATCCCAAGTTTGTGGCTTCTTGGAGTTGTACATGTGGAGTATGTGCACTAGCATCTTGTTGATGACCTCTGTTTGGCTATCATTATGGGGATGGAATGCAGTCAATTTTGTGAGCTTGGTGTCCAATAGTGTCTAGAGGCTTAACGAGAATGTGCTTAGGAACCTACTATCCTAATCTGATATAATGGTCTGTGGGATCCAAAAGTGTACGCATGGTTGTAGATAGAGGAGTGTGTAGGCCTTTCTTCCTGATGGTTTTCTTGGCGATGGCATAGGCAGTGCAGGATCTGATATATTTCCCAACATCTAGTCAGAGTTTTAGCCAATAAAACTACTTTTGTAGTACAGCCACAGTTTTCTCCACACCAAAATGTTTTGTGACCCGATGTAGTGCACCTCCCAAATCATCTTGGCATGCTCACTTGAAGGAACACAAAGGTGGCCCAGGTAGCATAATAATGCGTCCTGGAGGTGGAAATAAGGAACTTGCTTTCCATCAACTAGAATTTGGTATGTGAAGGAGAACTCGGGATCATTTTTGTATAATTGTGTCCATCCATAGGTCTCGTGGCCACAAGAGTTTAGAACAACAATTAGTGTTGCAACTAGGGGTCAGCTAAGGCAGTCCGCAACATGATAGGTGCTACCCTTTTTGTATTTAATGTTCAAGTGGAATTGTTATGGATATGTAGACCACTTCTAATGGTGATTGTTATGCAACTTCCCTTGTGCCTGTATAAACTAAAGAGGTCAGTGATAAGTGTGGATGGTTGTCTCCTTCCCTAGAATGTAATGCTTCCATTGGCGGCAAGCCTGCATGATGGAATACATATATTTATCATACATTGGGTACTTCTGAATTGTATCATAAAGTGTCTCACTATGATATGACATTGGATGCCCGTGTTCGGTGAGGATTGCACCAATAGCATAACTGGAGGCATCTGTCTCAATTTCAAATTGCTACTGCAGATATAGCAGTGTGAGTAGCGATACAGATCAGAGGTGGTGCTTCAACTCAATGAACACATTTTGTTGGGATTCAGACCAGTAAAATTTATTTCTCCTGGCCCTTAGTAATCTGACTCAAAGGCCAAGATATATGGGAGAATCCCAACGCGAACCTCCGATAAAAATTTGCAAGGCCCAAAAAGTTGTGAAGCTCTGTTAGAGTGGTTGGGGCTGGCCAATCCTGAATTACTTGGGTCTTAGTTGGATCCACATGCATGCCATGCTCATCTATGATGTAACCCATATATTGGACCTGTCTCATGCCAAAGGTGTATTTCTCCAAGTTGGAACATAGTTATGTTGTCGAAGGGTTTGAAGGACCTGTCGAATATGTTGCAGGTGTTCTTCCCAACTCTTGTTGAAGATGAGGATGTCATCCATATAAGCAACAACGAATGATTTCATGAAGGGCCGCAAGATTTCATCCATTATAAGGGGAATTTATCAACCCGAAGGGCATAACCAAACATTCAAAAAGGCCTTCCTTGGATTTGAAGGTGGTCTTCCATACATCTATGGGCTCTATTGGAACCTGGTGATAGCCAGACTTCATATTGATATTGCTGAAATACTTGCCCCCCTTGAGTTGGTCTAGAAGGTCATCAATCCGTGAGATTGGATACCTATTCCTTACAGTGATTTTGTTTAGTGCCTGATAATCAATGCAGAGCCTCCAGGTCCCTTCCTTCTTTTGTACAAGTAAAATCAGGCTTTCATAAGGTGAGGAACTTGTTCGAATGTGCCCTTTTTGTAGCAACTCCTGTACTTTCCACTTGATCTTTTCATTTTCCAAAATGGAGCAACGATATATCAGTCCATTGGGTAGAGGTGATATGCCGAATTCAGATCGATCGAATGCTTGACCTGACAGTGCAAGGGTACCCTTGCGGGTGAGGAGAAGATGCCCATGTATTCTTCCACGATTGTGTCCACTTGCTTTTGTTGCGTGGAGGAACCCTTCCCAGGGGCCATGGATGTGGCTACAATATTCCCCTTACTTTGAAAGTGAATCATAAAGAAAACAAATTTCCTGGTTTGGGAGATGATGTTACTGCATTGCTTATCAGAGATCAAAGAGATGTCGGTAGGCGAGGCTACCTTTGGTAAATTTTATAACTTATTACCCAAATAAATTATAACAATGTGAGGCCTAGACTCATACACAACATGACACTTCCACAAGTATGGTTCAGATAATAATACATCAGAAACTTCAGCTATATCACACAATAACTCATCCGTGAAGGGCTTGATGCTATAGGGAAGGCAGTATTGTTGGCTGACGCGGAGACCTCGTCCTTGGTGAAGCCATTTGGTGGTGTATGGTTGTGGGTGTGGTGTGGTCGATAGGCCCAACCACTTCACGACCTCTTCTAAAATGAGGTTCTTTTGTCTCCCGCTATTGACAATGAATTGTAGTGGCAAGCCCTTCACCCACATATGTGAGTGAAATACTCTCTCCCCCTCCTATGGATCTTTGGGTTCTGCCTTTTGGAGCTTGGTGGTGGCTATCGACGTAGTGGGTTATGCATCAATGTCCTACTTACCCTTTTCAGTTCCCTTATTGGGTTCTAGCTCAAAATCAGAACAGACATTTGTCTTTGAGTCTCTCAACTCGACCACCAGTGCCTTCTTTGCACAACATTCATTTGTGTGACCACCAGTGCCTTCTTTGCACAACATTCATTTGTGTTGTGAGTGGGGCTTTTATGGAACTCACACAACTTGTTAGTGTCCTTTACCTTCCCATCACCCTTGCCATGCAGCTTAGAGGAGTTTCCCTAGGGGTCCTAGTTGAGCTTTGTCCATTTCTTTGTGGCTTGGGGGTACCTTTGTTCTACTTTAGGTTCGCATATCCAAATTCTCACTTCTTTTGCTTTAATTGCTTCTCAATTTTGGAAACATATCAGTATGTTGCACCAAGCGAAAATATGTCCAGGAACTCCATTTCCTCTTGAATTTATTTGTGAAAGAAATCGTCGTACTTGAGAACCATATTTTTCTCAGAATCTTTGATATCCATATTTGTGCTCGGGGCTTGGAAAATATTTGTCAGCTCATGCACATCTTGATCCATCTGCTACCGCTACGTATTCCATTGTATATACTTGTCGTCATAGCTCCTGATAGGGTAGTACTGTTCCTTGATGGAATCTTGGAAAGAATTGCAAGTGGGTGCGGTTGAAAACATTAAGATTTCCTCCTCGTCCTTCCACTCACAGTAGGTTTCCCACCAGTCCTTGATGTGGGGGGCGGCTTTCAAGAATGAAAAAGTAATGTTTTCTCTATTGGAAAAATGAACAAAAAAATATCCTTCCAACAGATTTAACCATTTATCTACAGAATCTGCGTCAATATGGCCTTCAAATGTGGGAATTTCAAAGTTGAATTTTACATTAAAGAGAGTGGCGCCTCCATAGTGGTTTTCAGATTAATATGTGTCGATGGTGGGTAGTCGTCGAATGATCTGGGAAAATTTTTCCATCATCGCGTTCCTTTATTTCTCGAGGTCCTCCTCGATAAATATTTTGATAGGATCTCCTGATCCCTAGTCTTTCTTTTCTTCCACCATGGGAGGTCATCGGGGATTGTGAGGTTGATCTTGCAAAGGTTCAACAATATCGATCCCTAGCTTCTTATACCTTGATCTTATTGGGGACATGCAAAGAAAGATCGAGAAAGAGTAGACCACTCTGGTACCATTGATCTGGAATTATGAAGGAACGCAATAAAATACAAAAATAAACACAAACATAGAGAGGAATCAGGAATAAAGCTTCATTTCATTAATATCAAATAACTGAAATATTCTTACAGAAAGAATGGAAATAAACTAGCTTAGGCGATGGTAATTTATATTTGAGAAGAGATGTGGTAGCTACATGCCTCTAAACTATGTTACAATGAGGCTCGAATGCCTATTTATTATTGAGAAACAATGGAAAAGCCTACACATCCAAAAACCTAACCCTAGGAGGTGAAGTGCCAAAACTATGGGCCATGTTTGGGTAAATTGGTACATCAACTTCCCAGGGACATAACTTTGGCATACGATCTTCGTTTGATGTGCAAAATCCTCGTTAGAAATATTAATATAAGTAATACAAATTTTGAGTGGCAATCATCAATCAAACACCCATGTTGAACCTTGTTTTCCCAAAAAATGTCGCTGAGGACCTCAAAATAGCTCCAAAAGTTTAGGACCCAAAAAAATGCCAAAAATAGTAAATTGAGCTACAATTAAGGAAACTAAAAAATTGAAAGAAAAAATGGTGGGGGTGCAAGTGGAATAGGTGGGTAGCCACCAATATCCACCTAGAACATTTGCTCTGGATGCAACTTCCAGCACTTCACCTTTGTATCACCATCAATGTTGCAGTGGTTGCAGTGGTTGCTAGGATCTTTGCAATGGTGTGTTGTGGTTATCGCCTTTTTATATTTTCCTCCTTTTTACTTCTTCTTCCCCTCCTTATAAGCATTATGTTTCTCCTTCAGCTTCGATTCACTTGATTGCACCTTTTTCATACCTATGTTTTCCAGGTATTGTGCCTGTACACAAGCCTCATTCACCGATTTGGACTTGAATGGCATCACTTGCTCATGCAAATGGCAATGTAGATCCCCCAAATAGTTGAGGAGTAAATCATGGTTCTTTGGAGAGATACCCAACATTATAGCCATCTTCCTTAATTTCATGGTGTACTCATGCATGCTTTGGCCCGAATTTTTCTTGAAGTAATGCCAATGGATCCACTGGTCCTCTACATACCTGATGGGATAAAACTGTGACTTAATGAGGGTTTTGGAAACCTCCCACTTAGTCGCTAGAGGTTCTCCCTCCAACATCAGGTTTTCCGTGTGGCTCTCCTACCAATTCAGTGCATGGCCCTCTAATTTCAGTCGCACGAATAATATATTTTTCCCTTCCTCAATCTGATGAACATTGAAATAAAATTCCAGTTGTTGCAACCAGTGGTTCAACTTCAGAGTGTCGATATCACCATGGTGTGGCTTGATATTGACTTTTTCTTCCATTTTAAATAGGGATTTATTCACGACACTCAAACTAGGTTGATATTTTCCAAGTTCTTTCTTTTTTTGGTTCTTTGTGTCTTCCCAATCTCCCGATCCCCCTTCTATTTTTTCCTCTGCATTTGTACCCCCATCTTCTCCAAACATCAACAACTTACTGCTTAGGGATGCCATGAGGAGGTTTACATTGTGGTTAATATCTGCGAATTTTTTTTCCAATCGCGTAAACCCTACCTCTTCAGGATCACGAGGTTCGTTTACATATTCATCGGCCATGATTAGCATTTTACGATTTTAGGACCTGTCGATATAGATCCCTGCAATCTCCACAAAATACCCAAAGAAATCTGATCTGATACCAAATGATTTGTAAATTTCCGTGGATATTCCACTAGACAGTTCATCACAACATATATGATAAAAATATATTCAAATATTTAAATTTTAAACTATTACATTTTTATTAAACTTTAAGATATGTATATTTAACTGTAATTAGTGCATGTGTGCGAATATAAATTATGCACAAAAGTAGAGAACGACAAAATAATCACACACACACACACATAAGGCACAAGATATGCTCTTTGGGAAACCCTTTTGAGAGAAAACCTAGCTAGAAGGTGAGGCTGCTTCGCTCTCTTTCTTTGTCTAAAAATATGGTTGCAAGTACAAAGAAGTAATGTTTGTGGCATGTGGGATGCTACAGTGCACAGATCCTCTCTGTGTGCTCTACCGCCTATCTCTCTTGTCTATATTTTCTCAGTTATGTAACAAAATTTTCTTGAAAGAATAGAATGCCTTTTCCTCCTAGTGGCCCAGTTATAACATAGCCTGATAGCCTACTAGTGGTTAATTTTGACTACATCAACTCTTAACTAGAGTTACAAAATAGACCTTTTTAGAGTATTTTAAATCAAAAACATGTGGCTAGCCCCATTTCCATGAATAATGGGGGCTGACATGGAATCCTTCCAAACTATAGGTGTGAAAACAAGAAGGTCAACTTCTGAGTGGCATAACTTTTTCATACAGACTATGATTGGCGAGCTTCTTGCGTTTTTCGAATATCTTTGTGTGTAATAGCATGAAAATGTGTGGCGCTCCTGGAAGGTTTCAAACCTAGTTTCTCCAAACTGGGTTATGTCAGTAAAAATGGTCTCATGAGCTGATTCCTCCACTTCTTTTACTCCAAATGCATCGATATGGATGAAAAAAATATAATGTTCCAATTTGGATCACGCCTCCCCATTTTTTGAGGCTTTTGGTCCCAAAAATATTTTACTAAATGAGGTGAGGAAATTTTTCCTCCACCTTCTCTCTAGTGTACCATTTAGCTTTGCCTCAAAGTTGTACCTTCAACCCAATATTCCAAAGGTCATGCTTCCCATGTCTTATAGTTCAAGAAATATTCTAAAAATTTGTATCTTCTATCAACTATTCCTAATCAACTGTTGCAAAATCATCCATCGAAGGTAGGACATGTTCCTCTTCCTGATCTAGCATGGAAGGTTCATAGAGTTTCAAATTTTCTACATTCACAACTGAGTAAATGTGCATATGGTGGTAAACTAAGTTGATAAGAATTATCACCCACCTTTTCTAGTATCTCAAAGGGACCATACCTCATACCATTGATTTTCTTACTAGGATCTTGTAGCCTCTCCATTTTAAACTGTAGCCATGTTGTTTCTCCCACCTTGAATTACTTCTTTGTTATGTGTTGATCATTCGTGGACTTGTACTTCTCGTGTGACTTTTACAATGTTTCTTGTACTTGTAGATGGATATGCCTGATTTTCTCTATAAATATTTCAACTCTCAAAGCATCTAATCTAAGATCGTCCCCCACTCATCCTTGTTTCCCATATAAAATATCCAAAGGTGATGGTGGGAAATATCCAAAACAAGTCTCAAATGGGGACTTTCCTATACAAGTGTGGACTACTCCATTGTAATAATTTTGTGTGTGTGTGTGTGTGTGTGTGTGTGTGTGTAAGATTTTCATCCCAGGTCTTCGGATGCTTCTAGTTGTATCCCCTCAAAATTTGCACCAAATTCATGTTGACTACCTCTGTTTGTCCATATTTCTATGGATGGAACGTTTTATATCTCTTCAACTTTGTGTCCATCATATCCTATGGTGTAGTCAAGAATCCACTTAGAAATCTTGAATCTCTGTCTAAAATGATGCTCCTTGGTATCCCAAAGTGCACCCAGACATGTCCAAAGAAAATTTTTGATGCTTCTTTCCATTTAATGGTATTTTTAGAGGGCATCAGAACAAATATATTTATGAACCTTTCAACTACCACGAACATGTAGTCATGTCCCTTCCTGGTTTGTGGTAAACCTCCCACAAATTCCATGGAAATTCTTTCCCAAGGATGAGTAGGTATAGGTAAGCGATGATCTAGAATCTGTTTCTTGTTACTAGGCTTGTCGGTACAACAAAGCATGCATCCTCTTATGAACCTAGCTATGCGCTCTTACACCTTGGGCCAATACACATACCTCTACAAGTTAGCCAAGGCCTTCCCTACACCAAAGTTCCTTGCAACCTTGGAGGTGTGAGCCTCTTTGATCAACTATAATTTCTCACCTTTAGGAACACATAGCTTATCCAGCCTGTAGAGTAACCCATCCTAGATATGGTAGTCAACCGGGCTATCGCCATCGTGCACATGACTCTAACTCTGCAACTGTTGATCACCTTCTTAAAGTCTCCATCTTCTGAATATGCCTCTCTGTATGAATCATGGGTAAATGGCTCCATGTGCATAAGAGCCCCCAAATATTTGATATTTGATGTGGGTGGCCTTGAAAGTATGTCAACCAACTTGTTTGTTCTTCCCTTCTTATACTTGATCACCAAATGAAATTGATGTAAAAATCCCACCCACTTATAATGTCTTGTTTGTTGTAGCTTACTTTGGGCTAGCAAGTACTGTACCATTCGGTGATCTATGTGGAATATTGTCTCTTTTCCCATAAAATGGTGCTTCCACTTCTTCACAGCTTGCATCATGGCATAGAGCTCATTATCGTAGCTAGGGTAGTTAAGGATTTCCCCATGAAAAAATTCATAATGGTAGCATACAGGCCTTCCTCCTTGCATCAAGACATCTCCCATATAATACCCACTCGCATCATTCTCTACTTGAAAGTTTTGTTGAAATTTTGGTAATGCCAGAACTAGTGCTTGATTGATCTTCTTCTTTAGCTCCTCAAAAGCCTTTTGTTGACCTTTTCCCCACTTGAAACTCTTGCCACTTTTTGTTATGGTGTGGAGTGGTGATGCTACTGCTGAAAATGAGGTTGTGAATTTCCTCAAGTCCTTTTTTTTCCCAATGAAACCCCTGACCTCGAAAACATTAATAGGCACCGACCACTTCATGATGGCATCCATCTTGGAAGGATCTATATTCATCTCTCTTACACCAATCACATACCCCAGATACACCAAATATTGTTGCGCAAATTCACAATTCTTGATATTTTCTAGCAGTTGGTGCTTCTTCAATGTTTCGAGCACCTGCATCAAATGTGAAATATGCTCCTCCTACGTAGCACTATATACCAATATATCATCTAAATAAACAATAACAAATTAATCTATAAAAGGGTGAAATATATCATTCATTAATATCATAAACATAGTTGGTGCATTACATAAGCTAACTATCATGACTAACCACTCATACAAACCTTGCATGGTTTTGAAGGTAGACTAACAGGTATATTATTCTTTGACTCGAACCTAGTGATGTCCAGAATTCAAGTCTAGCTTGGTGAAGTACTTTGCTTGCTACAGCTGATCTAGAAAATCATTTATCCTGGGAAGGGGGTATCTATTCTTGAGCATGATTTTATTCAATGCATTGTAATATATACACATTCGCCAAGTTCCATCCTTATTTGGAACAATGATGATAGGTGACCCACATGGTGATGTACTCAATCAAATGACACCATGTTCCAACAGTTTTTGAAAATATTTCCTAAACTCACTTTCTTCTATAACAAAATTCCTGTACAGCCCAATATTGGCAATGAGGAGTCCAGAAATAGATGGATCTTATGCTCCACTTCTCTTTTAGGTGTTAACCCTTTAATCTCTCGGAACACATCCTTGTATGTTTGTAACAACTCCTCCAATTGTTGTTTTTTTTTATTAGTACACCCCTCCATGGATTCCTTTCTTCTTTTTGACTCCTCTCAAGACTGACTTTCTCTTAAAAACAATAAACATACTTCTTGTTGGAATTGATCAATTTCTATGCTTGGTTGGCACATACCAGTGAAATTTTTGACTTGCCTTTATGTGTATTTATGATGAACGATTTTACATCCTTAACGAGCCGATATTGGTTAGCTCTCCTCATGAATACCGCATCTCGCATGTACATGTATGGACTCCCAAATACAATTCCACGTACATCAATGGGAACCACATCTAAATCTACTTCATCAATAAAATCAACACTAATAAAAAATCTTATTTTGCATTGATTTATTACCTTCAGCTTTGCATCCTTATTTACCCATCCCAATGGATATGGTTTGGATGATCACGAAATTCCATCCCCAACTTCTTCACCAGCTCTACTGCAATGATATTTGCTTGCAATCCTAAGTCAAATAGAGCATCAATATTCGTCTCCTTGACCTGTATCTTTATATGGAAGATTTTGGTTATTTCTTTCTCTTCATGTTAATGAAGGTTATTAAGATTCACATCCTTCTGCATTGATGTACAGGAAATATTCTCATCCACATCTAAGTTGCTTTCAACTTGATTTATCGAATCCACGACCATGAGATTCTTCTTGTTATCTTTCTTCTTGTTCTTCGGGTTTAGCTCAGGATGCAACTTCCAGCACTCCTCCTATGTCTAGCCATCAATGTTGTAGTGGTTGAATTGGTTGCTAAGATATTTTCACTGGTGTGTTATGGCTAATTTATTTTTATCTTTTCCCCATTTTTTACTCTTCCTCCCCTCCTTAGAAGCTCCATGTTTCTCCTTCTTCTATGATCCACTTGATTGTGCTATTTTAAGGCCTATTTTCTCCAGGTAATGTGCTTGTACACAAGCCTCGTTCACCGATTTGGGCTTCAATAACATCACTTTCTCACATAGATGGAAATGCATACCCCCAAAATACTTGAGTAAATATGGGTTCTTTGGAGAGATACCAAACATTATATCCATCTTCTTCAATTTTTTGGTGTACTCCTGCACGCTTTGGCCCGGCTTTTGTTGAAGTAATGCCAACGGGTCCACTGGTCCTCCACATACCCGATGGGATAAAACTATGACTTAATTAGGGCTTTGAAATCCTCCCTCTTAGTAATTATAGGTTCTCCCTCCAACCTCAGGTTTTCTAAGTGGCTCTCCCACCAAGTCAGTGCATGGCCCTCTAATTCCAGTCGCATGAATGAGATCTTTTTCCCTTCCTCGATCTGATGGATTCTGAAATAAACTTCCAGTTTTTGCAACCAGTGGTTCAGCTTTAGAGTGTCGATCTCATCATAGTACGGCTTGATATCAAATTTTTCTTCCATTTTAAATATGGATTGATTCATGGCACTCGAATTGGGTTGATATTTTCTGGGTTCTTTCTTCGGTTGGTTTTTTGTGTCATCTTGTTCTCCCGATACCCCTTCTAATTTTTCCTCTGCATTCGAACCCCCATATTCTCCAAATATCTCTAGATTATTGCTTAGGTCCACCATGAGGAGGTTTACATTGTGTTCAATAACTACGACTTGATGTTCCAGCCAAGTAAACCTCACCTCTGCAGGATCACACGGCTCGTTTACAGATTCGTCGACCATGATTATGGTTTTATGATTTTCGACTGTGTCGATATAAATCTAAGAAATTTCCACAAAATACCCAAAGAAACTTGTTCTGATACCAAATGATTCGTAAACTTTTGTGGATATCCCAATAGACAGTTCATCAAAAATAGATATTATAATAATATATTAAAATACTGAAATTTTACACTATTACAGTTTTATTAAACTTTAATATCTCTATATTTAACTGTAATTAGTGCATGCATGCATATATAAATTATGAAAAAAGTAGACAACGACAAAATAAGCTCACACACATACACATAAGACACAAAATATGCTCTCTGGGAAACCCTTTTGAGAGAAAACCCATCTAGAAGGTGAGGTTGCTTCACTCTCTTTCTCTCTCTGGAAATATAGCTGCAAGTACAAAGAAGTAATGTTTGTGGGTCGTGGGATGCTATAGTGCACATATCCTCTTTGTGTGCTCTACCTCCTATCTCTCCTAGCTTTATTTTCTCATCTATGGAACAAAATTATCTCGAAAGAATGGAATGCCTCTTCCTCTTAATGTCTTGGTTATAACACAACCCGATATCCTACTATTTGCTAATTTTGAAAACATAAACTATTAACTAGAGTTACGAAATAGACTCTTCTAGAGTTTTTTACATCACAAACAAGTGGCTAGCCACTTTGATGAATAATGGGGGTTGGCGCAGCATCCTCCTATAAGTGTGAAAATATGAAGGTCAACTTCTGAACGACTTAAATTTTGCATACGGACTCTGATTGCCATGCTTCTTGTGTCTTTTGAAATATATTTTTGTGTATACTAGCATGAAAAGGTGTTACTTTAAAGTGGCAAATATTTACCCCCAAAAAATGTCCTTTGTTGCCTCAAAATTCTCCCGGCATGTTTCCGACCCTGTTTTACCAAACTAGGTCTCGTTAGTAAAAACAGTTCGGTGCTCTGATTCCTCCACTTTTTCTACTCCAAAATCATCGAAATGGATGAAAAAAAATATAATGATCTAATCTGGGTGACACCTCCCCATTTTTGGAGGCTTTTGGTCCGCAAAATATTTTACTAAATGAGGTGAGGAATGTTTTCCTCCACCTTCTCTCTAGTGTACCATTTAGCTTTGCCTGGAATTTGTTCCTTCAACCCAATCTGCCAAAGGTCGTGTTACCCATGTATTGTATTTTTGTACATCTTCCACCAAATTGTATCTTTATCAACTCTAGCTAAGCGTCTGGTGCCAAATCCTCCACATAAGGTAAGACATATTCCTCTTCTTGATCTAGCATCGAAGGCTCATAGAGTTTCAAATTATCTACATTCACAATTGATCAAGTATGCATATATGGTAGTAAATTGAGTCGATAGGCATTATCACCCACCTTTTCTAATATCTCAAAGGGACCATACCTCAGAGCCTTGATTTTCTTACCAGGCCCCTATAGCCTCTCATTGTTCAATTGTAACCATACTGTGTCTCCCACCTTGAATGAAATCTTTGTATTTTTTTTATCATGCTTGGCCTTGTACTTCTCCAACGACTTATGCGGTGTTTCTTGTACCTATAGATGGATCTCCCTGATCTTATCTATAAATTTTTCATCCCTCAAAGCATCTCTTCTAAGATATTCCCTCACTCCTCCTTGTTGCCCATATGCAATATCAAAAGGTGAAGGTGTAAAATATCCAAAACAAGTCTCAAATGGGGGCTTTCCTGTAGAAATGTGAAATTCTTTGTTGTAGTAATGTTTTATATATACTAGATTTTCATCCCCGATCTTTGGATGTTTTTGGTTGTATCCCCTTAGAAGTTGAACTAAAGTCCTATTGACTACTTCTCTCTGCCCATTTTTCTATGGATGGAATTTTGTAGATATCTTCAACATCATGTCCATATTCTCCCACAATATCATCTAGAATGCACTGAAAATTCTTGTATCCCTTTCTGAAATGATGCTCCTTGATATCCCAAAGTGCACCTAGACTTGTCCAAAGAAAAATTTTGTTGTTTATTTCCCGTTGATGGTCTTTTTACAAGGCATTAGAACACACATCTTGTTGAACCTGTCAACTACCATGAACAGGTAGTAATGTCCCTAAAACTTCATAATGGTAGCATACAGGCCTTCCTTCCTACATCAAGACAACTCCCATAGCATACCCACTTGCATATGTCACCACTTCAAAGGGTCGTTGCAAGTTTAGTAAATCCAGAACTGGTGCTTGACTAATATTCTTCTTTAGCTCCTCGAAATCCATGTACTAACATTTTCCCCACTAGAAACTCTTTCCACTTGTTTTTATGGTGTGGAGCGATGCCTCTATCACTAAAAATGAGGCTATGAATTTCCCAAATGAAACTCCTGACCTCAGAAACATTAGTAGGAAATGACCATTTTATGATGGCCTCCATCTTGGAAGGATATATCTTCAGCTCTCCTCCACCAATCACATACCCTAGATACACCAAATATTGTTGCACAAACTAACACTTTTTGATATTTGTTAACAGTTGGTGTTTCTTCAACGTTTCCAGCACCTGCGTCAAATGTGAAATATACTCCTCCTAAGTAGCACTATATACCAGTATATCATCCAAATAGATAATAAAAAATGAATCTATAAAATGGTGTAGTATATCATTCATTAATATCATAAAAGTAGTTGGTGCATTTCTAATCTGAAATTGATTGTTAGTTAATGTTGTTCTAATATCAGTTTCAGAATTAACATGAAAGTGCTTTGGTTTGCTTATAATACAAGGGTTTATACATTTGCTTAAGAGTGAAAATTCATTAAACTTGATGAGATTAAGTGTATTTTATGAACTTAAAAGAATCCAAACTCAATGTTGAATAGCAACATAGTAAAACACGGCAAGCATATATAACAGAGAAAAATACACAAGTTTTTAATAAAGGGGTTCACCCCTCCTGGGCTACATTTCCTTGGTCCATCTTCATAATGTGGGCCTTTGTATTAGCTTAAATTGTGAAAATTTGTTGTTTAACATCTCTTGTTGCCTCTGCAACCTGCTCCAATGGATCCAAAACATCAAAATCTACCCAAAATGACTCTTCCTGAGCCAAAATTGGTCGACAACTGCCTCAGTTATGGAAAAACCAATTTTTCTTAGTTTTTCTCCACTAAATCTGGAAGTCCGCCAATTAACTCCACTAAATGTGGAGTTCCACTGGATTTGGCACACTCCGCCAAACCTGCCGCCAAGTTAAGCGCGCGGTTAACTTAAGATAAGTGTAGATTATGGTTAAGATAATCACGATTTAATGCGCTAAGCACGTTTTGTGCTTAAGACCGACGCTTGGTCACGGAGTAGAGTAGCATGGAGAGGGGGTTGGCCCCCTCCTCCACCCAATGGTGGATGCATTACATTTCAAATAGTGTCGCACTCCTTCATATAACAAGGAACATGTAGTATTCTATTGGTAAAGCCTAGCAGTGGTATGGGGAAGGTCGCGGGGTCGACCTCGACCTCCGCCTCTCATTGGTTTTAATACATTTTGTTGTGGAATATATAATATAGTTCAGACTTTACATAAAACTTTGGACTATAATGTTGATATGTCGATACATATATATGTGCCATTCGACTATGGTTTCAGCCAATAGTTCAAACCTTTGTATAAAATCAATAATGTGCCCATTTTGACCTTGTAATAAAATTATCATGCCAACCAACCTTGCCATGGGGGGGCACGTGGTAGCCTCCAGCTACACCACGTGGCCCTTCCCCATTGGCCTAAAATTTCCACCAATAATAAAAATATCCAATGCACCATAAAAATTACAATTTCAGCCTTAGACTAGGAATAAATAAAAAAAATCAATTCCTAGGCGACATCGGTGAATCTGGTGATGACACTTGTCACAGTGTCACTGGCTAAAAACTAGAGAATATTCCTGAGGTGCTGACTGAACTGCCAATTCATCAGTCTCTCACTGTTTTGCACAATTTTTACATGTTTTGGAAAACGAATAACAGACCATAACTTACTCATACAAACTCATTTTTTTATGAAACGAGTTGCGTTGGAATCCTGGTGATGAGCTCTATCCGGTTGTTCACGTCTGAAGCATTTTTAAGAACTTTCATTTTTTAGCTAAATTTTGAGCTCCTGATCATTCCTCCCCACTAGAAGCCTTTTGGACCCCAAAATATACTATCAATTGTTCAGCAGGTGAGGGTACATCTCCCTCTCACTCTCCATCAATTTTTCCTTTGAAGGATTTTTTCCCTTGAGTCCCACTCTAAGGTATTTGACATTCCCTCTTCTTGAAGTTTTGATTCTTCTGTCAAGTATGAGATCTTACTGAATTTCATCAAGATATTCTAGCAAGAAATCATCTATTTATGGCAGCTAAACATGCTCTCCTTGATCATCAATCAAAGGAGGCTCAAACAATCTCAAATTCTCAACATTAACGATAGAATTTATTTTCATATAAGGAGGCAAATCTAGCTTAACTGCATTATTACCAATATTTTCCAGAATTTTAAATGGACCATAATGGATTGGCTTGAACTTTTTACCTTCCCCTTGCAATCTTTCTTTGCTGATATACAACCAAACTTCATTTCCAACCTAGAATTTGTGATCAACACAGTGTTTGTCATGCCTTGCCTTGTAGTTGCTTTGACTCTTTTCAAGTTTCTCTTGCACTGTGTGATGTATCAACTGAATTTTCTCAATGAAAATTCTTGCCTTATCTATGTCACTATGACCATTTATAGCGACATATTTCTCAAAGATAAAGTCCAAAGGTGATCTTTTCAAGTACCCAAAACATGCCTCAAATGGCGATGTGTTTGTGGAAGAATTCTTTGCCCTGTAGTATGCATGTTGAATGTAATGAAACTGTTCATCCAACAACTTGGGATGCTTGCTACAATAACCTCTAAGAAGATGAATAACTTTATTGTTTACCACCTCGGTCTGACCATCTGTTTGCAGATGAAATTTTGTACTCTTCTTCAACTTTTTGTATATCATGTCCCATAATTTTGACCAAAAGTTCCCAACAAAACGGGAATATCGATCACTTACAATAGAAGTAGGAAGGCCAAAATGAACCCATACATTTTGAAAGAAAAAATTAACGGTTTGCTCAGCTGTAATTTTTTTCTTACATGGCATCAAAAGATACATTTTTCTTAACCTATCTACCACAACATATAAGTAATCATAACCTTTCCTTGACATAGGAAGACCACCTACAAAATCCATTGAGATACTCTCCAAAGGATGTGAAGGAACCAGAAGTGGAGTGTACAATCCAATTTTCCTATTACTAGGCTTACTTGTTGCACATAAAGAATGTCCTCTAATAAAACGAGATACATTATGAATCATGTGTGGCCAATAACAATACCTTTGGAGATTCACTATTGTCTTGCCTACACCGAAATGTCCAACAATCAGTGAAGTGTGCACCTCCCTTATGATGTTGTTTCTTTCTCCCTGTGGTATACATAAATTTCCCAAATGATACAACAAACTGTTATGCACATGATAATATAACTCTTCATTTTAGTTTCCTTTACTCAAGCTTTCATGCACATCTTGAAAATCACTATCATATGCATATTGTTCAATGTAACTTTCATGCATAATTGAATTGTGCTTGAGTATAATAGATGAATTTACAATAGGCCTAGAGAGCATATCAACTACCTTATTGTAGATTCCCTTTTTGTACCTGATAACCAAATGAAATTGTTGTAGAAATCCTAGCCATCTGAAATGCCTTGATTGTTGCAGCTTTGACTGTGATTGTAAGTACTGCAATGGCTGATGGTTGGTATGGATAATGGTCTCTTTCCCCATCAATTAGTGCTTCCATTTCTTTAAACTTTGTACCAATGCATATAACTCTTTATCATAGGTGGGATAATTAGTCATAGCTCCATTAAAAATTTCATAATGAAATGAAATTGGCTTACTGTGCTGCATGAGCACTGCTCCCATAGCATAATCACTTGCATCTGTTTGGATCTCAAATGGCTGTCTAAGATCTGGAAGATCCAATACCGGTGTTGAACTTATATTTTTCTTTAAAGCATGAAATTATTTTTGCTAAAAATATCCCCAATGGAAGACTTTCTTGACACTTGTCAATGCATGTAACAGAGCTGCAATGGAAGAAAAATTAGCAATGAATTTCCTCAAATATTATGTCGCCCCAAGAAAGCTTCTTACCTTTGTAACTGTATTGGGCTTGGGCCAATTCAAAATGACCTCTACTTTTGAATGGTCAATCTTCAACTCACCTCCTCCAAAAATGTGTCCCAAATACACCAATAAGTCTTACCAAACTCACACTTTGACATCTTTAAAAATAATTTCTCTTTTTTCAAGACATCAAGTACCTTGTTCACATGCATGACATGTTCTTCTCTTGATTTGCTGAATATAAGTATGTAATCTAAGTAAAAAATGACGAAGTCATCTAGAAATGGTATAAGTGCATCATTCATGACTCTCATGAAATTAGTTGGAGCATTTTTTAGACCAAGTGGCATAACTAACCACTCAAACAATCCTTGTCTAGTTTTGAAAGCAGTTTTCCAAATGTCCTCTTCAGCTATTCTAACTTGATGATAACCACTTCACATGTCTAACTTAGTGAAATATATTTCATACTTCAACTGATATAGAAAATCATCAATGTGTGGGAGTGGGTAGTGATTCTTTACCGTGATTTTATTCAGTGCACGAAAATCGATGCACATGCGCCAAGTCTCATCCTTCTTTGGTACCAAAAAAATTGGTGAACCACATGGCGAAGTAGATGGGTGTATGATAACTTTTCTCAGCAATTATCGAATTTGCTTCTTAATTTCCAAACTCTCCATAATTGACATGTGATACATACCAATGTTTGGAAGTGGAACATTCTGTTGCAACTGAATCTCATGCTGAATTCCCCTCTTGGGAGGTAACCCACTTGGTTCTTGAAAAAACTCGCCATGTTGAATTACCACATCAAACAAATCAGATTTCAATTTTTCATCACATCCTTCAAAATATTCATAGTCAACATCATCCTTTTTCTTGATCATGAGAAGCACAAAAATTTTACTTGCATTAACTAGCCTCTTCATTCGCCCTTCATTAACTAAAGAAATATTCAGTTTCTTGCAATGAGCGCTCACAACATACTCCACCCCATCCTTAAGCAAATGATATTACTTCTTATGGTGATAAAACACCACTTTCATGTCATACAAATATGGATTTCCCAAGATAATCCCGGAAATGTCAAGTGGAACCAAATCTAACTCGACTTCATCAACAAAGTTTGCAGTAATAGCAAATCTAAGTATGCATTTCCTTGTAACCTGTAAATTGGCATTATTAACTATCCAACTCAAAGGGTATTTTTTATGATGCGATATGGTTTCAAGGTTAAGCTTTTTGACTAAGTATTCTGAAATCAAGTTTGCTTGTGACCCACTATCAAACAGTGCATCAATCTTTGTATGATTTAAAATCACTCTAACATGGAACAATTATATCCTTGTGTCTTCATTTGGAGTGTTGTTATGACTATTTGAGGAATTATTACTTGCTATGGCTTCCTTTCCTTTGTTAACCATGGCTATTATCTTGGTCTCATCTCCTGAATTTGATCCAAGATCTTGCTGTGTTGTGGAATTCATCTTTTGTTTCCCTTTGTTATTTGGTTTATTTGGCCTTAGTTTGGGATGTAGTTTCCAACTGTGGGCTTCATCATGCCCCTCTTTGGAAAAATGTTTGCATGTATTTTTCTACCATTCTTTCTTGATGCTTGCTTTCTTCTTTCCCTTCCATTTTCCTCCCTTATCTTTTCCCTTACCCTTGAATGGCTTCTTCTTACTACCCTCTTCCTGAATGTTATTTCCCCTTTCTTCAAGATGCATGGCTTGCACACATACTTAATCTAATTTGTTTGGATTAAACATAAGGATAGTATGTTTCAAGTAGGAATGTAAACCCCCAATGTATTTCAAGAGTGTGTCTTTTGAATTCAAGTTTACTCCTAACAACAAAGCCCTCTTTCTAAACTCCTGAGTGTACTCTTGAACAGTTTGGCCTTTGAGTTTCCTAAAGTTTTGCCAACTCATTATTGATTTTTTCATGTAGGCTAATGGATAAAACTCTCTTTTAATGGAATAAATGAATTCAACCAAAGAAATGGATACCTTACCATGAATTAGCATTTCCTCTTGAGTAGTTGCCTCTCACCAAACTAGTGTTGCTCCTCCTAGCCTTAATGAATCTAACTGGATCTTTACATCGTCCTCTTGTACATTTTGAATTCCGTAGTATACTTCCAATTGACGGATCCAATTTTCTAAATTCTCTGGATTTATTTCACCATTTTACATGGGATGTTCAAACTTAATGTCCAGCTTGAGTAATGGAGTTTTTCCTTTTGGGATTTTTGAATGAGTGTGGGTGGTTTTTGTGGTTGAAGTGGAAGATGAAGATGTTGATGAAGATGATGAGGATGAGGATGGTGGAGATGGAGGTGGATTTCCTCCACTTCCTTTAAAACTCTTCTCTTCATCCTTATTACCATCTGAAGATCCTTCTCCATCTGGAGGCTTAGAACTTTCTCCTGCTCTTTCTGCAGTGAATGCATCAAACATGTTTTTAACCATTCTTTGTATGTCTTTGAAGTCTCTCTTAACATCCTCTTTTTCTTAATTTCCATGAATCTCTCCAACTCCTGACATAATGGCTAAGGATTCAAGCTCAATCTCTAATGCTTGTACCTCTTCAATCACTTCAGCTTATTGTGTACCTCTTCAATCTCAACTGCTGGAGATGGAACTTGAGGTGCTTCAAGTGCAACTTTGAGTGGAAATTTGGGTGAAGATGATGCTTTCTCAGCTCTCTTTATTCTTGTCCTAATCTCGAGACTTACAACCAATAAATTCCCTTCTCCTCTCTGCAACTTTAACCTTGTAAGCATCACAAAATTGCAACTATTAAAACCCTTATTGCACAATCTCAAGCAAAGAAAGCAATAAACCTTTAGCAACCTTGTGCTCTAATGCCAACTTGATCTAAAATTGATTATTAGTTAATGTTGTGCTAATATCAGTTTCAGAATTAACATGAAAGTTCTTTGGTTTGCTTATCATACAAGGGTTTATACATGTTCTTATGAGTGACAATTCATTAAAATTGATGAGATTAAGTGTATTTTATGAACTTAAAAGCATGGAAACTCAATTTTGAATAGCAGCATAATAAAACACAGCAAGAAAAAATAACATAGACAAATACGCAAGTTTTTGATGAAGGAGTTCACCCCTCCTGGGCTACATCTCCTTGGTCGAGCTTCATAGTGTGGGCCTTTTTATTAGCTTCAATTGTGAAAAAACTGTTGTTTATAATCTCTTGTTGCCTCCACAACCTGCTCCAATTGCTCCAAAACATCAAAATATACCCCGAATAACTCTTCCTAAGCCAAAATTGGTCTAAAATTGCCTCAATTATGCCAAAACCAAATTTTCCTAGTTTTTATCCATTAAATCTAGAATTCTGCCAGTTAACTCCACTAAATGTGGAGTTCTGCCGAATTTGGCGCACTCTGCCAAACCTGCCACCAAGTTAAGCGTGCATTTAACTTAAGATAAGTGTGGATTATGGTTAATATAAACATAGTTTAATGCGCTAAGCACATTTTGTGCTTAAGCCCGGTGCTTGGTCACGAAGTAGAGTTGCATGGATAGGGGGCAGGCCCCTTCCTCTGCCAAACAGCGGATGAAATATATTACAAATAGTGTTGTGCTCCTTCATATAACAAGGAACATGTAGTAGTCTATTGGCAAAGCCCAGCGGTGGTATGGGGGAGGTCGTGAGGTCGACCCCGACCTCCGCCCCTGCTTGGTGTTAATACAGTTTGTTGCAGAATATATAATATAGTTCAGACTTTACATAAAACTTTGGACTATAACTTTGATATGTCAATACATATATATGTGCCATTCGACTATGGTTTCGGCCAATAGTTCAAACCTTTGAATAAAATCAATAATGCGGCCAATTCGACCTTGTAATAAATTATCATGCAAACCAACCTTGCCATGGGAGGGGGCATGTGGCAGACTTCAGCTGTGCCATGTGGCCCTTCCCCGTTGGCCTAAAATTTCCACCAATAATAAAAATACCCAATGCACCATAAAAATTGCAATTTCAACCTTGGACTAGGAATAAATTTTAAAAAATCAATTCCTAGGCAACATCGGCGAATCTGGTGATGACACTTGTCACGGTGTCACTGGCTGAAAATTGGAGAATATTCCTTGAAGATTCTTGAGGTGCTTACTGGACTGCCAAGTCATCAATCTGTCAATGTTCTGCACAATTTTTACATGTTTGGGAAAATGAACAATAGACCATAACTTACTCATACGAACTCATATTTTGATGAAACGAGTTGTGTTGGAATCTTGGTGACAAGATCTATCCGGTCATTTAGGTCTAAAGAATTTCTGAGCACTTTCATTTTTTATCTAAATACTAAGCTCCTGATCAATTTCATAGGCCAAATGGCATGACTAACAACTCATACAAACCTTTCATGGTTTTGAAAGCGGTCTTCCAAATATCTTCTTTGACTCGAACCTGGTGATATCCAAAATTCAAGTCCATCTTGGTGAAGTAATTTTCTTGTTGAAACTGGAAAATTCTCTATCTTAGGCAGGGGGTATCTATTCTTGAGAGTGGCTTTATACAATTCCCTATAATATATACACATCCTCCAAGTCCCATCCTTCCTTGGCACAATGATGATGGATGACCCACATGATTATGTACTCAATCGAATGACACCTTGTTCCAGTAGCTACTATAACTTTTTATTCACCTCACTTGCTTCTATAATAGACTACTTGTACAACCCAATATTTGGAAATGGGGAGTCTGTAAATAGTTGGATCTCATGGTCCAATTCTCTCTTATGTGGTAACCCTTTAGGCTCTCGGAACACATCCTTGTATGTCTATAACAACTCCTCGAATTTTTGTTTATGTTTCTTATTACACCCCTCATGGGGTGCCTTGCCTCTTATTGACTCCTCTTCAGACTAACTTTCTCTTAAAAACAATAAAACATATTTCTTGTTGGAACTGATCAATTTCTTGGCTTGTTTGGAACTTACCAATGAATTTTTTTTACTTTCCTTTGGGCGCATTGATGATAAACTGTTTTCCATCCTTGACGAGTTGGTATTGTTTGGCTATCCTCATGAGTATTGCATCTTGCATGTACATGTATGGACTTCAGAATCCACATGCATCAAGGGGAACCACATCTAGATCTACGTCATCAATAAAATCAGCAGTGATAGAAAATCTAAGTTTGCATTGTTTTGTTACCTTCAACTCTGCATCCTTATTTACCCATCTCAATGGATATGGGTTTGGATGATCATGAACTTCCAACCATAACTTCTTGACCAGCTCTGTTTCAATGAGATTTGCTTGCGATACCGAGTCAAACAAAGCGTCAATCTTCATCTTCTTGACCCGTATTTTTGTATGGAAGAGTTTAGTCATTTCTTTCTCTTCCTGTTACTGAAGGCTACTCAAATTCACCTCCTTCTACACTAACATACAGAAAATCTTCTCGTCCACATCTAATTTTATTTCAACTTGATTTCTCGAATCCATGGCCATGAGATTCTTCTTCTTGTTATATTTCTTCTTTTTCTTTGAGTTTAGCTCTAGATGCAACTTCCAACACTTCTCCTTTGTATGGCCACCAATGTTGCAGTGGTTGTAGTGGTTGTTAGGATCTTTGCACTGGAGTTTTATGGTTGTCGTATTTTTATCTTTTCCCCATTTTTGTTTCTTCTTCCCCTCCTTAGAAGCTTTGTGTTTCTCCTTTTACTTCAATCCACTTGATTGCACTCTTTTCGGGCCTATGTTCTTTAGGTATTGTGCTTGTACACAAGCCTCATCCACTAATTTTGGATTGAACAGCATCACTTGCTCACACAGATGGTGATGTAGACCCCACAAATACTTGAGGAGTACATTTTGGTTCTTTGGAGATATACCCAACATTATATCTGTCTTCCTAAATTCCGTGGTGTACTCATACACGGCATTATAGAAATTATGAGGTATAAAATGGGCCTCCTAAGAAAAATGTTCAAACAAAATAATTTTATAAGAACCAATAGGATTCAAGATAATGATGTCAACCACAGGGGATGATTCACCGTTTTTGGGGTAAAAAAGTAAAAAATAATAATAAAATAATAAAATTGTTTTTTCAACTTTTCTCCCTAAGGTTTTACTTAAATTTCGAGTGGTAGTACTCATTCGATGCAAAAGTTAATTCCTCATCCAAGGAGTACCCATGTTGCATACTTTCGAGGGACCTTGCTACATGAAAAATGGGAAAAACATGAAAAACATGATTGCAATCACATTTTTTCATGTATTTCTCATTTTTCATGTAGCAAAGTCCATCCAAAGCATGCAACATGGGTACTCCTTGGATGAGGAATCAAATTTTGCATCCAACAAATGTTTCCGCTCGAAATAGTAAACCCATAGGGAGATAAGCTGAAAATATGAGATGAAAATTTTATTTTTTCCCTTTAAAATTTTGATGATGTAATCATCTTATATTATTATTTCCACTATTGTTTTATAATTTCCTTAAGAGACCCATTTTATACCTCAAAATTCCCCTAATGTTTGGCCCGACTTTTTCATGAAGTAATGCCAACGAATCCACTAGTCCTCCATATACCCAATGGGATAAAAATATGACTTAATGAGGGTTTTGAAATCCTCTCACTTAGTCACTAGAGATTCTCCCTCTAACCTTTTGGTTTCCATGTGGATCTCCCACCAAGTTAGTGCATCACCCTCGAATTTTAGTCACGTGAATGATTTCTTTTTCCCTTCCTCGATCTGATAGATGCTAAAATAAACTTCCAGTTGTTGCAACCAGTGGTTCATCTTCAAAGTGTCGATCTTGTCGTGGTATGGATTGATATCGACTTTTGCTTCCATTTTAAACAAGGATTGATAAATGACACTCGAATTGGGTTGATCTTTTATGGGTTCTTTCTTCGATTGGTTCTTTGTGTCTTCCTGATCTCCTGATTCCCCTCCTGATGTTTCCTCTGCAGCATTCAAACCCCCATCTTCTCCAAATATCCTCATCTCATTTCTTCGGGTCACCATGAGGAGGTTTACATTGCGATTAATATATGGGACTTGTTGTTCCATCTGCCTAAACCTCACCTATGCAGGATCATGAGGTTCGTTTACAAATACGTCGTCCATGATTAGGGTTTTACGATTTTCGACCCCGTCGCTCTAGATCCCTACAATCTCCACAAAATACCCAAAGAAACCTGCTCTAATACCAAATTATCTGCAAACTGCCATGGATATTTCATAAGACGGTTATTCACAACATATCTGATAATAATATATTAAAATACTAAAATTTTACATTATTACAATTTTCTTAAACTTGAAGATATGTAGATTTAACTATAATTAGTGCATGCATGTGAGTATAAATTATGCAAAAAAGTAGAGAACGACAAAATAAACTCACACACACACATAAGACACAATATATTCTCTCTTGGATACCCTTTCGAGATAAAATCCAGCTAGAATATGAGGTCGCTTTCCTCTCTTTCTCTGTTTGGAAATATCACTGCAAATACAAAGAAGTAATGCTTGTGGCCCGTGGGATGTTATAGTGCACAGATCCTCTCCATGTGCTCTACCTCCTATCTCTCCTGGATATCTTTGCTAAGTTATGGAACAAAATTCTCTCTAAATCATGGAATGCCTCTTCCTCCTAGTGGCTCGGTTATAAAATAGCTCGATAGCCTAATAGTGGTTAATTTTGACTACATCAACTCTTCACTAGAGTTACAAAATATTCTCTTCTAGAGTATTTTACATCACAAACACGTGGCTAACCCCTTTTCCATGAATAATGGGTTCTGACACGACATCCTCCCAAACTATAGGTGTGAAAACAGGAAGGTCAACTTCTAAGTGGCATAACTTTTGCATACGGACTCTGAATGATGTGCTTCTTGCCCTATTGGAAATATATTTGTGTGTAAAATAGCTTGAAAATGTGTTACGCAAAAGAGGTGAAGTTTTACCCTAAAAAAGCATCGTTTTATGCCTCAAAACTCTCCCGGGAGTTTTCAAACCTCGTTTCACCAAACTGGGTCTCATCAGTAAAAACAGCCTCGTGAGATTATTCCTCCACTTTTTCTACACCAAATGCATCAAGATGGATGAAAAACAATATAATGATCCAATTCGGATCACACCTCCCCATTTTTGGAGGATTTTGGTCCACAAAAGCTTTTACTGAATGAGGTGAGGAGTTTTTTCCTCCACCTTCTCTCTAGTGCACCATTTATCTTTGCCTAGAAGTTGTCCCTTCAAGCCAATCTGCCAAAGGTCATGTTCCCCCTATCCTGTAGTTTTGGACCTCTTCTACAAAACTATATCTTCTATCAACTTTGCCTAAGCGTCTAGTGCCAAATCCTCTACATAAGGTAGGACTTGTTCCTCTTCCTAATCTAGCATGGAAGGCTCTTAGAGTTTCAAATTCTCTACATTCACAACTGAGTAAAAGAGAATATATGGTGGTAAACTGAGTCGATAGGAATTATCACACACCTTTTCCAGTATCTAAAAGGGACCATACATCAGAGCCTTGATTTTATTACCAGGCCCCTGTAGCCTCTCCTTGTCCAACTTTAACCATACTATGTCTCCCACCTTGAATGACTTCTCTGTTATGTGCTGGTCATGCCTGGCCTTATACTTCCCTTACAACTTCTGCAGTGTTTCTTGTACCTGTAGATGGATTTTCCTGACCTTATTTATAAAAATTTTAGCCCTCAAAGCATCTCCTATAATATCTTCCCTCACTCCTCCTTTTTTCCCATATGCAATATCCAAAGGTGAAGGTGGAAAATATCCAAAACAAGTCTCAAATGGGGAATTTCTTGGGAATTTCTTGTAAGAATGTTATATATATATACCATATTTTCATCCTAGGTCTTCGAATGCTTCTGGTTATATCCCCTCATAAGTTGCACCAAATTCCTGTTGACTAGTTTTGTTTTTCCATATTTCTGTGGATGGAAAGTTATAGACCTCTTTAACTTCGTGTCCATCATCTCCCACAATGTATTCAAGAATGCACTGAGAAATATTGCATCCATGTCTGAAATGATGCTCCTTGGGAAAAAACACATACCTCTACAAGTTAGCCATGGTCTTCCTTATACCAAAGTGCCCTGCAACCTTGGAGGTGTGAGCCTCTATGATCAGCTGCAATCGCTCACCTTTGGGAACACATAACTTATCCAGCGTGTAGAGTAACCCATCCTGGAGATGGTAGTCAACCGTGCTATCGCCATTGTGCACATGACTCTAACTCTACAACTATTGATACACCTTCTTAAAGTCCTCGTCTTCTAAATATGCATATCTGTATGAATCATGGGTGAATGGCCTCATGTGCGTAGGAGTCCCCAAAGTTGGCGACTTTAAAAGCATGTCGGCCAACTTGTTTGTGTTTCCCTTCTTATACTTGATTACCAAATGAAACTGTTATGAAAACCCCATCCACTTGTAATGTCTTGTCTAATGTAGCTTACTCTAGGCCTGCAAGGACTGTAACGATTGGTGATCTGTGTGGATTATTGTCTCCTGTCCCATCAAATAGTTCTTCCACTTCTTCACAACTTCCAGTGTGGCATAGAGCTCCTTATCGTAGGTTGGGTAGTTAAGGACTACCCCATGAAAAACTTTATAATGGTAGCACATAGGCCTTCCTCCCTGCATCAAGACATCTCCCATAGAATACCCACTTGCATATGTCTCCACTTGAAAGGGTCGTTGCAATTTTGGTAGTACCATGACTAGTGTTTGACTGATCTTCTTCTTTAGCTCCTGGAAAGCTTTTTGCTGACCTTTTCCCCACTGGAAACTCTTGCCACTTACTGTTATGGCGTGGAGAAGTGTTGCTATCGCTGAAAATGAGACTATGAATTTCCTCAGGTACTATGTTGCCCCAATGAAACTCTTGACCTCGGAAACATTAGTAGGAACCAACCACTTCATGATGGCCTTCATCTTGGAAGGAACTATCGTCACCTCTCTTCCACCAATCACATACCCCAGATACACCAAATATTTTTTTACAAAGTCAAACTTCTTGAGATTTGCTGGTAGTTAGTGCTTCTTCAATGTTTCCAGTACCTGCTTCAAATGTGAAATACGATCCTCCCAGGTAGCACTATATACCAATATATCATCCAAATAAACAATAACATATGAATATATAAAAGGGTGCAGCATATCATTCATTAATCTCAGAAACATAGTTGGTGCATTACGTAGGCCAAATGGCATTACTAACCACTCATACAAACCTTGTCTGGTTGTGAAGGTGGTCTTCCAAGTATCTTCTTCTTTGACTCAAACCTGGTGATATCCAGAATTCAAGTCCATCTTGGTGAAGTACTTTTCTTTCTACAATTGATATATAAAATCGTTTATCCTGGGCTAGGGTTATTTGTTCTTAAGTGTGATTTTATTCAATGCCCTGTAATCTATACACATCTACAAAGTCTCATCTTTCTTTGGAACAATGATGATGGGTGACCCACATGGTGATGTACTCAGTCAAATGACACTTTGTTCCAGCAATTGTTGCAACTGATTCTTCACCTCACTTGCTTCTATAACATACTTCCTTACAATCCAATATTTGGCAACGGGGAGTCTAGCAATAGTTGGATCTCATGCTCCACTTCTCTCTTAGGTGGTAATCCTTTAGGCTCTCGGAACACATCCTTGTATGCGTGTAATAACTCCTCCAATTATTGTTTACATTTCTTAGTACACCCCTCCAAGGATGTCTTTCCTCTTATTGACTCCTCTTCAAACTGAATTTCTCTTAAAAGCAATAAAACATACTTCATGTTGGAACTAATCAATTTCTTGGCTTGGTTGGCACATACTAGTGAAATTTTCGACTTGCCTTTTTGCGTGTTGATGATGAACGATTTTCCATCCTTGATGAGCCAATATTGGTTAGCTCTCTCCTCATGAATATTCATCTCACATGTACATGTATGGACTCCGAAATACAACTCCACATACATCAAGGGGAACCATATCTAGATCTACTTCATCAATAAAATCAGCACTAATAGCAAATATAATTTTGCATTTTTTGTTAACTTCGGCTCTGCATCCTTATTTACCCATCCTAATGGATATGGGTTTGGATTATCACGAACTTCCAGCCCCAATTTCTTGACTAGCTCTGCTGCAATGATATTCGCCTGCGATCTTGAGTCAAACAGAGCATCAATATTCATCTTCTTGACATGTATCTTTATATGGTAGAGTTTGGTAATTTCTTTCTCTTCCTATTACTGAAGGCTACTCAGATTCACCTTATTCTGCATTGACATACAGACAATATTCTCATCCACATCTGAGTTTCATTCAACTTGATTGCTCGAATCTGTGGTGATGAGATTCTTCTTCTTGTTATCCTTCTTCTTGTTCTTCGAATTTAGCTCTCGATTCAATTTGCAACAATTCTCCTTTGTATGTTCATCAATGTTGCAGTGGTTGCTAGGATTTTTGCACTAGTGTGTTGTGGTTGTTGTCTTTTTATCTTTTCCCCCTTTTTTCTACTTCTTCCCCTCCTTAGAAGCTTCATGTTGCTCCTTTTGCTTCGATCCACTTGATTGTGCTCTTTTCAGGCCTATGTTCTCCAACTATTGTGCCTATACACAAGCCTCACCCACCGATTTGGGCTTGAACAGTATCACTTGCTCACGGAGATTGCTATGCAGACCCTCCAAATACTTGAGGAGTACATATTATTTCTTTGGAGAGATACCCAACATTATATCCATCTTTCTGAATTTCATGGTGTACTCTTGCACGCCATTAGGAGAATTTTGAGGTCTAAAATGGGCCTCCTAAGATAAATGTACAACCAAAATAAACTTTATAAGAACCAATAAGATTCAATATGATGATGTTAACCATGGGGGATGATTCACCATTTTTGGAGTACAAAAATAAAAGGATTAAAAAATAATAAAATAATAAAACTAATTTTTCAACTTATCTCCTTAAGGTTTTACTCAAATTTCGAACGGAAGTATTGGTTGGATGTAAACTTTAATTCATCATCCAAAGAGTGCCCATGTTGCATACTTTCGATGGAACCTGCTACACAAAAAATACATGAAAAAAAATATTACAATCATGTTTTTCTTGTATTTCTCATTTTTCGTGTAGTAGGGTCCATTGAAGGTATGCAACATGGGTACTCCTTGGATTATGAATAAAATTATGCATCTAAAAAGTGTTCTCGCTCGAAATTTGAGTAAATCCATAGGGAGATCAGTTGAAAATGTTTATGCTTCATTCACTCCCCTTAATACCATTAGAAATTCTCTTAGATCTGTGAAGGACCCTAAAGACATGAAAGGAGTCTACTCAATACCTTGTTCATGTGGGATTCCTACATTGGAGAGATTGGTCGCTCCATTAACTAGAGGATCCAGGAGCAGGCAGCAGACATTAGGCATAATCGTTCTCGCTCCTCAACTCTCGCTGAACATGCAGAGAAATCCAAGCACCATGTCTGCATCGAGGATTCTAAATTCGTTGCTAGGGTTGATCAATTCCACCATATGAAGCTTAGAGAGGTCATAGAGATTGAGAAACATGCAATTAACCTCAATAGGAATGATGGTTGGGAATTGAATAAAATCTGGATTCTTACTCTCTATTCTTGATTCCCTCTTTGGTCCTTTTTTTTATGAAATAAAAAATTTTAATTGATTATTCTACTCTATTCAAATAAAAATATTATACTCCCTCCGATGAGTTTTTCTTTTAATTATTTAATATTTTAATTATTTATTTTCAAATAAAATAAATATTAAACTTAATATAATAAATATTTAAACTTTGTAATAATAGAAAATTATTTAATTCTTAATATAATATTCTTATAATATTATTATTATTATATTTAATATAGTTGTATTTGATTAAATAAATAATGGTTAACTCCAATCGGCTTAGTTATAACCAAAAATTTATTAATTTAATAACTAATTACCAATGGCTAATACCCAACTAATTTACAGTGATTAATTCCTAACGACTAAATTTGGACCCCGATGCATCACTGCTATTTATTCTGAAAGATTGATAGATTTTTTCACCTTTGTCTTGAGGATGAACCACATTAGTTGGTTTGAAGCGTCGATCAAATCCTAATGATTTGATTAATTTGAAAGACATTCTCTTTAACAATATGGATCACAAAAGTCTAAGATCTAACGATATAATCTAATCGTATTTTAATAGTTCCACTATTATTTTATAATTTCCTGAGGAGGCCCATTTTAGACCTCAAAATTCCCCTAATGTTTGGCCTGGCTTTTGCCTGAAGTAATGCCAACGAATCCACTGGTCCTCCACATACTCAATGGGATAAAATTGTGACTTAATGTGTAGTATTCCCTTTCTTGATCCAGTCAAAGTGGATAGAATCAATCCATGGTACTTACCGTGGTATTTTCCCATGGTATTGACCCATAGTATTTCTTATTGGTATTGACCCATCAAGCCTATAAAAGGGGAGAGAAGCTAGGCATTTAGAGCATTCTAGATTATCTATCTTATTATGTTTGGGTTGAGAACTTGGTCTAGCTAGTTCTATTATTGATCCCGGGACGAAAACCCAGCGATGATGTTTATGTGGTGGATCCATGCATGATTCATAAGTGGGCTTCAATTTCTTATATTTGTCATTTTCAAGCAGTTGTGCATGCCATTTGTAGGATTTTATGGTATGGGCATGTATTTTACTTTCAGTGAATAATAATATAAATAATGGGTTGCATTTCTTGTGTTCTGGTTCTTGGTGAAATATTTTATTAAATGAGAACACTAAGATGTTTCAGATCTATCAAAATTTTTATTTTTTGGAATCTTGCAGTGGTATCATAGTTGTGCATCCTGCCAGCCTGAGAGTTTTATGCAAGGAACTTCGGTGAAATTTAATTTTCACCATAGCCAGCATTTCTCACTTCGGTGATATTTATCACCCTAGTTGGATTTTTATTTTTCAGTATATTATTTTATTGGGATAAATAAGTGAAGGGAAAATCATTTATAAGTCTGTGGGTTAAATTTGTGAAAAGGTTATATTCACGGTCGCCTCTTCTCTCAGTAAAATCATAGCCTTAATAGCACCGCTATTTCCCTACAATGATGACATCATGAGGAGGACTTTTCAAGTAATGGTAGAAGCACTCCAAGGGTTGGAAAACACCACTGTTCTTACTTTTTTCCAGAAGCGTACAATTTTGGAATGCATGGAGAAATTCAGATTTGGTATGCTTATGCTAGATCTAGAGTGTGATTATTTAATCCTTTAGATGCTCCAATACTTCTGTAATGGAATTACAATGTCTCATCCAAACTTCATCAAAACAGACATGCAAAATATCATGTCTCCGATCTTAAGAGAAGACAGGGCCATCTGCGAATAATTGAGATCCAAATTGTTGGCCATTTGGAGGAAGGAGCTAATTGCATCACCTACTGCTTATGAACTAGTTGAGGGGTTGATCAAACAGAGCATCAAACTACTTAGAAAGAAATACTTAGAAAGAATTTAACCAAGGAGGAACTAACAAAGATTTGTGGAGACATCAAGAATGAACTAAGGAGGAAAGGCTTATGCTTTGTATGCAAGGGAGTTTGGGCACTTAACCATTCATGTCCAGATAATAAGGAGGCGACAAGGGTAGAAAAATTAGAGACTTCTTTAGATCATGGGGATTCATCCATAGATGTGTTCGTTGGTTTTCAGGAGAGGGCCTATGAAGGATCTGAGCAATCAAGTACAAATGGTGAGCAGCAACACCATGTTCTTCAGAGAAACTTGCAAGACAAGTTGATCGATCAGATTGACAAAGTACATGATGAAAGGAAGGATGTAATTCCTCTTGATGATGTGGTAGTTGAGTCTATAAATACATCGGAGGAAATTTATAAAGAGTATGGGCAGTCAAGTATAAACAACAGTCCACCAGTACATCCATGTTAGACAACCAAAAAGGATGGACAATTTATCCTCACATGTAAAGAGGTCCAAGAAGAATACACTCAAGGAGAATCAAAGGAGGAGCCAGCCTTAATAAATTGATATGATAAGCATGATCATGCAGGGCAGTAGGACAAATATAGTATGCATGATGGGTATGATCACGAGGAGAAACATGACAAACATAATGTGCAAAATGGACCATTCCTAGAGAGTTGGTCAAAGGCTCAAGTTGAAGACATGGTCATTGGGCATCGGGTACAAACAGATACAGAGGCAGGCAGCACAGTACTAGAATTTCCAATAGAAGGCTTTCGAGAAAGGATCAAGCATTTCAAGACAGATCTTATGTTGTTGAAGCAGAAAGTCTGGACAGTCCGAGACACTGCCTTACAGGAGAACAGAAAAATTGAGGAACTCATAGGGGTATGTGCCAAATCATCGACCAAGCTGTCTAGTATTGAGGAACAACTCAAGTCCCTCACAAGGCCACATGAGGAGTACAATTGGGAGTCCCATAGCAGCACTTTACAGGAATACATAGATAAGGCTTGCAACACCAACAACCCACCTTTATACATTGAGAAGAGCAAGGTAGAGTTCTCCAAATACATCATCTTGGGTAACCAAGTAGAGCAGCATGAATCAAGCATCGAACAACATCAACATAGTATATTTGCAGATATTCATTCTTGCCCAAGTATGGATTGGCGAGAGATTATGAGTTGGTATTCTATTGATGGGTTGATTATTTGGAGGATACCCATAGCTAGGGGAAAATTACAGCTAGGACCATTTGGTGCGGTCAGCGATGGAGAGTTGAAATGGTACCATAACCCACAGGTCCCAGGATTTAGGTGGCATTGGGATCCAGGAGAATCCATTGGGGGAAGGATTGGCCAAAGGATTGTTTGGGATCCAGGTAAACCTATTGAGGGAGGGATTGGTCAGAGGATTGTTTGGGATCCAAGTATTGAAGGATCCATTCAGGACCATTCAACATGGAGGGATGGAACAATGCATCGGATTGTATGGGATCCTGGTATCAATGTACAAATGCTTTTGTTGTGGATAGAAGTGGATTGCTTGAGGACAAGCAATCTTTGGGCGGGAGGATTTGTAATATTCCCTTTCTTGATCCAGTCAAAGTGGATAGAATCAATCCATGGTACTTACCATGGATTTTTCCCATGGTATTGACCCATGATATTTCTTGTTGGTATTGACCCATCAAGCCTATAAAAGGGGAGAGAAGCTAGGCATTTAGAGCATTCTGGATTATCTATCTTATTATGTTTGGGTTCAAAACTTGGCCTGGCCAGTTCTATTATTGATCCTGGGACGAAAACCCCGCGGTGATGTTTATGTGGTGGATCCATGCAGGATTCACAAGTGGCCTTCAATTTCTTATATTTGTCATTGTCAAGCAGCTGTGCATGCCATTTGTAGGATTTTATGGTCTGGGTATGTATTTTACTTTCAGTGAATAATAATATAAATAAATGGTTGCATTTCTTGTGTTCTGGTTCTTGATGAAAGATTTGATTAAATGAGAACACTAAAATGTTTTATATCTATCCAAATTTTTATTGTTTGGAATCTTACATAATGAGAGTTTTGAAATCCTCCCACGTAGTCACTAGAGGTTCTCCCTCCAACCTCAAGGTTTTCATGTGGCTCTCCCACCAAGTCAATGCATGGCCCTCTAATTTCAGTCGTGCAAATGAGATCTTTTTCCTTTCCTCGATTTAATGGACGCTGAAATAAACTTCCAGTTGTTGCAACCAGTGGTTCATCTTCAAAGCATCGATCTCATCGTGGTACAACTTGATATTGACTTTTGCTTCCATTTTAAACAGGGATTGGTTCACGACACTCAAACTAGGTTGATATTTTCCGGGTTATTTCTTCGGTTGGTTCTCTGTGTCTTCCCAATCTCTTGATCCCCCTTTTGATTTTTCCTTTTCATTCAAACCCCCATCTTCTCCAAATATCCCCAGCATATTGCTTAGGGTCATCATGAGGAGGCTTACATTGGGGTTAATATCTGCGACTTGTTGTTCCAGTTGCGTAAACCTCGCCTCTGCAAGATCACGAGTTTCATTTACAGATTCGTCAGCCATGATTAGGGTTTTACGATTTTTGGTCCCGCTGATCTAGATCCCTACAATCTTGACAAAATACCCAAAGAAATCTGCTATGATACCAAATGATCCGTAAACTTCTGTGGATATTCCACTAGACAACTCGTCACAACAGATTTGATAATAATATATTAAAACACTGGAATTTTACATTATTATAGTTTTATTAAACTTTGAGATATGTAAATTTAATTGTAATTAGTGCATGAAAGTGAATATAAATTATGCAGAAAAGTAGAGAATGACAAAATAAACTTACACACACACACATAAGACACAAGATATGCTCTATGATAAAACCTTTCGGGAGAAAACCCAAATGGAAGGTGAGGTCGCTTCGCTCTCTTTCTCTCTAGAAATATGGCTACATGTACAAAGAAGTAATGCTTGTGGCCCGTGGGCTGCTACAATGCAAAGATCCTCTATGTGTGCTCTACCTCCTATCTCTCTTGGCTATCATTGCTCAACTATGGAACAAAATTCTCTCAAAAGAATGGAATGCCTCTTCTGCCTAGTGGCCCGGTTATAACACAATCTGATAGCTTACTAGTGGTTAATTTTGACTACATCAACTCTTAACTAGAGTTACAAAATAGACTATTCTAGAGTCTTTTATATCACAAACACATGACTAGCTCCATTTGCATGAATAATGGGAGCTAACACAGCATCCTCCCAAACTATAGGTGTGAAAACAGGAAGGTCAACTTCTAAGTGGCATAACTTTTGCATACGGACTCTGATTGATGTGCTTCTTGCGTAGTTGGAAAGATATTTGTGTGTAGAATAGCATAAAAAAGTGTGGCGCTAAAGCGCCAAAGTTTTACCCCTAAAAAACGTCGTTTGATGCCTCAAAACACTCCCTGAAGGTTTCAGACCTCGTTTTGCCAAACTAAGTCTTGTCGGTAAAAATGGTCCCATGAGCTTATTCCTCCACTCTCTCTACTCCAAATGCATCGAGATGGATGACAAACAATATAATGATCCAATTCAGATCAGCAATTGTTTGTCCACTGACTCCAGATAAGGAGGCTCTACCGCAAGAACAAGAGCAGACAAATTTCCCTGAGCCATTTCGCCATCAAACCCCGCATCCACACCTTCATCGTCAACAACCCCTGCCTTGTCGCCTCAGCCCACCATTTCCCCATGGGGAGATACATTATGTCGTGCTCGCCCTCTCTAATGAAACATACCTCGAGATGGTCCCAATTGCCAAAACCACTCAAATACCACCCCCTTAAGCACCAAGAAATACCATAGTCCCCTCCTTACAACAATTTGTGATATGGAACCCCTCCAACCCAACAAAACAATAACACAAAATTACAATACTTGTGCCCTCGAATTACCCAAGATGTCGTCAGGGCACCACCAGAGAGTGATTCTTTTTAGGAGGGAAGCCAAAGACACATAAATTCAACTCCAAACTACATACTCAAGGAAACCCACAAACCCAACTCCATAACGTAAACCACTAGACGCTTCTAACACTTCACTAAGAAACACAAAGCACTTAAAAAGAGGAAACACGGAAGAATCTAATAACCACCACCCCCAATGTCCAACATAGCGAGGATAAAGTGCAATGATACAAATCAAGTACACCAGAAGATGTTCCCCCTCCTTCTGGATAACTACAACAATGTTGTGCCAAAGAGACCCACTCCACACCACGACTAGGCAACCTCTGGGGAATTGTTCACACCACCCTGCACCAAGGTCCCAAACTCTGTAACTCAGTGCCTCGATCTCACTAGGACAATCACCCCATCGCATAACATGCACTTTCCTCCCTACGACACTCAGGCTACCAAGCATGCACAAGGTGGAAACTTGTGCATACACGATGATGCCTTCGCCACCTTTCAATTCTCCCATATCCAAACAGATGATTCGCCGAAGGTAAACCATCTTCCAAAATATGGACAGCAAGGCCATCCTCTCAAACTTTCAAGGTGTTTTCCGCCCCTCCCTCCACTTGTCTCAATGGCTCATTATAAGTTGTTAGACTGGACTACAAGAGTAACCTCCCCTCGCTTACCTCATTTATTTCGCCGCCTTCAATCACCCCCAGGTTCTCTTTATATAGAGATATATATGAATTTAATATTGAAATAAATAATTTAACATGGATATTATTCATTATGGTTGAAATTAAAATAATGTTTTTCCTTAATTCACTATATATAAATATTGAAGAATTTGATATTAAAATAAATAAATTACTTAACATGGATATTCAAACAATTTACATAAGTCTCTAATAGAAATATCCTTAAAATTTATATGAATTATACATCTTCCTCACATTTCAAAGTGAAAGTATAATATATTTTTACTTTTAATTACTTTATCTCTTTGAAGTTGATATAAATTTATCTTACACATTGAAATACTTCATTTCTTGTTAAGAATAAGAGTAAATATTTGTGCATCTCTTTCACATTGATTTTAATATTAACAACTCAGTGGAAGTACAATTGTTGATTGTTTACAATGCTTTAAACTAAATCGAACCAAATATGTATATTCATTTTTTTACTAAAACGAACCAAATACGCTGCTACATTGTTTAGGAAACATAGTGAGGTCAAATATTTATACATCTCTTTCACATTGATTTTAATATTAACAACCAAGTGAGTGGAAGTACAATTGTTGATTATTTACAATGCTTTGCTTTAAACTAAAAGCAACCAAATATGTATATTCATTTTTTTACTAAAAAGAACCAAATATGTTGCTACATTGTTTAGGAAACATAGTGAAAGTACAATACTAACCAAATATGTATATTCATTTTTTTTAATTATTGCTACATTATGTTGTTAAGAACTTCCAGAGAACTGTGTATTATGATTGAAGAGACCTTGATTATTTACAATGCTTAAAATGAACCAAATACGTATATTCATTTTTTTATTATTATTTCTACATTATGTTGATGAGAACTTTTGAAGAATTGTGTATTATGATTGAAGAGACCTTCAATATCGAAGTTTCTGGTGATCACCCAGCTTCTTCAGGAAAGAGAAGCTTAAGGTCAAATAAAAGCTTAGCTACATTGTTTTGGATTTTAACATTAACAACACATTGATAATTATTAATAATTTATAATGTTTTTAATTAAAACTAACCAATTTTTTTTTTTTTAATTCGCACATTATTTTTTATGAAGAGAATAATTTATTTTTATTTTCAAATTTTTTTATTAAAAGAATATTTTATTTTTATTTTCAAATAAACAAATGTCAATTTAAAGTTATAAATTTCACATTATTTTGTATTAAAAGAATAATTTATTTTTATTTTCAAATTTTTTTATTAAAAGAATATTTTATTTTTATTTTCAAATAAACAAATGTCAATTTAAAGTTATAAATTGTCCTTGACACATTATTTTTTATTAAAAATATATTTTATTTTTATTTTCAAATAAACAAATGTTAATTTAAAGTTATAAATTGTCCTTGATACATTATTTTTTATTTAAAAAAATATTTTATTTTTATTTTCAAATAAACAAATATAAATTTAAAATTAAATATCAAAAAATTACACATCTCCCTCATATTATATTACATTGTAAAATAATATACTTTTAATCCAGCTAAACTTATCCATATAAACTACATTTCCAAATCTGCTTTACTTAAATTAACAACTTGGTCCGTTCAAAGAGATGCAAAGTATATCATTTCATCTTCTTACATCAGCCCGTCTCAATTTGCAAAATCTAATTTCAATATTCTCTAAGAAGATGGCTAAGGGTTTTTTCTTGTCATCAATAAACTTCAAGCTTGGTTATTCTCCCAAATGAAGGGGCTCACCCACCGTCAAGTTCTTCCATGAACCAATTCTTGCTGACATTTAGCCATACTTATTCTCCCAAATTAACGGACTCCCCACTGTCAATTTCTTCCAATTCCGCTAATATTTAACTAGACCGCCGAGGGATTAGAGATGGCAGTTGTAGCCAGATCAATCCGCTGACTCCTGAGTCCAATAATGCTCCCAGAAATATAGACTCCCATCTCGTGGCTGTAATCGCTAAAGCCAAAACAAGCCAACCAAGGCCATGGATATCACGACCAATGCACTCACGAGAGTACTAGGATCAATATCAATGACCACATTGATAAGCGGTTCCAGAATGGCTCCTTTGAACGCAGCAGCTGCTAGGAGGAGCGTATCCCTCTACAGACGACGCAATGCAAATCTATTGAAGAGGCATATCCTCCAGTGAAATCACGACCTGGTGATTTTCAAAGCCTTTAATGTTAGCATCCAAACTCAGTCTTTTTATGCTGTGTCACACAAGGAAGGAGTAACGACATTATCACAGCTCGAACCCCCTCACGACCTGTGTTTCTATTGCAGCAGGTGGTGTTGCCGCCGAAAACTTCTCCATTGCTAGCTCAGCCTACACATTGATTGGGATTATCCCTCCAAGTCTGCCCACAGATTCTTATGGAAGAAGAAGCTTCCAAATCTGTTTTTAAAGTCGCTCTTGGCATTCTCTGATTGGATTGGTTATGTGGTTGATCCTCCTGGATCAAGGTCACAAATGAAGACAACGCTAACAAATTCAAGACAATAGCATTTTTAGATGCCAGTGGCACAGGGTAAACCCAGCAGGTTCAGATGCAGGTAGGGTTCAGAGAGAGGCCCTCACTATCAATTTCTAAGCCCCAATGCAGGGTGGAGAAGAGATGAATGCAAATAGAGATGGAGGAAAAAGAATCCCAACATGAATTTCGAGGAGTCGTGAAATAAAAGTCTCAAATGCCAAAAGAAAAAAAAGGGTAGGTCCTCAAATGGAGAAAAATGTTACTCGAAGAGCTTATGCTAAACCCTAACATCGTTTTCTAAGTCCAGAACATGAGTACGCCATAGATGTCATTACACTACACAAGAGGCAGATGCAGGTAGGGTTCAATCATAAAAGTCTTGACATCAATTTTTGGGAATCTCAAAAAGGGTTGGCCTTGGCTGTAGAAATAAATGGGCCTAAAAGCATGTGTTTCTTTCTAAAAGGTCATAGGTTCAAATCCAGAGGGGTAGAGTGGGTTCAAATCCAGAGGAGTAGAGTATGTATGCTTCTAGGTTGTGCATAGGTGGATCCCTTGTCCCACAAAAAAGGGAGTTTCATTCACCAATTTGGTGCCTCATGTGGCCATAACCTTAAAATTAGATCATTATTAATAATTTAATATCTTATTATTGCATTTATATTTGAAAAAAATTAAATTGGATTATTATTGATATCTTATTATTGCATTTATATTTGAAAAAAATTATGCAGAATGTCAAATTACTTACAAAATTAATGAAACCATGCATATTTGTGTTACTTGTCGATGAACACTACATTATTATGAAGTTAGAAATGTCAGATGATTATATTGAAACTTTCAAAGAAAGCATTTTGAATAAATGAGCAAAAACATTTAAATGACAAGCAATGATCCACCATAGCTTTATATTGGGATCCTCATCATTACTATGATCCTTCATCCTTTGCTTTTTGTCTAGCCTTTGCCTCTACCTTCATCCTCTAAGAACATCAGTCAACACCACTAAATTTTGATGAAACTACCTAATTGAAATCTTAAAATGTGGTAGAAAAAGCTACTCAATTTTGATGAAACTACCTAATTGAAATCTTAAAATGTGGTAGAAAAAGCTTAACATGTCTAATCGATGATTTTGGTTTGAGTTGTACATTAAACATTTTTGCCAAGGCCATAACAAAGGAATTCAATAAGCAACACCACCAATATTACGGTACATAAAAGACTTGTGCTTTTGATTAAATGCAAATCACATAACTTAATACATGATAGAATCTAACGAAAGCACTGCAATCCTGAAATCCTAAAAGCTATTAAATATTCACAATTTTGAATGAGATAAAATTCCACTTTCTCCCTATGAAGTCAGATGTGGTTGGAACAACACCTATACATATGCTGAAACAACTAATATTAAGTAATATTAGAAATTTAAGTAAAAAGATAAAAAAGAAAAGATAAAGGAACCATAGTCATGGTTCAATGTGCCCCAGGAGTGATTGGAGAGCGTGTCTAGCGAGTGCCCAAGGAATACACTCTCTTCTTCACTCTCTTCTTCAAGAGTGCCATGCTCCCCACAACGGCAGAAAGCCTCAGAGCACACTCCCAAATTTTAGGAGTGCGCTCCTTCACACTCCCTTTTGGAGCACGATTCTAGAGGGAGGGGGGTGACCCCTAGGAGGCACTTCCTGTAACACTGAATTAGACAAAGTTTTGCTGAAAATAATTTTAACATTGATAGCACATCTTACCTACTTCAAGGTCCAAATTTTGCCCATAAAAAGGATGACAATAAACAGGAACAGCTCCAATATGTGGAGGCATTATATATGTTTTGAAATTCTCTTGATTTATAATAAACAGTTATTGATTCAGAACCTGAGTAAGGCATTGCACTAAGCAGGAAGAGGCAGACGCAGGAGTCCCACCATCAATTTCTGTTGGGAGTCTCAAAATGGGTTGGGCTCAAGAAAAGTTGATTTCACATATTATTCCTTTGGAACTTTGTAATTAGACAAAGTTGCGCTGAAAATAATTTGAACACTGATAACATCTTCTGCCACACTCTGACTCCAAGGTACAATTATTGCCCATAAAGTACTAAAAAAATAAAATGAAACGGGTACAATCAGTGTACACTATATGTTTTGGCAAGGTTTTGATTTCTAATCACTTACATAAATAGCGATGGGTTAAAACTTAAAGCTTTCGATTTCCATGAAAAGGTTAAAATGGTTTGCAAAAATAAAATGGGCATTTGTTGCATAAATACCTTGGAGGTTTGGGTATGACAGGCATCGAAAGATGAGGTATTATCGACTGAATAAAGAAGTTTAAGTTCGGGCATGCCCAAACACTGATCTCATTCCTTACTTTAGTAGCCAACCGTATGTATATCCATTATACTTCATGGAAATTATACCCAAATGACAAATACAATAAACTAAAAGCTTGAAAATAACTACTTACAACGTTAACAAGCAATGGGCATTATCTCATTTATTGCCAGTAGAGTGCTCGAGAAAGTACAGCAGATATCCAAGTCCAAGGATAGTGGGAGAGACAACATTGAGCTGTGAACAATGCCTTGCTTATGTATTTGTCTTATTTAGATTTTGGTAAGAATTGCATTGGGATGTGATATTGATTTGGCTTCCATTCCATTATAGAGTTGTCTTTTATTAAGACCAAGTGATAAGTGATAACCATTCATTTAGTCTTAGCCAAATGTTTTGAAACATGGAAGCACTAAGATGGCTACATATACAAAGGAACAGTCAACCTCGGTTAAGACAAACCGCCACCATCTTTGCAAATGAATATCAGAGCCTCGCAGCCTTGGAGCTAGCCATGCTACTCATATAAATGGATATGGCACACAAAGTTCCAGCCAATTCATGAAATCGTAAGTGTAAACTTCTTATATATCATCAAATTACAGAATCATATACTGGGTTTCAATTTTTGGGAGGCGGAGGAAGCGGGAACAAGATAATTTTGAATTTTCCAGTTACAGAAATACGCATCCGTCAATAGAACTGTATGACATATGTAGAAAAATGTTAAATGAATTTACATAATTTATGAAAGGGTGCAAATGAAACAAGCACAAAACCTGTGACCGGTTTACTTGCTCACAAAGACAAAAGACCAAAAGACAAGAAGGGGCACCAACTAATCTAAACCTTCACCTCTATAAACATGAGGCAATTTTATTTGAGTCGGGATCATCAAATTTGTCAAAGGGCCATCCTCACACCACAGTTGTCAAAGGGACATCATCCTCACACCACAGAAGAGGATATTCCCGAACATTCTTCAGCAGACTCAGTGTAATAGAGACCAGTCAATCTGGAAGCATTAATGCTATGGAACTGATTGGAAATAACGGATTTTAATATTTTTACAAGGACATTTTGTCCATCTCCTAAGAAATACAATTTAGATTCTTTCTTTGACACAAAAAATTAAAGGGCAAGGCAGTGGAATTGTAACCTTGACTCTAGTATTACAAAAAACACTGATTGGTTAGTGCAGCTGAGGAGGTTGCGATCGTTTCAGTCGCTGCACAACTTGCTTCATTGATGGCCTAATTGAAAGCGAATCCACAGTACACATGACAGCAATATGCAGCGTCTCAATTAAATCATCATGAGGACCTACATCCCATAGGCCTGCAGTGAAAAACTCACGGGCCTGTCCTTGTCGAAGCAACATACATGCCCAAGCAACAATGTTGAAACCATTACCATAGCTAGAAAATGAAGGATCAAGAGCCTTCTTGTCAGAAAGTAACTCTAAAAGCACAACCCCATAGCTATAAACATCTGCCTTGTCTGAAACACGGCATGTCATTGCATACTCTGGAGCAACATAACCAAATGTGCCTGCTACATCAGTTGTTGCATGAGTTTCTGAAGTTCCTAGAAGCCTAGCAAGACCAAAGTCGGACAGATAGGCATTGAAATTGTTATCAAGAAGAATATTGCTAGGTTTGATATCTCGATGCAACACACGTGGAACACAATCCTCGTGGAGATAAGTAAGAGCCCGAGCTATGTCTAAAGCAATTTTGTGAATCATGCCCCAGTCAACTCTTCGTTTTGATCTCCCTTGAAGAAATTTTTCTAAGTTACCTCCAGGTAAATAATTGTATACCAGAAACATTTGTGACTTGCTGGCATGGTAGCCTATTAATGTTACAAGGTTTGGATGGCGTACCCGTCCAAGTGTTCTAATCTCTGCATCAAACTGCTGAATGCCCTGGAAGCGTCCCACGGAAAGTCTCTTGACAGCTACTAACAATCCTGGGACCAGTTCAGCCTTGTAAGTCGCGCCAAAACCACCATTACCAATGAAATTGGCTGCACTGAAGTTTCCCGTAGCTCTAACTACGCTTTCATAAGTCAGTTGAACTCCAATGCTTGTAAATGTGATAACCTCTCTTCTTCTTGATCGATAAACAACCGAACTGGATATCTGCCATCTTGTACACTGGAAAAGAACAGCAAGAACTAAAACTACAAAGACTATAGCTGCAGCTGAAGTGATAGCTGCAATTTCAATAGAATTGAAATGGCTACGTTTCTTAACTGGGTTTCCATTTGGAGAGTGAGCATACATAAGAGGAACACCAATCTCATCCAGCGGCTGTAATGGGGAATGTCCAGGGAGGCAAGAGTTAAGAAACTTATTTCCAGTGAAACTGTCACAAGATATCTTACTGCTGCTAAAGACTGGTAATTTCCCAGATAAATTATTATATGACACATTGAATACAGTTAAACCTGTCAGAAGTGCAAAGCCCTGAGGAACCTGCCCTGTAAGTTTATTATTGTCGAGCCGAAGATGTGCTAGCCGTTTCAGGTTTGTTAACTTTGCTGGAATTTCTCCTGTAAAGTCATTACAATAAAGTTCCAATACAGTTAAAGATAGTTGACCTAGTAATCCTGGGATCTCCCCAGTAAGGTTGTTTTTACCCAAGCTAAGATATTGGAGATCCTTCAACTGTCCAAATTGAGTTGGAATGCTTCCATGCAAAGAATTATCTCGCAAATCAAGATGCATCAAAGACTGCACATTCCCAATAGTTGGTGGTAATAGTCCTGTAATTTGATTGAATGCTGCCTCGAAATGTTTCAGAGATTTGCAAATTACAAATAACTCAAGAGGAATTTCACCCGAAATTCGGTTGACACTCATGTTCAGGGCAAATGTATGTAACCTTGGGCACAAATAAAAAAGAGAAGATGTAATGTTCCCTGTAAAATTATTGTCATTTAGGAGAAGCGCATACGACACTTGTTCTTTGATCATTTGGTCACCTATCAAAGGAGAAGGAATGGAACCAGCAAACTTGTTCCCACTTAAATCATGAAGCACTGGCAAACCTTCAGATACAAGAAACCGAAGTGAGCTACTTGCACACGCACCACAATACAAGAGAGAAGAATATATGGTGGGAGGATCCAATTCAGATTGTGAAACATTTGATAACCCTTCCTTAAAATAGTTGCCTGGGAATGGAAGCTGCTTGGGGCAGTCGGCATTCACAGCAGTTGTAAAATTTCCTGTTAGTGAGTTGCCACTGACATCAAAATAAAGCATACAGGAAATGGGAAGCTCTTGAGGAATCTCACCTGTAAGATGACTAGAGCTCAAATCAAGGAAAAATAAGTTTTTGCATTGCCCCAAACCTGCAGGAATTTGGCCGGTAAGGAGGTTTTGACCTAAATTAAGAACTTGCAAGTTACAATTATCCCAATTTTCGGGTAAGGGACCATTCAGACTCGTCGCCGGAGCCCATATAATCTGAAGCTTGGGAAGGGTAAAAAGGCTGGCTGGAACAACTCCTTGAAAGTAATTATATTCCCCTTTATCACTATTTGTGAAAAATACAGTTGACTGGTCCACATCGGTAACATTGCCAGGGTCAAAATTTAGCGTATTAGACAGCACAAGCACCGAAAGCTGGTGGCAATCAGCTAATTCCTTTGGAATCTTACCACTGAGGCTGTTTCTTGAAACATCTAGAATCTGCAGCATGGAAAGCCTACCGATCTCCGATGGAATGCTTCCTTCTAGAAAATTCGAAAATAATGCCAAGGACACCAACCGGCTGCAGTTCATCAATTGTGGAGGGATATTATCTGTCAACAAATTGCCTGAAAGATCAAGGTACTCCAGGACTTCACAGCTGTTTGCCAGCTCCAATGGAATTGGCCCGGAGAACTGATTGAAAGATAACGACAGCACTTTGAGTTTTGGCAAGCTTCCGAGAAATACAGGGATGCTTCCATTCAGTCCATTGCCAGCCAAATCCAGTATTTCAAGTGTGCGGCAGTTGGAGAGCTCCTCGGGAACAGCACGGACAAGTGAATTGTAACCCAGGTTCAGAATGCGCAAGAATTTCAAACTGCCTAACTCCGAGGGCAGCTGACCAGTGAAGGAGTTGCCTTGAAGTTCAAGCACTTCCAGAAACCTCAAGTTCCCAATTTCCGAAGGAACATCGCCGGAAAAGGCATTGAAAGGCAGCGACAGAACACGCAATTCACTGAGATGACCAATAGAAGGAGAAAGCGTACCAGCAAGCTTGCACGCAACGCGATCCTGGCGATTGTATCCTTCCCAAGAATTCACCACACTCCCGTTCCGAAGGCAAATCATAGAGGAACCCATTGAACCATTCTCCGTAGAAACTGATTCCGGAAGCAGCCCTCTGGCAAGAAAATGCTTCGAAGAGCTCCCCAAAAACCTAGAACACCGCCCCTCACGGCCTTCACCCACTCCCTCCGGCGAAAACAAGCTTGCAGATCGGAAATCGGACTGCCCCTTGATGTCGAGCCACACTACTCGGCGCGAAGACAAATTACAGTGAACCCCAGTCCAGGAGCAGGGATCCTCGTCGCTATCATTCCAATTCTGAAAAACATGGAATGGGTCACTCGTGACGGACCTCTTAAACTCTAGCAGAGCATTGACATCAACAGACAGTGAAGAAACTGTCCCAGTAACCCACAAAAACACTAAATAACCCGCGATCAAAACTTCGGACGCTCTTTCCCTTCTGCAAGCCCGTGGTTTCCCTGTTGTATGCATTATTATTTCTCTGAATCCTTTCTCAGCCTCACCTTTGTGTTTACGAGAAGAACAAAGTTATGAATACACATTAAACTCTCTACTGAAAACCCCTAGCATCACCATGCCTGCTCATCAACAAACCTGATAACCCTAGAAACCCTACCATTCTGACCAACATTTCAAGGGAAAAAATGAGCAGAAGAAAATCATCTCTTTAATCGGAGTAGTTACAGTGAGACACCTACCCTTGCACTTTCAGGCACCTGCCTTGCATTACGACGCCGATTCTCTCTCGCTGGGGACAGAAGCACCTTCGCAAAGAATTCCAAAAGATCAAAAAAAAAAAAAATCTGATTCACGGGAAAAGTTTCAGTGGATCCCCAGACAGAGAAGGAAAGTATACAGATGAATAAAAAATAAAGTAAAATCGGTGCCTTTTTCCCTTGTCAAGTTGCACTCCACATATGCGCGTGGATATTTTTTAATGCTTTTCACAGGTATATCATCATATGACGTGGACATTCTCGACGTGTTACGTGTTATCAGTGTATGAGGTGGACATTCTCGACATAAATATGAATATGAAAATTAAAAATTTTAAAAATACTATCAGCGAAAACTTATATAAATATGGAATTTAAATATGTTAATATAGATTATGTTCAAAGGATATTATCCTTTTCATATTCATTTACGAATATTTCAGGTTTAGATTTTGCGTAAGAAAATGATGCAATGACGTGTGCCACTTTTTAAAAGGTTACCACCATTTCCAGTTACATTCATATATAGCTGAAGTATTAATTATAAAATTCTTATCAAAGTTGAGTACTAAAATGGGATTGTAATTTTGCTTGTTTTTTATTTTATTTTTTAATATATTTTAATGTATAAATGGAATCAAGGTGTTAAAAAAATTAATATAATTTTTAAATAAAATTAAAAATTCAGCAAAAGAAAGTATTTTATTTATTAATTAAGGTATATCTTTCTTTTTATTTATTAATTAAGGTATATTATAATGTATAGAGTAAATGGTTTTGGCACGTGAATTTAGTAATATAATTTCAACCAAAATTGTGATTTTTAATGTTTAAATTATTATATTTTTGTATCTATGAATAGATTCAATAACATGCAAAACTTTTGAGGCATTCGAATTCTATAGATTAAAGAACTTGAGCTCAAGTTCTTAAAAATCTCTACTGCAGTATAGATGGATGGAGCTTTGTGAACCCTCGTGGTGTTTAGAGTTTCGCCTTAGCCGTCCATTATATGCTTCGTTTGCATGAATATTTTGGAGATAGCTTCTGTAATGGCAAATTCCAGTGATTCGGCAAAAGACACAATTTCATTTGCAGGTATGGTTGTCGGTCTAGCAAGCTCTTTTTCAGTTTCATATAGTTCCATATTGAAATTTGGTTCTCGTCTTTAGGTGGTTCAAGAAATCCCTTCCCTCAATGTTCTTGTGGATGAGGAAGCTATCAATGGTGAAAAAAATTCTCGAAGCAAGGTTTGGTTTGCAGGTTTGATGAGTGTTGGTCGCAACTAGTTGATCTGCACAAATGTATCTCTAAAACTCGGAAGCCCCTTTTGACGGATAAATAAATATTTACCCTTTGGCTCAGGGTTTTTTTGTTGTAGTTTTTTATAACATAGAGGACAAGACGACCATTTGTGAAGTTGCGTTGTGGTTTTGGGGTAGTGTTGGTCTCTTCACGCAGCCCTAGACTCCCACTTTTAATCTAGTAATGGCATCAAACTCTATGGCTTCAATTTGGGTAAGGTTTATGAACCTTCCCTTCCAATTTGGGTAAGGTTTATGGGTAAGGATCTACTCCTAAGGTTGAATTCGATTTATTTTTTAATGTGGGAGGATAGCCCAATCAGGGGTCGCCACATTTGTAGAAATTTGAATAATTTGCTGAATTATTCATCGAGATTATCCTGATTACACATTATTTAAGCTTCATGCATAATACATAACCTCTTCTACAATTGATCATCAATATGCGGAAATAGAAGCAGTCGCATGCGCACATTAAAACATAATCAAGCACACATATAACACAATATGTAATGGGGAAAGCATACAGCTGAAAACCCCCAACTATCTGTATATTATAATGATAGAGAACATGTAACAATACATAGCACAAAGCTCTCACAGCTCTCAGCATTATCTCACATGCTACACACAAACTAGCACGGAAGATGAACAAGTCACGGGTTCAAATCTCCTCCACAAGTCTGCCTGCCTCTATTGCGCAATCCAAGATGAATAATGATGAGATCCAAGTTCGAATCCCACTGGCTTGTACTGCGCAATCCTCATTGGCAATCTCAATCAATGTGTGTGCAAATCTCATGCACAGCTATAGTCACAACTAATAGTAAACTCACCCTTTCACCCACCTCTAACACTGGTCTCCACTGAACTGTCCATGCATTGCAGTTAACTGATGTATTCTTTAGTTGATTTATGAGTTAATAATTAGTGAATTAATAAATAATTAATTCACACCACTCATCACTAGTGTATTTTTCAGTTAGACTAAATACAACTAGTTCAACTAAGTTAAACCGAACACAACTCCACCAACTGTCTCATCAACTCCACCAAGCTCTGCCACATGAGTTCTAACTGAAGTCAACCATGCAATAGCTCAACTAGCCCTTAGGAAAAGCATATTTCCTTCTATCAGCTGCATGTGCCACATCCAAGCATCAAATTGAAGTGCTCCAAGAGGATAAGATAATGTTTATAGTCTAAATATTATTAAGGGTTAATAATATTTGACTGTTCTATTTTTAGCCCGGCAGTCTAAAAATAGAAACCGCCCAATGTCTAAAAATAGAGGTCCATCTATTTTTACCAGCTCGACCAATCATCCATAAATAGCATCCTGCAACTCATAGACCATGATCCCTATGTCTAAAAATAGACATAGTCTAAAAATAGACTTTGCGCCAAAAATAGCCTGCGGGCCCACTTAGTGAAGGCGACTTCATTTCACTAAGCTCCATCATCTTGTTGCATTTTCAACACTCCCTCTCAACAAGATATGGATTATATGCAACCCCTATCCTGCCTCTGTGGTATTCGAATTTTCTCCTGGTGAGCGCCTTCGTCAAGATATCAGCATCCTGATCCTCCATGGGAATGTATGAAAGTAACATGATTCTCCACTGCACACAATCTCTGATATGATGGTACCTGATGTCGATGTGTTTGGATCTATCATGAAATACTGGATTAGCCGAGAGTTTAATGCAACTCTGGTTATCACAATAAATCACGGTAGGCTCCAAGTGTGACCCGAACAACCCGACCAGGATCTTCCTCATCCATATGGCCTCGCATGCAGCCAAGCTTGCTGCCATATACTCAGCCTCTGCTGAACTGAGTGCCACGGATCTCTGCTTCCTGCTGTACCAAGAAACTGTTGTCGACTCGATACTGAAGATCCCTCCAGATGTGCTCTTTCTGTCCGTTGGGCTTCCTACCCAATCTGCATCCGTGAAGCCACAAAGCTTCACCTCATCCTCCTGTCTGTACCACAAGCCATATCCCAATGTGCCTCTAAGATAACGCAATACATGCTTGCCTGCCTTCCAGAAGAGCTTGGTAGGCTTAACCATAGCTTGCGAAAGCTGGTTAACAGCATAGCATATATCGGGTCGTGTATTGACCAGATACATAAGCGACCCCACCAACTGTCGATAAAAAGTGGCATCCACTACCTCCGCTGAAGTAGCATCCTCCTTCCTCCAACCACCAGGAAGAGGAGTATCAACAGGCTTGCAGCCATGCATGTTGAACTTCTCCAGTATCTCCCGGGCATACTTACCCTGAGAAACAAACAGTCCACCACTGCGCTGCCAAATTTCCAATCCCGAGAAATAATGAAGGAGGCCCAAGTCCTTCATCTCAAACTCCTTTGCAAGATCAGCCTTGCATGAGTGTATCAACAGTTCATCACCCGCCAAAATCAAATCATCTACATAAAGTACAATGATCAGCAACTTACCCTCCACCACAATCTAGTATAGGTTCGGATCTGCCTCACTCTTGGAGAATCCAAGTCCGGTGAAATAACTGTCAATCCGTGTGTACCAAGCACGAGGTGCTTGTTTCAACCCATACAGTGCTCTCTTGAGTCTGCACACATGCGACTCACTGCTAAAGATCTTGAAACCTTCAGGCTACTCTATGTACACCTCCTCCTCGATGACTCCGTTGAGGAACACAATCTTCACATCCATCTGATGAATGTGCCACCCCATCTGCACTGAGAGAGCTAGGATCGTCAGTATGGAAGAATACCTTATGACAGGTGCAAAAGGTCTCCTCATAATCAATCCCCTCTGCTCTGTGAAAACCCTCGGGCAACAAATCTTGCCATGTACTTCTCCACATTCCCGTCAGCTGCCTGCTTCACTTTGTAGATCCATCTCGAATCCACCACTGATTTCCCCTCCGGCCTCTGGACAATATCCCATGCACTATTTCTGACAATCGAATCATACTCTTCCACCATGGCATCTACCCATGCGGGATCCTCCACGACTTCCTCGAAAGAGGATGGCTCTGTCACGATACACTTGCTCATAAGAGCCATGTATCTAGTATACCGGTCAGGTGACTGTCTCTGTCTGTGCTGTGATGTAGGTGCTCCTACAACCTTCTCTGCATCTTGAGCCAGTCGCTCAGCTTCTGTAATGCGCTTCTGCCCTATGATGGTTGGCGCTGCATGAGTGGTCTCTTCCACTCCATGAACCTCATCTTGTGGTTGATCCACATCCTGAGACTCATCCTTAGGAACTAATAGCTCCTCATCTGCATGCAAGTGTGGTTCCCTCTCAAGTGAATGCCTTTATGGCTTTCTCCTCCTGAAATTTGATATCCCATCGCACAACAGTCTTGTGACTATCTGGAAAATACACATGATATTTGTGGGGTGTATCAGTGTACCCAAAAAATATCCCAACCTCTGCGGTCGGCTCCAGCTTCTTCCTAGAATCCTTCTTCACATGCATGTAGATAGGTGAACCAAAAATCCTCAAATGGGAAATATCAGGCCTCTTGCCAGAAAATGCCTCCTCCGGTGTACTCATGCCAAGTATCTTGTGAGGACAATGGTTCTGCACATATACTGAAGTATTGCATGCCTCCGCCCACAAGTGAAGGGGTAGGCCCTGATCATGCAACATCTCCCGTGCAGCACCCACGATCGTTCTATTATTTCGCTCAGCAACCCCGTTCTGCTGTGGGTTATGAGGTGCAATGAGCTCTCTCTGAATTCCTTCTACGTTGCAAAAGTCCTTGAATTCAGCAGAGATGAATTCACCACCATTGTCACTCCTAAGAGCCTTCACATGCTTCCCCAATTCCTTCTCAACCAGCGCCTTGAACTCACAGAACTTTGAGTATGTCTCGCTCTTCTTCTGCATGAAGAAGATCCAGCACTTCCGAGAAAAATCATCAACAAAGATCACATAGTACTTGTGCTTTACTGTCGAAGCTACTGAGAAAGGTCCACACACGTCTGTGTGAATTCTCTCAAGGATCGTCGTGGCGCGACTATCCTTCTCGTGAAAGGTGGCTTTCAAAAATTTTCCCAAGGTACACCCCTTGCACTGATCTGACTGCGCAAGAGTGCCCTTAGGAAGCCCAGTAGAAATCTGCTGCAGTATCTTCAAAGCTCCATGGTGAAGGTGGCCCAATCTCCGGTGCCACAGCTCGCCATCATCCCGGCTCACCACTCCTTCTGCCTTGCATGCCATTGTTGCGCAGCCATCTACTTGCAACTGATAAAGGTTCTTGACTCGAACCCCTATCTTCCGGGTTTCTCCAGTTGTCTTACTGCGCAGGAAAGCCTTTCCTTCGCTGAAGACAACATCGTACCCCTTGTCTTCGAACATCGCCACAGAGATCAGATTCTTCTTCAATCCTGGAACATGTATCACATCCTTCAATACGAAGGGTTTACAAGACTCCCTCTTAAAGGAAATGGTACCGATACTGGTCGCACTGTATCTACCATCATCGCCCATCTTGATGTGCACTCCAAGATTTTTCTCATCCAGATCTGAAAACAAATCTCGATCTCCAGTCATGTGAAAAGACGCACCACTGTCCAAGAACCATACTGATCCCATCACACTTGAGACTAAGCATGTGATCAGCGAAAAATCCAGCTCAAACTGCGAGGTTAAGGCCTCTCCAGCTGCAGATCCAGCAGCCTGCTTATTTTTCTTCTTCTGCGGATAATTTGTGGCATAATGTCCGTGCTGGTGACAGTGAAAGCACTTCACCTTGGACATGTCCTGCTTCTTGCCTTTTGCACCAGAATGAGAAGCTTTCTTGCTCTTCCCCTTCTTTGCTTTGGCAGCCAAAGCGCAATTTTCTTCATCAGATGCCTTTGATGAAGATCCGTCCCTGGTATTCCGCCTTATCTCCTCTTGCACAAGATCCGACCAAAGTCGCTCCCATCCTGGAAATTTCTCCCGACCATTGACAAAATCCTGATAGGCATGCCAACTCTTCGGAAGACCAAGGAGAGCCAAGCTCACCAATTCCTCATCATCGACAGTCACCCCCACACTTCCCAGCTCATCCCTGCATTGGATGAACTTCGTGAGGTACTTGGGCATACTATCGTCTTTCTCCATCTTTATATGTCTGAGTTTATCCTTGAGCGCCAACTTCCTCTGGTCACTCTTGCTTTGGAATAAATTTGTCAACGCTTTCCACATCAAATATGGAGAAGCTTTTCCATGCATGCTGGATACAATGTGATCCCTCACGCCCTCCAACAGAATCCTTCGACACTTTGCCATCTTCTTTTGCCAAGCCTCAACTTGAGCAACATCAGTAGGCTTTGGGATCTCAGCTTCTATGAACTCCTTCAACCCGTTATCATCTAATATCACCTCCATTCTGTCCTTCCATGCAACATAATTCGAGCTGCCCTCAAGGGCATACTCCAGTCGCAATCCGTTGAAAGACATTTTGACTTCGACACCAAGAAAACTTCTGCAAATTCGAATTCCAAATCCTGCTGCAAATTCGAATTCCACCGGCTCAAAACTCAACCGCTTCCGATCTGTGAGAACAAGGTATTTCTAGCACAGAGATCGACTATAGGGGAATTTACTGGATATATCACCTTTCAGAGAAAGGATGGATCCAGAGGCTACCTGGCCCGCTTACAGACTCTGTCTATCGAAATAAATTGTAATCACTGTAATAGATCCGATGATCAATTTCACTCTGATACCATGTAGAAATTTGAATAATTTGCTGAATTATTCATTGAGATTATCCTGATTACACACTATTTAAGCTTCATGCATAATACATAACCTCTTCTACAATTGATCATCAATATGCGGAATTAGAAACAGTCGCATGCGCACATTAAAACACAATAGTCAAGCACACATATCAACACAGTATGTAATGGGGAAAGCTGATAGCTGAAAACCCCCAACTATCTGTATATTATAATGATAGAGAACATGTAACAATCATAGTACAATACTCCTCACAAGTACTCAGTACTATCTCTAAAAGTTACACACAAAACTAGCTCAGATTTGAACAAGTCACAGGTTCAAATCTCCTCCACAAGTCTGCCTGCCTCTACTGCGCAATCCAAGATGAGAATGAATGAGATCCAAGTTCGAATCCCACTAGCTTCAACTGCGCAATCCTCATTGGCAATCTCCATCAATGTGTGTGCAAATCTCATGCACAGCCATAGTCACAACTAATAGTAGACTCACCCTTTCACCCACCTCTAACACTGGTCTCCACTGAACTGTCCATGCATTGCAGTTAACTGATGTATTCTTTAGTTGAGTTATGAGTTAATAATTAGTGAATTAATTAATAATTAATTCACACCACTCATCACTAGTGTATTTTTCAGTTAGACTAAATACAACTAGTTCAACTAAGTTAAAGCGAACACAACTCCACCAACTGTCTCATCAACTCCACCAAACTCTGCCACATGAGTTCTAACTGAAGTCAACCATGCAATAGCTCAACTAACCCTTAGGAAAAGCGTGTTTCCTTCTGTCAGCTGCATGTGCCACATCCAAGCATCAAACTGAAGTGCTCCAAGAGGATAAGATAATGTTTATAGTCTAAATATTATTAAGGGTTAATAATATTTGACTATTCTATTTTTAGCCCGGCAGTCTAAAAATAGAATCCGCCCAATGTCTAAAAATAGAGGTCCATCTATTTTTACCAACTCGACCAATCATCCATAAATAGCATCCTGTAACTCATAGACCATGATCCATATGTCTAAAAATAGACATAGTCTAAAAATAGACTTTGCGCCAAAAATAGCCTGCGGGCCCACTTAGTGAAGGCGACTTTATTTCACTAAGCTCCATCATCTTGTTGCATTTTCAACAACGTTTCCCCTCTGGTGGACCCCCTCTCCAAGGTCGGGTTTGAATTTCAATGGTGGCATCGAATTTCATATGGTGGCAATACTAAACCTGTGATTTATTAGTCCTAAGGTTCGAAGTCCATATATATATGGTGGGCAAACCATAGTCCAAAGTTATTAATGGTGGTCTGCATATACCTTTGGTTAATGTTTATATGAAGGCATATGTTAAATTTGGGTTATATTATGGATGGTGTATGTGCAAAATGTATGCAACGGATGGGCGGAGGTTGAGGCTCGACCCCATGACCTCTCCCGCTCCACTGTGTGCCACTACCAATACACCATCAACATGATCCTTACTAACCTATGCGCTCGAATCATATTTAATGTTAACGGATTTCCATAGCGGGTGTTTGGAAGGGGCTAGACCCCTCCCCATGCAACCAAACCACATAACCAACAGGCGCGGAATTTTAAATGGCAGGATTTTACATAATCTCGGATTAATTAAAGCTAATCCATATTTGTTTAGCGCTAATCATAGATTACCCAAAATGTGCTTAGTGCATAATTAAAACTGTGCTTATCCACTTTAATCCAGGATTAGTATTAATTAAACTCACTATTAAGTTGGCATATTTTTAGCGGATGCCCCCAAATCTAGCACCACCTCGAGAATTGTCGGCACTAACTGGAGTCTTCTCCAGATTTGGAGGAGGATTCTAGGGAAAAATTTAATGAACCATATCTTGAGCAATTTTCGACCAATTTTGGCTCAGGAAGATTCATTCCTAGTAGATTGGCATGCTCTGAACACATTGGAACAAGTTGCATTGGTAAAGGAGAAATTATACATGTGTTTTTGTCACTTTGAAGAATTTTGAAGCCTAGTGCCACCAGGAAGGAAGGTCATGTCTAGATTGGCTGAAGGCCAAACTGAGAGAATGAATAGTCATTTCTGATAGATTTTGACATTTTGGACTCATTGGAGTATGTTTCAGGAGTATTTGATGCATGTAAACAACATTTTTTTCACTATTGAGCTAATACAAAGGCCCAAGCCATGGAATCTGGACCAAGGAGATGTAGCCCAGGAGGGGTGAAATCCTTCATCATTTTTTTTTTTAATGGATCAATTGTGATGGACCATGGTATGTTGTTCTTTATGTCGTTGTTGTTCAACATTTTAAATTCATACTTTATGCTCTTAAATTCACTCATAAAAACTCAGTTAAATTACCTGTTTGACACACATAAGCAACAAGGAAACATGTACATCAAGCATAAGATCAGCGAGTAAATTTTAAATCTGAGATTGAAATTAGCACAACAAAACTAACATTCATAATCAGATCAAGTTGGTATTAGAGCTCAAGGTTGCTAAAGGTTATTTGCTTGATATTTGCTTGAGTTTTGTGCAAGTTTAATGGTTGCAAATTTGTGACGTTGACAAGGTCAAAGTTGCTGAAAGGTGAAGGGAAATTGTTGGTTGCAAGTCCTAAGAATAGGACCAAAAGAAGGAGCGCTGCAAGAGCACCATCTTCACCCAAATTTCTACTCATAGTTGCACTTGAAGCACCTCAAGTTTTGTCTCAAGAATCTGAGATTGAGGAGGTACAAATTGTACAAGAAGCTGAGTTGATTGAAGAGGTAAAAGCATAAGAAGTTGAGCTTGAATCCATAGACATTATGTCAGGTGTTGGAGAGACTCAAGGAAATTCAGAAGAGGAAGATGCCAAGAGAGACTTCAATGACATAAAGAGGATGGTTAAAATTATGTTTGATGCATTTACTGTTGGGATGGCAGAAGAAGGTTCTAAGCCTCCACATGGAGAAGGAACTTCAGATGGTAAGAAGGAGGAAGAGAAGAGTTCAAAGGGTAGTGGAGGAAAGCCACCTCCATATCCACCATCTTCATCATCCTCATCATCTCCATCAGCATCATCTTCCACTTCCACCACAAAAACCAATCACACTCACTCAAAAGCCACAAAAGGAAAGACACCCTTACTCAAACTTGATGTCAAATTTGAGCTTCCTGTGTATAATGGCAAGGTAAACACATAAATATTTGACAATTGGATATGTCAATTGGAGGTGTACTGTAGGATTTATAACCTTCATGAAGATGACATAAAGATTCAATTGGCTTCTTTGAGGATGGAAGGATCTGCACTTGTATGGTGGGAAGCAAGGACTCAAGAGGAGATTAAAAACTACGGTAAGATCTCTATTTCTTGGTCAATTTTTATTGTTGCCATTAAAAGGAAATTCTATCCATTAGCTTACATGCAAAAGGCTGTTATGGATTGGAAAAATTTTAGACAGTTGATAGGGCAAAGTGTGCAAGATTATACTCATGAGTTTAGGAGAAGAGCTCTTATTTTGGGTATTAATTTATATTCTCAAGAAACTTTGTTAAAGTATGTTGTGGGTTTGCACAATTACCTTATACTAATGTTTAATCCCACAAACATAGATGAATTTTGTGTTCAAGCCACACACTTAGAAGCAAGAGGGAAACAAAACATAGATGAGAAAAGTGAAAGTGAGGGTAACGGAAAGGGAAAGTTTTATGGAAGAGGAAAGAGAAACAACTCCGTAAAAAGAGAAGGAAAAACTCGCATGCAAAAATTGTTCAAACACTGGCCATGATGAAGACCATTTTTGACAACTTCATCGAGGATTGAAACCAAATAAACTGAAAGCCAAATAAAAAGGAAAAATTATTGCTATAGTTAAACATGACTTAGTATCAGATTCGGGAGATAAGACAAAGATCATCATCATATGTATATCATCCTATGACGTGGACATTCTCGAGGTGTTACGTGTTAACAGTGTATGAGGTGGACATTCTCGACATATATATGAATATGAAAATTAAAATTAAAAAAAATACCATCAGCGAAAACTCATATAAATATGGAATTTAAATATGTTAATATAGATTATGTTCAAAGGATATTATCCGTATCATATTCATTTACGAAGATTTCATGTTTAGATTTTGCGTAAGAAAATGATGCAATGACGTGTGCCACTTTTTAAAAGGTTACCACCATTTCCAATTACATTCATATATAGAAGAAGTATTAAAAATCCTTATCAAAGTTGAGTACTAAAATGGGATTGTAATTTTGTTTGTTTATTTATTTATTTTTTATTATCTTAATATATTTTTACGCTGTAAAGCGTTTTTATTTGAAAACAACTGACCTAAAATGACACTTGTACCATTATGTACCGTTGATTGTCATGTTAGACGATTCAAATGATTTCTACCTTTGATTGATTCTGTTATTATTCAGTTATGAAATAAAGAAAATTGTCTTACAAATAATTTAGGCACCGGTAACCCCATTGATGATCGCTGGCGTTGCCACTCTGAATGGGAGCAGAACAGACAACGCCTGGCAGACTGCGGCATTGGATTCGACAGGAACGCCATTGGAGGCAAGAACGGGAGCTTTTACTTGGTCATGGATCCCAACGATTATGATGCTATGAATCCTCGACCGGGCACCCTGCGTCATGCAGTGATTCAAACAGAGCCCCTGTGGATTATTTTCCAGAGAGACATGGTCATCCAGCTCAAGGAGGAACTGATCATGAACAATTACAAGACAATAAACGGAAGGGGTGTGAATGTCCACATTGCAAAGGGGCCCAATATCACCATTCAGAATGTGAGTCACATTATCATCCATGACATTCACGTTCTGTAAGCCTGCTGGAAAAGCTATGGTCAGGGATTCTCCCACATATTACAGGTGGAGAACCATGTGCGACGGAGATGGCATCTCCATCTTCGGAGGAAGCCATATTTGGGTGGACCATGTCTCCTTTTCCAACTGTAAAAACAGCCTCATTGATGCCACCATGGGATCAACTGCCATTACCATCTCAAACAACCATTTCACTCACCACAACGAGGTAAACACATCAATGAATTTGAATAGGAGTCTGTATAATTTTGAAGCAAATTGCAGTTGAGCCCCAAGAAAATAAATTTCAGTTCAAACCATGCAAAATGTGTAATTTCAATCCATTCTATTTCCCATTGAAATGTCATGGAACAATTATAACAATTGCTCTGTTTTTTTGCTAATATGGCAGGTGATGTTGTTGGGTCATAGTGATAGCTATACTTCCAATGTTAACATGCAGGTCACGATTTCATACAACCATTTTGGAGAAGGTCTGGTTCAGAGAATGCCCAGGTAAATAAATCCTCTGTTTCTTCCATTATTCCAGTGTTGAAGTCCTCTTACCAAGAAATGAATATCTATGAATGCTTGTATTACAAAGAAATGGAGATTTAAATGCATTGATGAATGAATGCAGGTGCAGGCATGGATACTTCCATGTGGTGAACATTGACTACATTCACTGGGAAATGTATGCAATTGGGGGGAGTGCAAACCCCACAATCAACAACCAAGGCAACAGATTCTCGGCGGGCATTGTTATGTATTAAATTTCATTTTTGACAGCTATTGTGAAATTTAACAATGAATATTGTGCAGAAAATATGCTGCTTAGTGGAGAAAACTATCTGAGGTTATGAGAACAATACACTTAAAGGGACGACTCGACCAAGGGCAAGCAGCCGAACTATCTGCTGTAAAAATGTGTAAGAAAATCGGCAGGTAGCGCAATATTGGGTCACTTAGTTGGAATAACAGTTGGAAGCTTCGGTTTCTGCACTAGTGCGACTAGGAAGGGTATTTGCTGTTTCGATTGTGAGAAGAAAATCTGAGGTCCTGTTTCGAGACTTATGAGGAATATCTGGTAAAGTATTATTTGTGGAGGTTGTATTGAGTAAGGCTATATTGAGTAAGGTTGTTGAATTGGGTGGAGGTTTGTTGAGTGGGGCAGGTTTAGACTGGAGGCATCGGGGGGGGGGGGGGGGGGTATTTTGGATCCATTGTCTTTATCTGAAAGTTTTCTAAGATAGTTTGGGTGCATTTGCTCTTCAATGCTGGTTTTATCGGAACAGACGGAGATATGCATCATATTCATCCTTATGTTTCTGGCTGTGTGGTTAATAAAGAAATCCTTTAAGATCTTCATTAGAGACTATGCCAGAATGAGGTGGTGAGCCTCCAGGCCGAGATCGACTGCGGATAAGGATAACAGTTTGGGTGGATTTCTCCTTATGGTTTTACCTGTGATGCAGATGTAGTGAAAATATTATGTCTCTTTGCCATGCAGAGATTTTGGTATAAGTTTTCATGTAACGGGTGCTATTGTCCGGGATTTGTGTTTATTGCTGCTATCTATAGTAGTTCCTACAATCTGGAAGGGGTGTATTGGATGCTGTAAGCTGAGACGTCGATCGGATTCTCAGCTAACATACTGGAAAATTCAAATTTCCTGTTTCGAGGGGTGGCCACTTTTCAGAAGCATTTACGTCAATGGATGGCGTTGATTCAGGGCGGTTGGTAATGACCCTTTTCTCCACGCGCATTTAAGAAACGTGGGGTGACGGAGTATGCTCTGACGGTATATATTTATCTAATTTGATGATAATTGATTTGGTATGATGGGTTCCTTTAATAGACTTTACTGTAGTCGGTATTGTGATATTATCGGTGTACTGGGATCAGTATAGCCACATCATATCTTTTAATTCGTATTGATTCTAGGCGAGCCATATCCTGACATCCTACTGATATCGGATCAGAGTAGTTGGATTCTGTCAAAACAGTGATTATATTCTCTTCATCTTTCCATCGATTTCGATGGATATCTTAGGATCGGACACGTCGAGTCAGGAGGCAATGACAAGAAAGGACATGTGGATAACGCGAAGGATGGCCAAAAGGAATTGGAAAAAAATATTGAAATCATAAAAAAATTTATCAGTGTTCCTCCAGATTATTCTCTGCGACAATCAGACTGCAAAGCTTTTCCCAATTCTGTGAAGGTTTCTAAATGAAGAATTAGGAATAAGAGGTTAGCTGTATACAAACCATCAATGGTGATTACGAAAGTTGTAATGGAACAAGACGACTTATGGGGCCATGTTATCAGCTTGCAGAAGAGAGCACTTATCGGGAGATGGCTCTTCGCTGAGGGGCAAGAAATAAACACGACGGAATGGGCGAAGTCTGCTTGGAATCCCATCGTTGGCTACACGCCGAAAGTTAGTCTTCTCCTAAACAATTGGATTAGCATACATTCCCTGGATGAGAAGGACATTGCTCTCATTTGCAATAAGTCGTGGGTCAAAGGTAAAGCTTTTTTACAACTGCTACCATGGTATTTAGGATTTAATCCCCTTCTGGAGGCACCCATGAATCGGACGCTACGGGTGAAATTTCCCAGACTTCCCCTTGAGTTCTAGACACTCAAGGCTCTGCGTGCAATTGGGGATACAATTAGGAGCACTCGATACATTGACCCTGCGATACTAGGTACAAGCGACAAACGCGTAGCTTGAATTTTGGTTGAAGTCTGTTTTACGGGAGGTCTGGCTGCAGAGGTTGATTTGGTTTAGGGATAGAGAAAATATAGGCAGAGGGTTGATTATTGGGGGATACCCTTTATATGCTTGATTTTCCATCAGACAGGGCATCTTAGAAGCAATTATCCTAATAGGCTACGAAGCTCTTGCAGATCGGAAGCTCCCTCACAGAGGATGGAATCTGGGGACATGTCTAATGGTGGAGACACTCTGACAGGTAATCCAGACCATGATATCTCTTTTGATGCATCACATTTTAACAATGTTTTATCTGCTCCCTCTTCTAGGTTTACATCACTCTCGAATCATTTGGATAGTCTCAATCAGGAACAGGCTCCCAGATGTAAGAGGTATGCGGGTCTTGATCCTCAGACTAAATCTGTTATGGGTCTCTCTGAATCTGTTGTGGTACCCACCCGACCGGATATATCTGTGGAGAATACTGGGTCTCGTAGGTTTCTTTTGCCCTCGGAAGATATACCCACTTCTGGTAAAAGTGACTCTGATAATGGAAATTACCTGCTTAGATCTTCTGAACCAGTGGGGCTATCTCTTTCTAAGGATGCTCCTTTTTCTGATTCTGACAACCCTTCAAATCTTTTGTCGTATGGCTACTGTCCTTCCTCTGATCAGATGTCTTCCCGGCCTGAGACTATCGGTGCTTCTCTACCACTTATTCTCCACGATGCCCCATCTCCTTCCATGCCGCCTTTGGAGCCTGCATCTCCCCCGTCCTCCCCTACTGACCCCCTAGAGAATGAGGCTTTTAATGACGAGACTCCTAGGAACTCTGTTGGTAGTGACATTGATTACCTTTTTGCTAACCCTCAGATTGACCCGGCGGCACTTACTGTTTTCGACCGAATGCCTCGTGGGAAGGGGAGGACCAATGAGATTCTTGATTTAATAGACGTTCCTATATCCTCTGCTGATGATTTTGGGGCCCTTAGAGCTATATGCCCCGAGATGGGTCCCAAATGACTCTCATTATTTCTCTAAATATTAGGGGTATGGGCGACCCCTCCAAAAAATTGCGCCTAAAGAAGCTGGTATTGGAATCCAGACCAGGGATGATTTTATTACGAGAAACTTTATGTGACCAGAGTAAGGCCATTAAATGCGTGCTATCTATTTGCAAAGGATGGATGGCGGCTGGAATCAATGCAAACAGACATGCTGGGGGTTTGGTTGCCTGTTGGAATCCTAGATTGGCAACATTTAGAGCTTATCGTTTTATTGGAGGTATCTTGTTGTCCGGAAAAATTAGGGAGATTAATTCTGATATTAATATCATTAATCTGTATGCGCCATGTCAGAACAGAGCTGGGTTCTGGGACAAAAGTAAGAAATCGGGCACATTTTTTTTTACCAAATTTGATTGTTATGGGTGATTTCAATGCTATGTTAAACTATGATGAATCATGGGGTATGTTAGAGTCGGCCCTTGCAGCCCTCCGTCAGTGATCATTTCGTCTTTTGCATATTCATTATTAGGTGTCTCGCCTGTTCCACTTCGTTGCATTTCACTAGGATCATGCCATGAACTGACGAAGGGGTCTGTCGTCCTATGTTTCCTCATGTTTATACCTGCAGCGCTATTTTAAAAATTTTCTTCAAAAAATTATTCATAGTCATTGTCATTACATATATGGTCATTAAAAATGTCAATAACTGTCCTAGGTCTTGGTGTCTAGGGTTTTTGAGTCATTTATATACTAGTAATAAAACCTGCAAGGTGAGGAAAGTTCTACATTTGTGATTTTTATTTTATTATCATCAGCATTTTTAAAAAAAAAAATTATTTCTAGCCCAAAACTCTGTTTTGGAACTAGAAATTTGTCATTATCATTTTGTAATAAATTGTAATTGTTCCGCCATGAAGACATTGTCAAAAGCAGACCCCTGGTCTCTTCTCTAGCCAAGATAGCCATATCCCTGCAAGAAGACAGCAAAATCATTAGTATCGACCTCAAAAAGCCAAAGGAAGTTTGTATTTGAAAAGCCAAAAGTGAAATTACAAAAACATTTGTAATATGGGTTTGAAATTAGATTTGAAATAAAATCTGATTGTGAAGATATTTGTGACATGTATAAAAGCCAAACAAGTTTCATTTGAACCAATTCATAGCTCCCAAATCGTGTTTGAAGATTGGAGGGCTGATTTCAGAGTTTTAAGTTGCGTGGGCAGTGTTGATTGGGCCGAGCGACCCACGTGGAGGCCGAGCGACCCACCTGGGCAGAGCGACCCACGCAGGTCAGTCCAGCAGTGCAAGTTTGCAAGGTGCGCGACCCACCTGGGTCGAGCGACCCACGCAGGAGCAGCGCGACCCACGCAGACACAGGGTTTCGAAATTTAGTTTGAGCGCCCAGTTTTTCTTGGAATCGACTCAACTTGCCTTCAAACAGGTTTTTATCAATTGCTTGGTGTTTTTGAACGCACTTGTGGCATCATTGGTGGTTTCAAATGTTCAAACGGAGGAGTTAAAATCCCACAGTCATAGCATTATTGTTTTCAGGGTTTTAGGATGAAAATGAATGGTTGAAAGAATTTGTTTGCTATCTTATGGCAGTGATACATCCAGCTTTACTTATGATATCAATTTGCCCTCATGCCCATTATGCCACTGCAACCATTGCTATTATTATACCATGTTTAAACCTTTTGTGCCATGGTGACTGTGTTTGTAATGAGTCTCACTGCCCAATGTAAAAATATGCTCATGACTTTGTTTCAAACTGCCCATTGAAGCCTTTGTGGTTATTACTCATAAACAAAAACATGCTATTGATGCCATGCGCTCCCTTTGACTAGATGTGTTCAAACTTTTGAAGGTTGCCTGCTCTTATTTGGTCAAAATTTCACTTGCATTCAAAACAGAGATTGTGCCTTTTTCAATCCATTTAAAGCTGAGATTTTATCCATGATTTGATTCCTTGATGGTGCTTTGACGGTGGGAATATTGGTTGGGTGTTAAAACATACATCCTAATTTTGCTTTCACTGCATTCATATCAGTATACACATTGCCAAAAGCTTGATCAGAGATATGTCAGAGACAGAGTCAGAGTATGAGCAGGAGTCGGACAGTGACTCAATCGTTGAGGTTGATGCACTGAGATGGAGCATAGCAGTGCGCCAGTAGTGGTAGCATATCAGAGAGGCCACAGGGCCTTATTTGCAGCGACACGGCGAGTACTATCTCCACGTGAGGTGGAAGGGGTCTTGCCGACTTCATCGACACGGCGAGTATTATCTCCGCTGATGTGGAAAGGGTCTCGCCTTCTTCTTCGGTGCAGGTACAGGTACAAGACAGGGGCAAGAGGCCCATGCCTGATGAGGGCCCATCAGGAGGCCGGGACATAGATATGACAGTCATTGATGTTGATACGGGCTCCCCTAGCTCGAAACTGAGGGAAGTCATCCAGGAGCAAAGGGCCGAGAATGACCAGCTGAAAGACCAATTGCAGAAGGCTCAGTGGGTGGTTAACTATTTGGAGCAGCGCAACAAACAGCTTGAGGATGAGCTCACATACTATGAGTTGCGTTGAATCCGTGAGGACCGACAATGGAATCGTAAGAGGCCCGGTGACATGACACCGACTGACAGAGATACTGAGCTCACACATGTGAACATTCATTTGGAGAAGTTGTTGGCGAAGGCCAATCGAGACAAAGACATGCTTCGCCACATGAAAGGCCATTACTGGGCTGCTGTGCATGTGCACAAGCGAGAATGAAGATCATGAAGAGGAGGTTGCGCAAGGCACTTAGACGGCGGAAAAGGCCTAATCCACTTCGGATTTTGGCCAAGGCTTCATTGAATGGGCAGGACACATGATGGAGGACCTCCTCTCCGAATTTGGGCAAATTCGGAGAAAATTTTGTCATTTTCAATTTTTTGGGTCAAAAAACAGGTTTTGCAGTTACGTGGGTCGCGCGCTCATGCGCTCACTTTTTTTTGGAACACTTGCTGGAGGATATTTTTACATTTTTGGATTTTTCATGGTTAATTATGCATCCTCTGAAGTCAACTTAGCATTTCATCAAAATATGGATGGTCAAACAGCTCAAAAACACCATGAAAACCACCTTGGCACTTTTTTTAGCGAGAAGTACCTCTGGGAGAATGAGGTTTTGGAGGGTCAAATCAACTCCAAAATTTAAATTCCACTTGGGTTGGAAAGTAGACATCAGGGCTTTCCAACGAGCTATCATGAGCTCAATTTGGATGTCGGGAGCTATAAAATCAGCCTGGAACATGAGCGACCTGCGCGAGTTCGGGACAACTCTAAGTTGATTTTTACGAAAGGTTTTCTTTACTGCCCATTTCGATTATTTCGCCTATTATGGACCAGTTTTGCTTATGGATGAAATTTTTGGGTTTTCATGATGTAAATTGATGGTTGACATGTAAATTTGGCTCATTTTTACCTATTCTAGAAGATTCACTCTCAAAAAAGTGAAAATCATGTAAATGAATCAATTTCCACTCTTTTAGAGGCAAGTTGTTAGCTGCCTAGATTTTAGCTCCTTGATTAGAATTTGGTTGAAACTGATCCCTGAAGAAGGAATTCGACCCCTAGAGGCATGGGAAGGGGTTAGAGTGATCTATATATTGTAATTTTTGAGACATTCTACGGGTTGGACTCTTGGGATACTTTTGATATCATTGTACATATTTTTTATATTTTGGCTAAGGAAAGATCAGGGGTTTTGCGGCACTTGTTGGGATCCTTGTGGTGTTATGTTCTTGATGGTGTTTCTTCTTTGTTTACTGTAAGTTTCTTCATTTTTAATGTATACCATCCTTTCATATGCTTCTGAACTAAATTGAATGAGTGAAATAAAGTTGAATCCATTGTTTACAGTGCTCGGCTTTTGAATTCAGTTAGTTCCATATGTTTTCAACTGTTTGGAGAGGATCCAAGTTCTTCTTTGCCCTCTTCAGCTCCTCGTCGGTCTGATCTGTCCATATATCCAATCAAAAGCATCAAGACATTCACCTACCTCGCCCCAACTTGAAATCTGCAAAGGTCTGACCTTATCCCCGGACCCAAAATTTGTTTTCCCATTTCTCCAGCGAAAAACCAAAAATCAAAAATCAAAAATACCCATCTCTTTACTAGCCTAAGATCAGTTCCTATTGTAAGTCATCTCGCACCCTATTGCTCATTTTATCGAGATTGACGGAGAGAGCCCTCTCCTGCCCTCGTAGGGCTAGCTACGAGGCTAAGCGTGGTTTGATGTAGCCTTGAGTTTCACCTCATTTCAGCCTGAGGTAGATTTGAGCGCTAACATAGTGGCGACCATACTGGGGAGGAGGGGGGAAGATCTTTGGATGGATTTCTAGATAAAATCCAATCCCCAACTATTGGAATGGTGCACTAACCCGATTGGTTTTAGAGGCAAAAGTACAATAGTTCTGCTTCCCCTTCGAATATTTGACACTCATGACAATTTTTAACAGCCTTGAACACATCAGAAAACAAAGAAGGCAAATAATACCCCGCCCTTAGAATCTTATTCGCTGTGGTCTTCCAAAACAAATGACCTCCACAGTCACCTTTGTGAAAATCCTCCAAAACTCTTTGAGCTTCCTCTTCTACCAAACAATTCAACAACATACCCCCAGGGTCTTTCCAATACAATGCAGAATTCAAAATGCAGAATTTAGCAGCTCTTAACTTCAATGTTCTACTCTTATTTCGAGGCATACCAGGCGGTGTAGATAAATTCTGAAGCACATATAAAATGTCAGCATACCAAGGAGAAGAAACAAAAATATCGGATACCTGAACTGACGTACTTTCCTCTTCTTCATCAGACATGGCAGTAATCAAATTTATGTCTAGAGCATGCAGATTTGTTTCAGCCATGAGCTTGGCGAGTCCTTGTCCTTTGATCAGCTTGGTCGGTTGCTGAAGCGCTATTATTTCTGAGTACTTGCTGCTGATCTCATTGTCATTGTATATATCATTTTACTTTTGTTTCATTGCAAGTGTGCACTGATCTCTCATTTTCAGTCTGGGGCCCGGAGCGAAGGCTATAATTCTAGAAATAGAGGTTGGTTGGTTTGAGATTGTAAAGTTAAGTTTTATCAGTCTTCTTGTTTAAAGTCATGTCAGTTTGAGTCTAGTCAGTTTTGGTCAAATTGCAGTCTATCGTCAGTCAAATCTGCAGTCAATAAAATTGTCCAAAGTTTGTCTTGTCAGTTGAAATAATGATTCCATCGCCCAATGGATGAGAGGCACTGTCTGACTCCCCCAGAGATCTGTCGTTCTTGGCATCTCCATGGAGCCACCATCCCCATTGGAGCCAATGTTAGAGTCGGCCCTTGCAGCCCTCCGTCAGTGATCATTTCGTCTTTTGCATATTCATTATTAGGTGTCTCGCTTGCTCCACTTCGTTGCATTTCACTAGGATCATGCCATGAACTGACGAAGGGGTCTGTCGTCCTATGTTTCCTCATGTTTATACCTGCAGCGCTATTTTAAAAAATTTTCTTCAAAAAAATTATTCATAGGCATTGTCATTACATATATGGTCATTAAAAATGTCAATAAGTGTCCTAGGTCTTGGTGTCTAGGGTTTTTGAGTCATTTGTATACTTGTCATAAAGCCTGCAAGGTGAGGAAAGTTCTGCATTTGTGATTTTTATTTTATTATCATCAGCATTTTTAAAAAAAAAAATTTATTTCTAGTCCAAAACTCTGTTTTGGAACTAGAAATTTGTCATTATCATTTTGTAATAAATTGTAATTGTTCCGCCATGAAAACATTGTCAAAAGCAGACCCCTGGTCTCTTCTCTAGCCAAGATAGCCATATCCCTGCAAGAAGACAGCAAAACCATTAGTATCGACCTCAAAAAAGCCAAAGGAAGTTTGTATTTGAAAAGCCAAAAGTGAAATTACAAAAACATTTGTAATATGGGTTTGAAATTAGATTTGAAATAAAATCTGATTGTGAAGATATTTGTGACATGTATAAAAGCCAAACAAGTTTCATTTGAACCAATTCATAGCTCCCAAATCGTGTTTGAAGATTGGAGGGCCGATTTCGGAGTTTTAAGTTGCGTGGGCAGTGTTGATTGGGCCGAGCGACCCACGTGGAGGCCGAGCGACCCACCTGGGCAGAGCGACCCACGCAGGTCAGTTCAGCAGTGCAAGTTTGCAAGGTGCGCGACCCACCTGGGCCGAGCGACCCACGCAGGAGCAGCGCGACCCACGCAGACATAGGGTTTCGAAATTTAGTTTGAGCGCCCAGTTTTGCTTGGAATCGACTCAACTTGCCTTCAAACAGGTTTTTATCAATTGCTTGGTGTTTTTGAACGCACTTGTGGCATCATTGGTGGTTTCAAATGTTCAAACGGAGGAGTTAAAATCCCACAGTCATAGCATTATTGTTTTCAGGGTTTTAGGATGAAAATGAATGGTTGAAAGAATTTGTTTGCTATCTTATGGCAGTGATACATCCAGCTTTACTTATGATATCAATTTGCCCTCATGCCCATTATGCCACTGCAACCATTGCTATTATTATACCATGTTTAAACCTTTTGTGCCATGGTGACTGTGTTTGTAATGAGTCTCACTGCCCAATGTAAAAATATGCTCATGACTTTGTTTCAAACTGCCCATTGAAGCCTTTGTGGTTATTACTCATAAACAAAAACATGCTATTGATGCCATGCCCTCCCTTTGACTAGATGTGTTCAAACTTTTGAAGGTTGCCTGCTCTTATTTGGTCAAAATTTCACTTGCATTCAAAACAGAGATTGTGCCTTTTTTTCAATCCATTTAAAGCTGAGATTTTATCCATGATTTGATTCCTTGATGGTGCTTTGACGGTGGGAATATTGGTTGGGTGTTAAAACATACATCCTAATTTTGCTTTCACTGCATTCATATCAGTATACACATTGCCAAAAGCTTGATCAGAGATATGTCAGAGACAGAGTCAGAGTATGAGCAAGAGTCGGACAGTGACTCAATCGTTGAGGTTGATGCACTGAGATGGAGCATAGCAGTGCGCCAGTAGTGGTAGCATATCAGAGAGGCCACAGGGCCTTATTTGCAGCGACACGGCGAGTACTATCTCCACGTGAGGTGGAAGGGGTCTTGCCGACTTCATCGACACGGCAAGTATTATCTCCACATGATGTGGAAGGGGTCTCGCCTTCTTCTTCAGTGCAGGTACAGGTACAAGACAGGGGCAAGAGGCCCGTGCATGATGAGGGCCCATCAGGAGGCCGAGACACAGATTTGACAGTCATTGATGTTGATACGGGCTCCCCTAGCTCGAAGCTGAGGGAAGTCATCCAGGAGCAAAGGGCCGAGAATGACCAGCTGAAAGACCAATTGCAGAAGGCTCAGTGGGTGATTAACTATTTGGAGCAGCGCAACAAACAACTTGAGGATGAGCTCACATACTATGAGTTGCGTCGAATCCGTGAGGACAGACAGTGGAATCGAAAGAGGCCCGGTGACATGACACCGACTGACAGAGATACTGTACTCACACATGTGAACATCCATCTAGAGAAATTGTTGGCAAAGGCCAATCGAGACAAAGACATGCTTCGTCACATGAAAGGCCATTATTGGGCTCGCATGCATGTCTGCAAAGCGAGAATGAAGATCATAAAGAGGAGGTTGCGCAAGGCACTTGGACGGCGGAAAAGGCCTAATCCACTTCGGATTTTTGCCGAGGCTTCATTGAATGGGCAAGACACATGATGGAGGACCTCCGCTCCGAATTTGGGCAAATTCGGAGAAAATTTTGTCATTTTCAAATTTTTGGGTCAAAAAGCAGGTTTTGCAGCTACGTGGGTCGCGCGCTCATGCGCTCGCTTTTTTTTGAGACACTTACTGGAGGAGATTTTTACATTTTTGGATTTTTCATGGTTAATTATGCATCCTCTGAAGTCAACTTAGCAATTCAACAAAATCTGGATGGTCAAACAGCTCAAAAACACCATGAAAACCACCTTGCTGCCACCTTTTGCACCAGCAGGAAGTACCTCTGGGAGAATGAGGTTTTGGAGGGTCAAATCAACTCCAAATTCAGAAATTCAACTTGGGTTGGAAATTAGACATCCAGGGCTTTCCAACGAGCTATCATGAGCTCAATTTTGATGTCGGGAGCTACCTCAAAATCAGCCTGGAACATGAGCGACCCACGCAGTTCAGGAGCGACCCACCTAGAGATTTTTCTGAGTTTTCAGCTGCCAGCTCAGTATTTCGCCTATTATGGACCAGTTTTGCTTATGGATGGAATTTTTGGGTTTTTATGATGTAAATTCATGTTTGGTATGTAACTTTGGCTTGTTTTTATCTCTTCTAGAAGATTCACTCTCAAATGAGTAAAAAATCATGTAATGGATCAGTTTCCACTCTTTTAGAAATGAAGTGGTTGGCTGCTGGGTGTAGTTCAACATTTGATTGGTTGAAACGATCCAATCCGAGGTTGATCAGCCCCAGGGTGGGAAAGGGTTAGAGTGATCTATATATTGTAATTTTTGAGGCATTCTCACAGTTGGACTCTTGGGATACTTTTGATACTATTGTACATACTTTTCATATTTGTTTAAGGAAAGATCGGGGTTTTGCGAGCACTTGTTGGGATCCTTGTGGTGTTGTTCTTGATGATGTTTCTCCTCTGTTTCTTGTAAGTTTCTTCATGTTTAATGTATGCCATCCTTTCATATGCTTCTGAACTAAATTGAATGAGTGAATAAGGTTGAATCCATTTTTTACAGTGCTTGGCCTTTGAATTCAGTTAGTTCTATATGTTTTCAGCTGTTTGGAGAGGATCCAAGTTCTTCTTTGCCCTCTTCAGCTTCTCGTCGGTCTAATCTATCCATATATCCAATTTAAAGCATCAAGATCATCACCTACCTCGCCCCAGCTTGAACTCTGCAAAGGTCTGACCTTATCCCCGGACCCAAAACTTGTTTTCCCATTACTCCAGCGAAAACCCAAAAAACCCAAAATCAAACATACATATCTCTTTACTAGCCTAAAATCAGTTCTTATTGTAAGTCATCTCACATCCTATTGCTTATTTTCTCGAGATTGACGGAGAGAGCCCTCTCCTGTCCTCGTAGGGCTAGCTACGAGGCTGAGCGTGGTTTGATGTAGCCTTGAGTTTTACTTCATTTCAGCCTGAGGTAGATTTGAGTGCTAACAGGGTACAAAGTTGAGAATGGATCCTCTGGCTGGTGTCATTGGTTCGATCTTGGATGCGGCTATTTTGAAGGACATAAGGCCAAATCCTATTGAACCTACTTGGAATAATCACAGATTTGGAAAATATTTCATTGCTAAGTGTTTGGATCGGGTTATGGTACATGCAGATTTGTTCACTATAATGGGCCATTTTCGGTCTGGGTATCTAATATCCAACCTCTCTGATCACAGACCAATTTACTTGACTTGGAAAGGCGCTCAAAGAAGCCAAGTTGTGCCTTTCAATTTTAATCGAGCTTGGCTCATGGATCCAGAATATGATCAGTTGATAAGAGAAAACTGGGTTATGGATTCTGCTTTTATGGAAATGGGGGGATGGTCATCTTTTTCACTCAAGATGCAGAATATCAAAAATATTACAAAGGAATGGGAAATCAATAAAAAGAGGAAAATGAACGCTGAGATGGTGGAAATTAGGCATAAACTGTTGGAAATACAATCATCCTTTGCACATAACACTCCTGAGGAAGAGACTCTATGCTACTGGAATATCTACAACGCAGAAGAATGGAGATTTTAAAAACGAAGGAGCTCACCTGGAAGCTCAAAAGTAGAGTCACTTGGATGAGGGAGGGTGACTTGAATACTAAGTACTTCCATAAGACTGCAAACACCCGAAGGAATGCAAACACTATATGGTATATCAAGAAGAGCAACAGGGACATTGTTCATACGAAGGAGGAGATTAGAAGAGAAGCATTCAATTATTTTTCAGATTTTTATAAAAAAGATCATGAAATATGTACAGAAAGTCAGGAATGGATATTACAAAACTATTCTAGATGTTTTTATGAGGAGGCCTATCAGAAAATAAACGCTGAGGTTACAAAAGAGGAAGTATTTTCCACCCTGAAATCATTTTCACATGATAAATGTCCCGACCCGGATGGATGGCCCGCAGAATTCTACTGCCATTTTTTTGATATCATGGGGGAGGAGATTACCGTTGTGGTGGAACAAGGTCAGATACTGGGACATATCCCCTCTAATATGAATGCTACTTTCATTGCTCTTATTTCCAAGAAATCTGAACCAGAGACCTTCGGCGATTATAGGCCCATTTATTTATGTAATATGATCTACAAGATCTCATCTAAGATCATTGCTAATAGACTGAAGGATTTTTTAGAAAAACATTTTGAGAAGGAACAATATGGATTTTTAAAAGGCGGGTCCATTCATGACACAATGGCTATTGCACAAGAGGTGTTACACTCTATGCATGGGGGCAAGAAGGAAGACATCATAATGAAGATTGATTTGTTAAAGGCATATGATAGGGTTGATTGGTCGCATATCAGAATATTACTTCTAAAGATGGGGGTTCCTCTGGGTGCATTAAGATGGATTATGGGATGCATAACTTCGGTGAGATATGATGTAATAATCAATGGGAAGCCTACCCCTTTTTTCTGCGCTGAGAAGGGATTAAGACAGGGTTGCGCGCTTTCTCCGTTGATTTTTATTATGCTGATGAATGGATTTAGTCGACTCATGCACTTGGCGACCAGAGCTGGATACTTCGCTAGTTTCAGTTTCTCAAATGCTGTAAGTATTACCCATTCGCTCTTTGTTGATGATCTATTGATTTTTGGGGCATTAATGAGAAAATATTGGTTTTATTTCAAATATCTCCTGAACCAATTCACGACGGTGACGAGTCTTTGTATGAACAAGGGTAAATCATTTATTCTCTTTGATCAGGGAGATATAGATGATATTTCATTCATTTCTAGTTCCTTGGGGGTTGGGAAAACCCGTGCTACGGAAGGCTTCATTTATCTTGGTTTCAGAATGAAACCCAATGCATACAAGAACAAAGACTGGTTGTCGTTTGTTGAGAAATTTAAGAACAAAATATCTAACTGGACTCATAGATATTTATCTTTGGGGGGGCGTTATATATTGGTCCAAGCAGTACTATCTCAGTTAACTGTCTATTGGGGACATCTGTATTATTTTCCATAGGGTATAATTGACAGAATCAGATCATATATGTCTCATTTTCTGTGGGGGCAAATGGATTCAAAAAAAAAAATCACCTTTGTAAATTGGAGGTGTTGTTCTATCCAAAGAAGCTCGGAGGATGGGGTATACTTAATCCTAGAGCCTTCAACAAAGCTCTGCTTGCTAAATCACTATGGAGGGCTCTCATTGGAAAAGGATTATGGGCGGACATTATAAATGCAAAATACTGTCAACGAGATGCCTTAGTTTTCCTGTACAGGAGACAGATGCATATTTCAAAAGGAGGGTCGACTATATGGAACAATTTGATCAAAGTGCACAATATATTGGCGGAAGGCCTAATATGGGTATTTGGAAGTGGTCATAAAATACATATAAGTGGGGAAAAGGTTCGGGGATTGAATGAAATTCTTTATATGAGTGAGGGACTGAAGCACATCTTTTACATGAGAGGCGTATTTTATCTCTGACAATTGATTGATCACTGGGAGTATTATGCCCCAGTATTCAAGACTGCGGCTCAGCTAGAGTTATCCGATCGGCATGCACAAGAGTGGTCTAAATACAGAGAAAGTCTTCAGGGTGCGGGACTCAGCCATAATATGGAAGACGATTATCTGACGTGGGCAGGGATCTTAAAGGAGGGCTCATTGGTGGTTAAAAAGTTATATTATAATATTACCCTCCAACACAATTTCATTCATATGGAGATGGGTTTTGAGGCTTTTTGGAAAAGGAATCTGCCAAAAAAAATTCTTCTTTTCGGATGGCTTGTTTGGAGGAGGAAGATATTAACTTGGGACAATCTAATTCGCAGAGGATATCACGGCCCTAGTAGATGCGTATTCTGTTACAGTGCGGAGGAAACTATAAATCACATCTTTTTCACCTGCCCATGGGTTATCAGGTTATGGTCACTATTCTACAAACCTATTCAGGGATCAGAATGGGTTCCAAATGATTTTCTGGAAGTTGCTCTCCATTGGGACAGGTACAAGGGACATTTTCAATCCCTTCCTTTTTTCTTTATCTGGGAAATTTGGAGATGTAGAAATAGATTCATTTTTGACGATGTACCGATCAATTTTCGTCGGGTATATGGAGCAATCATGTTATGGATTCGGGAAAGAGTGCCTCACACACATGACATACAGGACAAATCGAGGCGCATTAGGCTGCACTCCATATCCCTACCGGCTATATTTTTTGACGGAGCATGTAGTGGAGGGATTATGGGATGTGGTGCCTGGCTGAAATTATCTGATGTGGAAAGAATTGAGATTGCTTGGAACGGTGGTAAAGGATCTAAAAATCTTGCAGAGCTTATGGCCATATGGTGTGGCCTACTGACAACAGTCAAATTGGGAATACAGGGGGTCTCGATATATGGAGACTCAAAACTCATCATTGACTGTATGAATGGTAAAGTGAAAAATTTTACTATATCTAATCATGGATGGTATAGGAGGGCTAGACATCTATGGGAACTTCTGAAATGCGTGCCCATTATCCACATATACAGAGAGCACAATACAAGAGCTGACAAGTTATCAAAAATGGGGGTGAATATGAAATTCGGTATTTTACAAGTATCTCAGTATAGGAACCACCAAATGATATGGACAGGTTATATTCCGATCCCTTGATTTTTTGATATACTCTCCATACTTTATTTTTTGATACAGTTTTTGTCTTCGATACATAATTCTCTTATATTACATAACAAGCGAGCCTGGAATATGAGTCAAGCGAGCCTGCAATTAATAGCAAGCGAGCCGACCAATAATTTAGCAATCAAGCCTGCATAATTAACAAAAGAACAAGATTAAGCTGCGGTTTTTGTATAAGATGCAGCTACAGCAGGAATGATAGGCACAACCCAACTACCTTCACAAATATCTAGTAAGCGAGTCAACATATAATACAAAGAACAAATATTAGTTAGCTGTTTTTGATTCAGATACATAATTCAACAGGAAGTATTGTGCACAACTCAACGACTACGCTGTGTGTCAAGTTGGAGTTTTCATGTTATCATATGGTTATTATATTTTTAATCAGTACTTTTGAATATGGATGATTTCCTCTCTCTCCCTCTAACATCGTTTTTCCTATAGTAGAAGGAAGGGATCAAGTAGAGAATATCTGTTGTTTTTTTTCCATGCTTTTGTATCTCAATAGTCAGATCCTGAAGCATTTTAACGTTTCATGATTTTTATAGAGGTGGTTGTATGTTAATATAAATGTATCAGATATAGATAGGTACAAAAAACCATGATGTTGCAGAATGTAAGAAATATGTACTGTAATTATATTTCAATATAATTCAGCAGTTTTTTTCTCTCTGAAAAAAATAAAATAAATAAATAAATAAATTAATTAATTAATTAATAATTTATGTCAATTTTTTCAAATTTCTATAAATTTCATTTTTGATAGCTATTGTGAAATTTAGTAATTTATGGCAATTTTTTCAAATTTCTAGGTCTGAAACTTTTTTGTCATTCAATTTTAGTTTCTGAGTGGCGCTACTAAATTTATTTTTCTACAGGTATACAGTTACAAATTAAAGAATAGTTGCTTACATGCTATCGATTTGAAATAAATTTTGATAATTTTGATAACTGATAAGTGTACTAAAAGTTAAATTAAGTGCGGTTTAAACTTTAATCTTGAAGATACGCTTATGGCTCCGGTAAATCTGTTCAGTTTCGATCAAAGAAGGCGCTAAGTGTATTAAAAGTTAAATTAAACGATAGTGTGGTTTGAACTCAAACCCTGAAGATACACCTATGGCTTCGGTAAATCTGTTCAGTTTCTATGGAACAAGCACTTTTGTTGGAATTTTTTTATAGAAAAAGAAAAAATCCGTTTATATTATGTATCTATGTTTTGTTAAAAAAATTTCACATAAAAAATAATAAAATATAAATTATTTTTCAAAATTTAAATTTCACAGATAATATTGCCTTAATAACTAGTTTATTTATTTTTTCTTGAATTTATAGGGAATTTTGTAAATTCAAGTTATAACTATCAAACTTTAAAATTTTGGGTGGCAAGATTTTAATTAAATTCTGCGAAGATGTTTGTAAATCCAGGTTATAGCTATCAAACTTCAAGATTTTGGGTGCCTTATAGATTTTAGATGGTGCTGAATCCATTTTCACCAAAAAAAATATGATTCAAAAACTCCTATTGCAAAATTTCTTAATTTTTTTGCCAGGATTCTAGCCACTTTTACAATCTTAGCAATTCCTTCGTCTCTATATAGACAACTCCAATATTATTTTTCAAAAAAACAATAAACTGCAACTCTACTCCAATATTATTTTTCAAAAAAATAATAAATAAATATGATTTTCAGAACTGCAACCGTCTCTATATAGACAACTCCAATATTATTTTTCAAAAAAACAATAAATAAATATGATTTTCAGAACTACAACTCTACTCCAAATAAATATGATTTCCAGAACTGCAACTCTACTCCAATATTATTTAAAAAAAAAAACAATAAATAAATATGATTTTCAGAACTGCAACTCTACGTTGTTCAGACTATGGGTTGCTTTGTAGGTGGAAAAAAAGTACATATTTTTGTTGAATTTAGTCATTTTTTCAAATATTCTAGGCCAGAAACTTTGTTTCTTATTTGATTTTTGTTGTTAAAGTAGGCATTCTTATTTATTAAATTTCATTTGGTAATTTCTATCAATTTTTTTTTTCAAATTGCTAGGCCTGAAACTTTTTTGTCTTTCGATTTTAGTTTCTAAGTGGCACTTATGGGTTAAATTTTTTTTCTTTACAGAGATATGTTTACATTTTTTTGTTTTATAACTATTGTGAAATTTAGTTTACAAAATTTTTAATTTTTTACATCTATACATTTACAATTTTTAATTTTTGGCACTTACACATTGACAAATTTTTAATTGTTAATAAATGTTTATTAGGATTTTGTTTAATCATATTAATATAATATAAATATGATTTATTATTTATACATTTGGTTTTATTATATTTATGTTGTAAGTGCTTATTATTTGAAAACAACTCTCTTGTGTGTAAAGGGGAGCAACACTATTTTCTTTAGCATGGTTTTCTTTGTCAATTAATGAGCAAAAGGCTGATTGGTTTTTATGGAAATGTGTGATGTTTAGTATCTGGAAAGGAGGGAATGTGAATATGATACCAAGGCCTCTATAGATTTCTACAAAGTAAGATGCTTTGCTCTGATCTATTCCACTTATGTATATATATCGGAACTACCCAACATTACTAGATAGATAGGGAAGTTATTCTGCAACCCCATTTCTGACTGGAGTCCTAGTGTGAGTTCCAACATCACTGATATCAATTTTTTCTTAGCTTTTTAAGAATTATTTAATGGTCAATAAAAATTCAGAAAACTTGATTGGTAATTTTTTTTAAACAATAGATTTCATAAATTTGATTTGACTTGACTTGATGCCCAAGCATTTAAATTACTTGTCAGAAATTCTTGTGGTTATTTGTAGAGGAGGTTTAAAACGAAAAAAGAAACCCAAGAAAGGATTAGCTCCTACCTTTACTCTTTCTCCATTAGGCAATTCCGCACAAGATGGAAGGCTTGGACAATGGCCTTCCAACATATCAACAAATTATATTATGAGTATTCTTGGAAGGTCTTCTAATGAATTAGGTTCAATGTATTTTTAGAGGATAACTTAGCTTCATAGGCCCTTATTTGATATGATCCTTCATATGCATCTAGCTACCAAAGCCATCCCAAAATGATGCATATTCTTAAGCTCCAACTCGTTCACCACCTTAAAACTCAACTTCTTCATCAAGGCTTGGACAATGGCCTTCCAACATATCAACAAATTATATTATGAGTATTCTTGGAAGGTCATCTAATGAATTAGGTTCATTGTACTTTTAGACAATAAGTTAGCTTCATAGACCCTTATTTGATATGAGCCTCCATATGCATCTAGCTACCAAAGCCTTCCCAAAATGATGCATATTCTTAAGCTCCAACTCCTTCACCACCTTAAAACTCAACTTACTCTATATTACTATTTCCTTTGTTATTGCTTTACAGCGTTTCCTTTTGCAACATATGGTGCAATTGCTAGTTAATGTATATATGGAATCAAGGTGTTAAAAAATCTAATTTTGAAGATAATCAAACTCTATCATCTAAACAATTTAGATTTATTTTTATTTATTTTAACTCTTCTAATATTAATTTAAATTTATGAATTTTAAATATATTAAAAAAAAAAACCTTTTATTTATTAATTAAGGTATAGTATAATGTATAGATAAAATGGTTTTGGTACGGGTATTTAGTGATACAATTTTAATCAAAATTGTGATTTTTAATGTTTAAACTACTTTTTGTGTATGTATAAATAGATTCAATAACGTGCAAAACTTTTGAGGCACTCGAATTCTATAGATTAAACAACTTGAGCTCAAGTTTTTAAAAATCTCTATTGGAGTATAGATGGATGGAGCTCTGCGAACCCTCGTGGTGTTTATGGTTTCGCCTTAGCCATCCATTCTATGTTTCATTTGCATGAATATTTTTGGAGATAGCTTCTGTAATGGCAAATTCCAGTGATTCGGCAAAAGACACAATTTCATTTGCAGATATGGTTTTCGGTCTAGCAAGATCTTTTTTGGTCTCATATAGTTCCATATTGAAATTTGGTTCTCGTCTTCAGGTGGTTCAAGAAATCCCTTCCCTCAATGTTCCTATGGAATGAGGAAGCTATCAGTGGTGAAAATAATTCTCGAAGCAAGGTTTGGTTTGCAGGTTTGATGGGTTTTGGTTGCGACTAGTTGATATGCACAAATGTATCTTTGAAACTCGGAAGCCCCTTTTGACGGATAAATTAAATATTTACCCTGTGGCTTAGGGTATTTTTGTTGTGGGTTTTGATAAAATAGAGGATAAGAAGACCATTTGTGAAGTTGGGTTGTGGTTTTGGGGTAGTGTTGGTCTCTTCATGTAGCCCTAGACTCCCACTTTTGATCTAGTAATGGCATCAATCTCTATGGCTTCGGTTTGGGTAAGGTTTCTGAACCTTCCCTTGCAATTTTGGAATCCTCCATTGATTTCCTTTGTTGGGAATGCGTTGGGAAATTTTTATTGTTGTTGTCCTAAAATTGAAATTTTTTTCAAGACTGCTTATACTCGAATATGTGTGGAGATGGACTTCAACAAGGGTTTTCCTGTGGAGATTAATCTAACGGCTCCAAACTATGTTTGGGTCCAAAGGCTTAGCTATGAGAATATTTATTTCTCGTATAAAGCATGCTATGAAACATGGCACATAATTAAAAACAACCTTGAGTGTTATAAACAAAAAAGACTGGAAAAAGAAAACCCGAAGGCCCAAATGGTATGAAGGAGCCCAAGATATTCACTATACAATATTTAAAGAGGATTTGCTTCAAGATAAGAAAGAACCAGAAGACAAGAAGGAAGCAGATACTGCCAAAGAAATTGCACTAGCAACAACAAAATCCAAGCTAGAAATATTAAATGCCAATTAGGATCCTCTGGACTGAGAAAAAGTAGAAAAGAAACAAACGCTCATGGAAAAAGGATCCCCTCTTGAATCCACAAGTATTATTGTTGGAAAAGCATCCTATTGGGCATATGAGGAAAATGAGGAAGAATCCAAATTTCAATTGTCGAAGAAATATGTTCCAGAAATAGAGGCAAACACAGGTTGGACTCAAGTTGGGAAGAAAGGAAAAGGCATTTCGTGTAACGTACACCTCCCCTCACATCTACCCAAGTAATTGGCCAACCGGGGTAAGCATGAGTTGAGGGAATTTAAGAGAAAACTCAACCTCCTTGGTGACATTAAGGAAGTAGAATCGACGCAAAAAACCATAACACAGACTCCTTGCACCTGCTATAGGACCCCCAAAGGCTATCCCAGTCATCAAGCTGACTTGTGCCTGGGTCCCACTGACTTTTGCTGAAGAAAACCCCCAGATGATCCCTTGATATGGGCAAGGGTGTGTTTGGGAGGCTTTGGACGCTCCCACAACGTATGCATGTGTGCGTCTAGGGACTCAATTGCCCAAACTTGTGCCTACATTTATGGAATTTACGGCACAATTTAAGCCCAGAATCCCGGAAACTTCCCACAACTTCATGTAGCTTTCAGAATCCATCAAACACATGACGACAATGCAAAATAACCAAAAACTGACTCCAGGACAAGGCTTGACCATCCCCAACTAAGATTGAAATTATGTCAAACATTTGGCATGAAAGAAATTTACAAGTCTAGGATACAGGACAGAACATGAATGACTGAAAACTCTTATGAGACATTACAAGAAGGATCACCACCCTCTTCCTTGGACATATATGACATCAATTAGGTCTTGCATCCATTCTTTTAACAATTACAAGTAAATACATGAAATAACCATGACATGAACCAGTCATTTAACCATGCTTATAAGCAACATAAAACCAGGGAAATAAGAGTGAGATAACAACCATTAAATCCACACATTAATAAGTACAAAAGAAATATAACTTAGTTTTCATTAAACAAAGGCAACAATCGACCAGGTTTGGGACTTCCACATGCCACCCGACCATAGACATGGTTGAGACAAATCTCTCTTCATCCAGTCACCCTCGTGCAATATTCCAAGCATGAATGTGGGATCTCATGGATAAACCAAACCAAAACACAACCAAGGGAATCCAAAGGTTAAACCACCTCCACCCTCACCACACCGTGATCACACCAAACCAGTGCTTTGATCACAAAACCGAGCAAAACTTGGAATTCCATTTGGAATACGTCACTATCCTTGAGGAATTTTCCATCTCTCTATCTCTCAAGCTTTACCATAATCCAATCTCAGATCACTAGGCCCTAATCCTGTTAATAATTTGGTAAGGCAGTGATTAATTCAAATCGCTTCTTGACAATTACTTGTGAGCTTACTTCTTTTACTTATTTCTTCTCTTCTTATCTTATTATATCTTTCATCAAGTTAATTACCAAAAACAAAAGAGACGCAATTTTAGGCTCTTTAAGCTAGGGCCAAAACTTCTCCCTCTTGGAGAGGAAAACCCACAAGAAATTATTCTTATAGACTTTCAGATGACAAGTACCATGACCATGACACAGACCCTTGACCCTTGTATGCCTCCGAGACCTTTTCACTGCTTCTTCTTAGACTCCTTAAGTTGATCTTCTTCTCTGCACCATCCTTCACAATCCTGCACCTTTCTGTACCAGAAATAGAGAGGTCAGTCTCTACTTGTATTCTTCCTTCTTTTAATTGTATGTGATCCTTACTTGTCATATCAACACCTTGTTATAGGTTGTCATGTGCACACCTTGCACCTTTACTTAACTTTGCAGGCTGGTCTTCAACGTACCCAAGTCTTGTTTCCTTTTGATGAGCATTCCACCCTTCATACAATAATGAAATCCTTAATTGTACTATTGAGCATACTTATTATACTTTGTACTTAACACAACCCTCTTCTTATGCTTCACACTAAACACGATCCTCTTCTTATGATATTTTTCACTAACCACAGTCATTTAACCTTTTCACTTAACACAGTCCTTATAACTTCACATATATATTATTTCAACTTCCTTCTTCACACCTTCTCCAACTGATACCTTCCCTATATAGTCTGTTCCTTCGTACCTGTAATACGCACTTCAATTTCAGATATATCCGAAGTTATGTCATTGTAATTTAATCCAAAAAACTCAAAGGAAATCTGACTTTCTATTGGTATGTTCTGCGCAGCCTAGATGGGTATATATAGTTGTTCCAACCTGTAAATTATTCGATCTGTCCATAGGTTATGAAGCTAAATTGATCAGGGGTTTATGAGCTGACTTGTCCACTGTTCATAGGTTGTCTTGAGGATATACTTCAACGCTAATCTGGAGCATCATTTTTCATGTATTCAAGCTTTAATGGCAAGGTATTGAGGCATACAAGTGTGACTTTATTCTTCATAAACATGACTCTTAAATACATTTATAACCAGAAGAAAAATCCCTAATAGACATCAAGAAGAAGTCTATTGAACCATAATAAAACCTCTCATGAATCCTATGAAGCAAACATAACAAAAAAATATATTTTATTATCTTTATCTTCTTCATTACATAAATACGTAATTACATAGTATATATGAAGACCAAAACTAGTTACACTTTCCAACACTCCCTCTTAACTAGGGAGGTATTCATACAAGTACATGGTCACTTTCAAACAGAAGAATCTCATAAGAAGAATCATATTGGTAACCACATTTGTATAACATCATATCAACCAAAATTGTCATAGTAAAAGGCCTTGACTAACAACCCCATCTCTCAACGAGACAATGGGATACAATTTTGGCGAGTAGCGTGACTTATAGACACCATATTCATTGTCTCTGCAAGGTACATACTCCACTCAGGTGTTCCCATAGTATGACCTTCTTGTACTATTCTTCTCTTGGGTAGCCAACCCTCAAATAATATCAATCCTCGACTACTCTTATCTTGAATGCCCTATCTCATTCTTAAATAGTATCGGATGTCATATGATTACCTAAACCTCCATTCTATCTTCCCATGTAAAGACCAAAATGATGTGTTTATTGATTCTCTCCTCATGGCCTTCACTAAGACTTACGGTTGTTAGTCCTGGTCTAGTGCATGACACATGAATTAGAGAATCATATACGTCACTCCCTCTTAACTCGGGAATTACATACTTCAAGTTTCTTCCAAGTAAGAAACTTACCACCACGCTCCCTCTCAACCAGGGACCTGTAGCAGCAATGGTGAGACACCCAGATTCTCATGAAGAATTCCTCTCCTCAATGTCATGGATTTTGATATTGAGGAATCTTCAACTTTTGGCTTCATAGGGAACATATCATCCACGAGTCATGTCAACCATCAGAAATTGATTCTTCAGTCTTTCTCATTTGGTCCACCTTTATGCCATGATGCTTAACTTTGAACCCTCTCCCAATGATCTTACATCCTTCCACATGATTGGAAACCCTACATAAGCTCATGCAAATAAACATATACATAAGAAATTTTAAATAAAAAGTTACCTTAATGATGATCTTTCACCATGACATCTTCCTATAGGCATTGACATCCTCTATTCAGATTGACACATCTCCTAAAGATATGTCTTGTCAAGGGTATTCTTTTTTACCATACTTCTATCAGAGTCCACATATCTTCCTAGGGCATATCCTAGTCACATCTTCTTAGCTTCCGAATTATAACCACCTCTTTACATGGTTGCACTTCATGATCTCTTCCATTGTTTGTACACACAACTTCATCCCCAGGAACTTCCAGTATCCAGTTTCTTGTTTGTATACAATTACCTCATATTCCATACAAGGACATTTAATTTCATATGTTAGTGGAAACTTGTGCACCATAAGATATCCTCCTTCATATATCATACTTCTAAAGATAGAAGTCCATTAATTGCAACCATATGACATGACTTCACAACATCCAGTGTCAGCACATAGATATATGTACCTCATCCTTTTCCTTTTGAGTCATCATGCAACAATTTTACTAGAATGAAGAACTTCATTCACTTGACCTGCTTCATCAATATGTCATCTTATCCTAATCCCAAAATTCTGTAACACAAAATTCTCTATGAAATCCTTTTCCTTTATTTCTAACCATTGAATCCATAGAGAACTCCATTAGAAAATGTTAGCACCTATTTCTATATTGATTATTGAATGATGACCCTTGATCTTGATGACTTCCTTTTTTCAATGTTGTTATCAATGAGGTTTCCAGGAGCTGCTTCTCCAAGTGCTCCTTCCATGCTTATATCATAATGCTATTAATATAAATTGCTTCCTATCATATTATTTTACAACCAATAGAAAACACTTAAAGAGAAAGATAATCTCAATCATAATAGAGATCTCTTGCTTATTATTTCTTAGATTTATTTGCATAAGGTTCTTCCCTTTCATCTGTGACATGGGCTTCTTCCTTTTTCCTCTTGTCCTTCCCAGATTTAGGACAATCCCTTTTATATTGCCCAAGTTCATTACATCCAAAGCATCATACTTTGCTCATATTTATTCTTTTATTATGAGGACCAAATTTGTTGAATCTTCCTTTCTTCCTGGACATGGTTGCAAAGGCTTGATTCCCTTTATTTGATCATGTATCAGTTTTGGCTTTCAATCTTGTTTTCTCTATTTTACATACAGACCATAGATTGTGGAATGGTGTTGCTTCTTTCTTCCCATATAAGCTTGAAGTGAAGTTTCCCCATTATTTCGGTAGAGCATTCAACACCACTGTAGTCATCTCACTCTCATACATTACTTCTCCCAATTCCTACAATTGGTATCTTATTTCAAAAATCCTCATAAAAAATGAAGTGATTCCTTCATCTCTTGAAAATTTCATGTTGTATAATTCTTGTCTCAAAGATATTACTTCTCCTGCAGTACTCATAGAGAATAGCTGCACCAGTTTCTCATATATTTCTTTTGTAGTTTTCAGTTTTGATACATAGGGTATGAGTGAGTCCTTAATGGATTCTATGAGAATCCTCTGGGATTTGATTTCTTCTTTCATTTACTTGGCATGAGCTGGAGCATATTATTTTGAGGGTTGAATTGTATATCCTTCGATGTAGCCCATAACTTCGTCTTCAATTAGATTCAAATCTGTCCTCTTCTTCTATGCACTAAAGTTTGATGACCCAACCAATTTGTTGCTCTCTTTGCAATAAATAATTTTAACATATTTAGATAAGGTCATAGATACTTACTGGAGTAGAGTGACTTCCTCCTTCCAGTAGCTTCCTTGATATGATGACAAAGTCAAGAACTTCCTCTTAGATTGAATTCTTCAAAGTAAGTGACCTAGGATCCTTAATGATAAAGGATATCTTTAGAATGATGATGTCTTCAAAGGTGTTTGCTATTGTTGGATGGAGCTTGTTGATGTGTCTTCCAACAATGTCTTCAATGAAATAAATCTTTGATTGAAAATATTATCTACTTGATAAGTATATCCTTTGAATTATTGAAGAATCTTCCTTGCGAATTGATTTGACTTTTCAATGCAGACTTTGACCTTGACTTTGATTCTTGCTTCCTTGAGTGTCTCCTTGTCAAGTAGCCCTTGTCTTAAACACCTTAGCTCTGATACCATGTTGAGAATTTGGTAGGGCAGTGATTAATTCAAATTATCTTCTTGAAAATTACTTGTGAGCTTACTTCTTTTACTTATTTCTTCTCTCCTTAGCTTATTATATCTTTCATAAAGTTAATTATAAAAAACACGAGACATAATTTTAGGCTTTTCAAGCCAGGGCCAAAAACTCTCCCTCTTGGAGAGGAAAACCCACAAGATATTCTTCTTATAGACTTTCAGATGACAAGTACCATGACCATGACATAGACCCTTGACCCTTGTATGCCTCCAAAACCTTGTCACTACTTCTTCTTAGACTCCTTAAGTTGATCCTTCTTCTCTGCACCATCCTTCACCGTCTTGCAATTTTTTGCACAAGGACTAGAGAGCTCAGTCTTTACTTGTATTCTTCCTTCTTCAACTGTATGTGATTCTTACTTGTGATATCAACTCCTTGTTATAGGTTGTCCTGTGCACACCTTGCAAGTTTACTTAACTTTGTAGGATGTTCTTCAACATACCCAAGTATTGTTTCCTTTTGATGAGCAATCCACCCTTTTCATACAATAATGAAATCATTACTTGTACTAATGAGCATACTTATTATACTTTGTACTTAATATTGTCCTCTTCTTATGATGTTTCACACTAAACATAGTCCTCTTATTATGATACTTCACACTAAACATAGTCCTGTAACATTTTCACTTAACATAGTCCTTGTAACTTCACATATATATTATTTCAACTTCCTTCTTCGTACATTATCCAACTAATATCTTCGTTGTATAGTCTATTCCTTCGTACCTGTAATCCACATTTTAATTTCATACATATCCGAAGTTATGTTCACTGCAATTTAATATGAAAAACTCAGAGGAAATCCAAATTTTGTTGGTCTGTTCTGTGCAACCTAGATGGGTATATATAGTTTTTGAAACCTATAAATTAGCCGACCTGTCCATAGGTCATGAAGTCGACTTGGTCAGGGGTTTATGAGCCAAATTTTCCATTGTATATAGGTTGTCTTGAGGAGATACTTCAATGTTGATTTGGAGCATCATTTGAGTCATGTATTCAAGCTTCATTGGCAAGGTATTGAGGCATACAAGTGTGACTTTATTCTTCATAAACATGAATCTTAAATACATTTATAACCAGAATACAAATCCCTAATAGACATCAAGAAGAAGTCTATTGACCTATAATAAAACCTTTCTCGTGAATCCCATGAAGCAAGCATAACAAAAAAATAGATTTTATTATCTTTGTCTTCTTCATTACATAAATACATAATTACATAGTCAATATGAAGATCAAAACAAGTTACACTTTCCAAAAAAACCGAGACTCCTCCCTCAGGCTTTACCATGTATCCCATCAAAACCGGTTAAGGGATTCCTAGGCCTTTGGGAATGAACCTTGAGACAACCTCTTCCCTGGATTCTGAAATCCACCCGACAATTACAAAGCTCAAAACTAAGATCAAAATCCCAACACACCATGGCATCCGGAAAAAGGTAAGGCAAGGTTAAAAACCACTATTAAAACCCGACAAATCCATGCCACCGACAACAAAGAGAACCAAATACCAACATGCATAAGCCATGCATGTCCAAACTAGATAGGAAATCACACATACAATATGTTACATGCAAGTATTGATGTTGAAGCTACTAGATCTTGCTCTTCCTTCCTCGATTTTTTCTTTCCTTTCCTTTCCTTGTCCTTCCTTTGCTTGATTTCCTCCTTCTTGGTTCAATGTTGAAATGCTCCAAGAAAACTCTAAGTATCCAAGAGTGTGTGAGAGAGAGAATAATGAGAAAGCTCCAAAAATGAACTGATAAAATCTTAACCAACAAAAGCTTTCCAAATGGACCTTAGAAGCCTTTTTATCAATGAGGCCTCTATTTTCTTCATTTTCCATTATTTTCCTTCAGTTTCCTCCTCATATGCAACCTATGACCTTTTACCTTCATTTTCTCCTATTTTCCTTTATTTTCATAAATAAAATGCCAATAATGCCACTTTGCCTCTTTAATGCCTTTCAAATCCTTTGTCATTACCTTTTCGAATTTCCTTTAGCCATAATAACCGAAATGAACACTCGCCAGGTTTTTTTCCCCAACATTCATCTTGGAATAAGTGTCCCTTAACTGTGGTCTTATTTTTTTTCTTTTATTAACTTTTATTACATGAAATTTTAGCCCGATTTTATTATAGAACCCTCCCCCTTCGAGGAGCACTGTCCTCGGTGTTCAATAACACCTACAAACCAACAAGATCGCTGAAAACAAAACATACTTCCTATGGAGTTTTATAAAACAACTTGTTGTAGTATTTACAATGAATAACCTGCTCAAAAGCAAAAACCATCATGACAATCATACAGTGTACTAGAGCTTTATAACACAACTCATTACGATATTTACAATAATATACACATTTTCTCAACCAAAAAATAAAAGGATACGATGCTCAGATCCAAAACAAGGGAATCCAGAGGCTCACACCTCCACCCTCAAAGTAGTACCAGTATTCACTTCATTCCCAGGAAGTCTAGAATCCATTTTCAGAGCCAAAGTTGCATCTAATGCCTAGCGCTACAATATCCTCAATGAACAGTTACCAGCTCATTGTTCCAGGGCACACTCCTAATGTGCATATGTTTCCATCTAGCAATGATAATAACCAAAAAAAATCCATCCTTGGCCTTCCATTCTCTACTACACAATACCTCGGGAAATCTGGTTATCCCCTTTTGTGTAGTCACTCACCTTCCAAGTTCCCCGAAATCCCCTATCCTGAGTGATCCATCCCTTGGTAAGGCTTCCCCGCATCAGAAGATACAAAAACCAAGGAATATACCTGCCTCAAAACCAAGGCATATCCCCTGCCTCAAAACTGTCATATCGGTCATAGCATGCTCATGGAAATCAATGGAAACTATTGGGTACCAGTGTCCCACAATGGCCCTGTTCTTGAAGTGCTTTACCAACACACTTCTACCTGTTTCAATTCCTTTTGTTGTTGTTGCTAATGCTCGCAATTAGTTTCAACCACCCAGCTAGGCATTTTAGTGCTTCATGTACCAAGCACATAACTGCCATTATATTCAGAATAAATTGAAATAAATTCACATCATACTTCATTGATAACTTGTCAATAAGGTACACTTGCAATTTTTTTCACTTCCTGTCACAACAATTCAAACTAGTAGTTTGATCAAATCTTCATGTATAAACATATCACATTTGGTTAGCTCAAAACACAACCATCATAAATTAAAATCATGAATCACATGAAATCACCATAAACATAATCATAATTCACATGTAACCATCATAAGTTAGAATAAAAAATCACATGCATAATAAAACTAAAATAAAATATTGATACCTATCCTTCATCGGTATTTAATTTTTCCTTTTTTCTTTCTGTACACACACCATATCGGTTGCCACACCCTGCAAGCACCCAATGTCTTTGCTTCCAGTACAAGAAAAAAGGACATTGGTGAGGGTCATGTTTGTGACGAACCTTTAAGGTCCGTCACCAATGTCACATATGGTGACGGTCCTTAAAAAAGCGTCATTGTAAGTGTATATAGTGATGGTCCTTTAACGTCCATCACCAAAGCCATTTTCAATGACACTTTTGGTGAGGGTCGTTAAAGGCCCATCACCAATTCTCTCTTTGGTGACACTTCTAGTGATGAACTTTTAATGACCCTCACTGATACTCTTTTTGTTACTTTTGGTGACGGTCAAAAAATTGTCAATCATCATTGATCATTCCAATGAGTTTTTTATGACGTTATGTGCTTGTTAATATATTTTTGTCAAAAGATAATGATTTAATATAATTATTGTGGAGTCTTTTTTATAATATGTCCAAGGCCATAGTGGTTAGAGTTAGTCAATTTTTTAAGAAGTAATTAGTGTATGTCATTTCCCTCAAGTAATGACTAGTCGAATAGAGTCTTCCTATGAGTCAACACATGATTCATATCTATTAATTTTATTATCTAGAAAATTCCCTTTAGATAAAGTCCCACTAGTGTGCGTAGGAAATATATTATTTAATACAAACCAGTCTCTGTCAATTTTATTATTGAGAAAGACGTAAAACTCTTCAACAATACGGGCACACCTTAAATTAATGCTTTGGCACACAATAACATTTCTTAGCACTTCGCATGTCTTGGAACATCTTGTCATGAAAATGATGCCCAATCCAATGGTGGCATGTGTATCATCTGTTGGAATGCATGTAGTCCCTAGCATGCCCTCAAACACCTTGGTTGAATGCATTGACATACATTAGCACTTGGCACACAATGCCACTTGGCATGTATTGGGACCTATTATTAGTGTGGCTAGTATGCCCCTTTTGAAAAGTCCTGACTTATTAACCCTCTTTTTGGTTCTTCCTTTTGTTTCCTTGAAACTTCTTGACACATATTGACATACCCTAGAAGCCTGCACATCCTTAGCACCTATCATGTATTGGGATATCTTGGCACTATTTGGCACATATAATTAGCACACCTTGGAACTCCTAAGCACAATTTGAGACTTCTGGGCATGCCTTGATATTCCATAGCATGCCTTACCAATCCTTAGCATACCTTGTCACTCCCTCCTTGGCATGACAACTAGCACTCATTAACACTAGTCCCTGGCATATGTTCCTCATATTCATTAAATTCCATGAATTTTGTCCTAGTGCTCCCTTAATGTTTTGTCCTATTACTCCTTAACACACCTCAACATGCATTAGCACTCTATAGCACACCTTAGCACTCTTCAACATGCCCTTCCACTTCATAGCATGCATAACACTCCGTGACACATATTGGCACTAGGAATGTGTTGGCGTTTAGAAGTTCTTAGCATGTATGGAATACTTTGACATGCCTTGGTATGATTTGGCATGGTTTAATATTAAATTTATTTGATATCAACTATTGGAAAGTAGATGAGAAGCAACAAAGGAATACTTGGCAATTAGAATGCACTAAGACTTTTCACTTAGCACCTATTGGCACCTAGTGTTGGTGTGCCTAGCATGCCACTCTTGGAAAAGGTAAAGTGATGACTTATTAACCCTCTTATGTGTTCATTTCCTTGTATTTTAACTTGTTTTTCCCTTTTGTTTCCTTGATAGTCCCTGGCATGCATTGACATGCCCTTGTACATATTGGAATGCCTTATCACTTGGCACATATTAGCATGTTTGACATGCCTTCGCACTATCTGACACATCAAAGCATTCCCTAGCATGCCTTGGCACTCATGTCCTCACAACCAACCTTTACATTTTTTCACAACTTGGGAACCCAATCAATTCCTTGGCTACTGCAGTTCATGTGACAATATTGGTTTGCTTAAACCGAAACAACTTCACCAATTGCACCTACTACAAGTAGATTGTGACTTGTTCACCTAAGAATTGCCTATAACTCATCTTCTGCCACTCATGTCCAAGCTCAGCTTGTCCCACTTAACTAGTTACCAAGACAAGGATCACATGATCTAACCATGGCCATAAAACAACTTATAAACATAACTTACATAGGAAATATTTCACATGTATGTTAATTTTATATAAACAGTAGAAAATTAACTGAGAGTTTTCAAGAACCAGAATATGCACAAGGCACACAAGATATAAGCCGACAAAAATTGAGTGCCTAAAAAATTATACACAAAAATGTACAATATGAAATTATTTAGAATACTTTAAAACATGAGTATGTATCCAAAGTGTGCCACATCTCATATAAAAAAAATAGCTAAAGGAAAAACAATGTTGATCCTAGCACAAAGTGATCTCCCTTTGTCTAAAAATTCTTTGTCGAGCCCCATATAAAAATCGTAGGCTTGCCTCCTGTAAATCCTATTCCGAACTCTCCTAACACACTTCATCCTTAGCACACTTGAATTCGTTGACACTCCCTCACACACACTCTTATTTGTTCCTTTCCATGCATTTTGACCTAGTTATCCCTTGATATGCCTCGATGCTCCCTAACACTCTTCAACATGCATTGAAATTGTCTGACATGTGTTAGCATGCATTTTCTTTCCTAATGTACATGCCCTCACCCTCCCTAGCTATCATGCCCTCACAACTACCCTTACTTAATTTTCAACTTGGGTACCCAAACAAGCCCTCGCTTGACTACAAGATCTTGACCAAGTCACAGTTACTACAAATTGATTATGTTGTTGAATTGTGTATCTTGGGAGGTACTCCACAAGCCTAGTGATATGGGTTTGTGTGAGTTTAGTCAGAAAAGGCTATGTCGGCAAAGAAGCCAAGAAAATGGAATTTGGACCCAAGATAGGGTTTAAAATATAAAAGAAAATTAATATTTCCTAAGGTCTAAGTGGATAAAACCTGTAAGTTATATAGGGTTCCTAAGAGTTCTAGGAAAAAATATTTAAGGAGGCCTTAGGATGAAGGAAATAACAACAAGTGAGAAGGATCTCATTTGATCAAGGTGGCAAAGAGAGATGTAGTCCTAAAGTAGGTCAAGTAAGAGGGCCGAGTAAGGGCTGCTAAAGGGAGGCCATGATCATCCTCCAAGAGCAAGATCATCATGCAAGGGTTCACAATATTTTTTCATACCTTAATGGTCAGTTTGAGCTAGGAAGTAGGATGGCATATTGTTGGTTCTCTTATGGAAGACTGAGCTTAAGAGAGGTTTCTCATGAGAATCTGGGCATGTGATTTCAATGGTGTCTTTATGTGAAGGCCACATCAAAATATGAAGTGTTGAAATTTGCAGCAATAAACATTGAAATTGGAAACCAGAAAGGAAAAAAAAGAAATGCACCCACACTAGTGAGGAATTTTGGTGCACTAGGAGTGAGGAATGTGGGGCGTCTAATTTGTTTTTCCCTTAAATAAATTGGACAATAAATTGTAATTTTATCTCATAACAACTTGTGTCAGTTAACTAAGTCATGATGACTGAGTTAGCTCAAGAAATTCGAGTTGAGGGTCTAATATGAGGCATGTAGAGGGACTAATCTAATATTTTTTGGGTCCAGTTGTAGTTGATGCATTAGTTGGGTGCATGTGTGAATTAGTTAACTCAATTAAATGATTTAAAATCATTTTAAATGGTTCTAACTAAGTGATGAGCTAGTGAGAGGTCGACTAGTGAATTAAATTAGATCTAATTCACAATGAGTGATCAATCATAAAACTGATAATCCACTATTAATAGCTGCATGCATGTCAATTCTGAGGAATACCCAGTTGAGACAGAGGTTAAAGGGAACGTAAATATCAGTTTTATTTATACAAAATTTCCCATGTGCAATTATAAATTCATTGGGATGCCATGATGGATTGAGAAATCAAGGGACTCTGATTTTCTTAATTAATAGGGAGATAATTCCCTAGGAATTGCATGAGAAAGTTAGGCTAAAGGAAGGCTGAGAATTGGCTAAGTACTAGACCGAGTTTGCCTAGATCAATGAGAGACAATTGGTAGAGTGTCGGAGAATCTCATGAGAGATTAAGCATTGTATTGTTTCGTGATTCCTTGACTTAATACACAATAGAGATAGAGTGGTTTTGAGCAGTTGATTTCCCCAGATACATCTTGTGTTGTGCAATTGATAATTTATTTCTCTTATTTATATGTTATTGTGCGATTGTGTTTTATTTCTGAAAATTTTAGGAAGGATTCAGTATCGTGTTTTAGTACATTACAAGGTCAGATTGAATCTCGTTGGTTATATTTTCTACATGGTATCAAAGCAGGATTTTTTTGGGCAACGAGTTTGCAGAGAATATCTGAAGATTTTGGTGTAAAATTTTCAATTAAAAAAAAACATATTTGGATTCCTTGTGAAAAACCACCCAAATGGAAAATCAATTCGGAGCTCAGATGAGGGAGATATTATCGATTTAGAACCAACTCTTTTTTAGAAAATTTTGTAACGGCGGGACAATTACAATGTGCGTGAGTCAACAACCTCTATGCACTTGAGGTACCGGATGAATCAAAAGCTTTGAGGAGCAAAGCAGAGGTTAGAGACTTGGCTGTTGAGAGGGAGTACAAATTATCTCTCAACATGCAGCCTTAGAATCAGCCTTCGAAGGTTGTGGAGCAGCTTCAATTGGAGAAGCAGAGAGGAGACCAAGTGGAAGCATCCACTCAAGTAGAGACCTCCATGAGGGGTAAATTTCAAACTAGATGGGTAGAGGGAGCACATGCAACTATACCTCCAAGTGAAAGGTGGGGTGATGTGTAGACATAATACGAAGATAATAAATTTGGGCAGATTCCATGGATTCAACCTAGCTACGAGGAGTCCATAGTACAACAGTAGCAGGAAGGATCATTTATATGGATGCAGTCAGATGTCAGGAAGACATAAATGAGAGTGAAAAATGTCAGATACTGGAGCACAAATCAGAGTTGGAAACAATGAAAATTCCACTGTTGTAGATGTCAATAGTAGCGCAGAGAGTTCAGTAGACAAGTGCAATAGCTAGCATCAGTCATAAGACTATGATGACAAATGTATTATATTGATTCAATTGTTTAGAGGCTATTCAGTTTCAGGATTTGTAGGTGCAAACAACACTAGAGAAGTGTTGCATGCAGAATTCCAAAGGTATTGGATTGGGATAGATTGAATTCCTTTCTTGTTTAGAGGGAGTGTTGAAATTTGGAACAAGAAATAGTGAAATTAGCAACTAGAAAGGACAAAAAAAAATGAACCCACACTGGTGAGGAATTTTGATGTACCAAGAGTGAGGAATGTGAGGTGTCTCATTTATTTTTCCATTAAATAATTTGGACAATAAATTGTAAGTTCATCTCATAACAACTTGGGCCAGTTAACTAAGTCATGATGACTAAGTTAGCTCAAGAAATTTGAATTGAGGTGATCAAGGTGGATATTGATGGCCACCTGCCTATTCCACTTGGGCCCTGCCATTGTCTCTCTTCATTTTTCAGTTTCCTTAATTATAACACAATTTACTATTTTTGTCAGTTTTTAGGGGCCTGACAAAAAAAAAAAAAACTGACAAAAATAGTAAATTGCTGACAAAAACTTCCAGATATGTTTTTAGAGAGATATTTATAACCAGGTATCATGTGCATCAAAGTGAGATCATATGACCAAGTTACGACCCTGAGAAGTTGGCTGCCCAACTACCCCCAACGGGGCCCATAAACTCTTGGTGTTACAACTCTTCAGGTTAGGGTTTTCTCTTATTTTTCAATAATAAAAAGGCCCTTGAGCCTTATTGTAACAAATTTTAGAGGCATGTAGCCGCCACATCTCTTCTCAAATATAAGCTACCATCGCCCGAGCTAGTTTGTGTTCCATTCTGTCTATGAGCATTTTTTAGTGTTTGATATTAATGAAATGAAGTGTTATTCCTACTGCATATCTGCATTTATTTTTATTTATGAATTTTATTGTGTTCCTCCATATGTTCGGATCATGAGGGTTTAAAATGAGGCATGTAGAGGGATTCTAATATTTTGGGGGTCCAGTTGCAGTTGATGCATTAGTGGGGTCTAGGTGTGAAGTAGTTAACTCAATTAATTGAGTTAAAATCAGTTTAACTGGTTCAACTTGAGTGATGAGCCAGTGATAGGTCCACTGAATTAAATTAATTTTAATTCACAATGAGTGATCGATTAGATAACTGATAATTCGCTACTAATAGTTGCATGCATGTCAGTTTCGAGGAATACCTAGTTGAGACAGAGGTTAAAGGGAACATAACTATCAATTGTATTTATGCTATTGCCCATGTGAAACTATAAAGTCATTTGGATGCCATGATGAATTTCACAATCAAGGAAGGTTCATTTTCCTAATTAATATGGAGCTAATTCCCTAGGAATTGCATGAGGAAGACAGGTTGAAGGAAGGTTGAGAATTGGCCAAGTACTAGACCGATTTTACTTAGATTAGTAGGAGACAATTGACATAGTGCTGGAGAATCTCATGAGAGATTAAGAATTGTATTGTTTCATGATTCCTTGACTTTATACACAATAGAGATAGAGGGGTTTTGAGTAGTTTCTTTCCCTAGATACATCTTGTGTTGTGAAATTGATAATTTCTTTCTCTTACTTATATGTAATCTTGCGACCATGTTTTGTTTCCGCAAATTGTAGAAAGGATTCAGTATCTTGTTTTAGTACACTACAAGATCAAATTGAATCACGTTGGTTAGATTTTCTACATGAAATAGAAGATATGGTTGATATGATCTTATCCTATGGTGATTAGTAGGCCCCAAGGCCTGTGATGAATACCAACATAAATGGAGGAGGGCTTGCACTGTAATTTACAGCCAGAACATAAGTAGATGCAGGTGTAATATTTACTGAGGTAACCTGAGTTTGAGGGTCGAAATTGAGATCTGAAGTTCATGTCAATATTCAGTCAAAGAAATTCCCATAATCTATGGATCCATATGAACTAGGTCAAGTCTCTTATGGAGGAAAGAGCCGTGGTTTTTTCTATGGGTGGATAGGGTTTGTTCTACAACAATTAGAAGTTTTTAAGTATAGTTCCCTAGTTAGGAAAATTTCCTAGCATGTTTAGTTCATAAGGTATGCCCTTAAGACTATGACCAATTTGCGTAGAAGAAGAGTGGTTGTGACCCTTAGAGTGAGGTTTATTTCTGCAATATAGACCGTAGATTTGGAAGATGGTTTGTAGATTCAGTATGTGTGGAGATAATAGATCCAAAGGAGGGAAGAACCAGAGCAGAAGATTCAACATGTAGAAGAAATGTGCCATACGAAGAATGGATTGACATGCATAGAAGTTGATTTTGGTGGAATATCCATAGAGTTATAGATAGAGATCTGAAGCAACCTATAAAAAAATAGTCAATGGATTGTTAGTGGTTGATTTGTGACCCTAGTTCAGTCATCTACAAATTATTAGAAGGATGATAAGAGGAGTAGTTCACATTTTTTCATATATTGGACAACAAAGATCAAATTGTTGATACATAAGAAAAATGATTTTGAGAGGACCCAAACCATTGTTAGGTGGAATATTTGAAGAGCCCTATATGAATACAATATTGTGGGCCCTAGATCAGTAAAAATAATTGACTATGGTTGGGAATATTGATGGTATTCCAAGTACAGTCGGAGGGTTGTTAGGTGACTATCAAAGAAGACCCCTAACTCTTGTATTTGTGAAGGAAAACAAGATTGGTAGAAGGGAAAATGTATATGGCATAAGGATGTGCAAAATTTGAAGGACTATAGTAGCAGTCAAGTGGGCCAGCCAACTAGCCCTAGTTCACTATATTGTAGAGGATTAATTCAGTGAGAATAAGGGAACCTACATAGCCCTAGAATTCTCATCTTGGAGTCATAGTATGGAAAAAGTGGGCATACCAAAGAGTTGTTCACAAATGGAGTTGTGAACAACTTATTAGCACTCAAACTAGTAGTGGACCTAAAAGGGGTTCCTAAAAGGGCAACTGCTAGGACAAGGGAAACGGTGGAGGTTTAGCCCATTTTCACCACAACTAGGGCTCCTTGCTCTTCACACACTTTCACCGATGGGAGGAGTCTTGGTAGTTTAGGAAGTCACTTGTAGAGTATTGGTCAATGAATAGGTGGGAAGTGACCCTAGAAACCATTTCCTTAAGATAGAATAAAGAGTTGGGCTTGCTTTCCTTTTAAGCAAGGGACTTGAACTTTTAGGGATAGAGGAGGGGGATTGAAGTATTGAGGGAGAAGAATAAGACTTATGAAGGAAGTTCTCAATCCATAAAATCCCTCCTTAGCACACCTAGAACTCATTAATTCACTCCACTCTCACTAGTGTATCATTCAATTAGACTAGATACAACTATCTCAACTGAGTCTAACTCACTTTAACTGAGTTAAACTAAATACAACTCCATGAACTACTCTTCCAACTCTGTCATAAATTTTCCACTTCAGTTCTAACTGAGTCCTCCATGCATGAACCACCAGTCAACCCTAGGAATTTCGTAATTCCTTTAGCCCACTGATTTTCCAAATCTGTGCACTGAAACTAAGTGCTCCAAGAGAATAAGTTGTTGTTTATTGTCAGATTATTATTAAGAGCTAATAATAATCGACACTTCTATTTTTAGATCGACAATCTATAAATAGACTTCGCCGAATATTCTAAAAATATAATTTCATCTATTTTTCCAACTTGACCAACCATCCACAAATAACATCCTGTAACTTATGAAATATGATCACCATGTCTAAAAATAGACTTGCGCCAAAAATAACCTGCGGGCCCACTTAGTGAAGGTGAATCTTTTCTCTAAGCTCATCATCTTGTTGAATCTCAACACTCCCTCTCAACAAGATATGGATTATCCTTCACCCCGATCCTGCCTCTATGGTATTTGAATTTGCTCCTAGTGAGCGCCTTCGTCAGAATATCTGCATCCTAATCTTCCGTAGGAATGTACTGAAGCAACATGATCTTCTGCTGCACACAATCTCTGATATGATGATACCAGATATCAATACGTTTAGATGTATCATGAAACACAGGATTAATCGAGAGTTTAATGCAACTCTGATTATCACAATGTATCACTGTAGGATCTAAATGAAAACCGAAAAAACCGACCAGGATCTTCCTCATCCATATAACCTCACATGCAGCTTGACTTGCTGCCATGTATTCTGCTTCCGCTGAACTGAGTGCCACAGATCTTTGTTTCCTACTGTACCAAGAAACTGCTGTAGATCCGATACTGAAAATCCCTCCTAATGTGCTCTTTCTATCTGTTGGGATGCTTGCCCAATCTGCATTCGTGAAGCCATACTTAGATGTGCCCCTGAGATATCTCAGGACATGCTTGAATGCCTTCCAAAAGAGCTTGGTAGGCTTAACCATCACTTGTGAAAGCTAGTTCACCGTATAGCATATGTCCAGTCTTGTATTAACTAAATACATGAGCGAACCCACCAACTGTCGATAAACAGTGGCATCCACTACCTCTGCTGATGTAGCATCCTCTTTCCTCCAATTTCCTGGAAAATGAGTGTCGATAGGCTTGCAGCCTTGCATGTGAAACTTCTCCAGTATCTCCCGGGCATACTTGCCTTGAGACAGAAACAGTTCACCTTCCCACTGCCATATTTCCAATCCAAGGAAATAATGAAGGAGGCCAAAATCCTTCATCTTTAACTCCTTTGTAAAATCTGCCTTGCATGAGTGTATCAACTGCTCATCACCCGTTAGTATTAAATCATCAACATAAAGAACAAATGATTAAAAGCTTACCCTCCACCACAATTTGGTATAGGTTTGCATCCGCCTCACTCTTGGTGAAGCCAAGTCCGGTGAAATAGCTGTCAATCCGAGTGTACCAAGCACAAGGTGCTTGCTTCAGCCCATACAACTCTCTTTTGAGCCTGCACACATGCGACTCGCTACTGAAGATCTCAAATCCTTCAGGCTGCTCAATGTACACCTCTTCCTCAATTATCCCATTAAGGAACACAGTCTTCAAATCCATCTGATAAATGTGCCAACCCATCCGCGCTGAGAGAGAAAGGATGGTCTGTATGGAAGAATACTGTGCGACAGGTGCAAATGTTTCTTCATAGTCAATCCCCTCGATCTGTGAGAAGCCCCGTGCAACAAATATTGCCTTATACTTCTCGACACTCCCATCAACAGCTTGCTTTACCTTGTAGATCCATCTTGATCCTACAATTTATTTACCCACTGGCCTTGGAACAATCTCCCAAGCACTATTTCTGACAATGGAGTCATACTCCTCTACCATGGTATCTACCCGTGTGGGCTCCTACACAGCGTCTTCGAAAGAAGATGGCTCTGTCACAATACACTTTCTCATAAGAGCCATGTATCTAGTATAACGGTCAAGTGACTGTCTCTATCTATGCTATGATGTAGGGACTCCTACATTCTGTGCCTCATCAACCTTCAGCCTCTCAACTTCTGTGGTACGCTTTCTACCTTGTCTAATGTTTGGTTCTGCATGAGTGGACTCCTCCACTCCATGAAATTCCTCTTGTGGCTGATCCACATCTAGAGGCTTTGGGAACAAGAAGTTCCTCCTCTGCATGCAAGTGTATCTCCCTCTCAAGTGACAACTTCATGGCTTTCACCTCATTGAATTTTATATCCCGTTGCACCACAGTCATCCGACTATCTGGAAAATACACACGATAATTATGGGGTGTTTCTGTGTACCCCACAAATATCCCAACTTTTGCATTCGGCTCCAGCTTCTTCCTGGCGTCCTTTGTCACATGAATGTAAACAGATGAGCCAAAAATCTTCAAATGAGAAATATCAGGCTTCTTACCAGTAAAATGTTCTTCAAGTGTACTCATGCCAAGTACTCTATGATGACAATGGTTTTGCACATAAACCGTAGTGTTGCATGCTTCTGCCCACAAGTGCATCAATAGGCCCTGGTCATGCAACATCGTTCGTGCAACACCCACGATCGTTATATTCTTCCTCTCCGCGACCCCATTCTACTGTGGGTTATGAGGTGTTATGAGTTCTCTTCGAATTCCTTCTTTGCTACAGAATTCTTTGAATTTGCTCGAGATGTATTCACCACCATTATTGCTCCGTAGAGCTTTCACTTGCTTCCATGACTCATTCTCCACCAATGCTTTAAACTCATAGAACTTTGAGAATGTTTCTCTCTTCTTCTGCATGAAGAAGATCCAACATCTACGAGAATATTCATCAACAAATATAACATAATACCTGTGTTTTGCTGTTGAAGCAACCGAGAAAGGTCCACACACGTCTGTGTGAATTCTCTCCAGGATCACCGAAGCACGGTTCTCCTTCTCATGAAAGGTGGTCTTCACAAACTTACCCCTAGTACACCCCTTGCACTGATCTAACTGCATAAGAGTACCCTTGGGAATTCCAGTAGAAATCTGCTACAAAATCTTCAAAGCGCCATGGTGAAGATGGCCCAATCTCCTGTGCCATAATTCGCCCTCATCCCGGCTCACCACTTCTTCTGCTTTTCCCACCATTGCAGGGCAACCATCTACCTCTAGCTTGTAGAGATTATTAACTCAAATCCCTATCCCCTTGGTTTGACTCATTGTTTTATGTCGCAGGAAATATTTTCCATCGCTAAAAACAACATCATAACCTTTGTCTTCCAACATTGCGACTGAGACCAAGTTCTTCTTCATACCTGGAACATGCATAACATCCTTCAACAAGAATGGATTACCAGACTTCCTCTCAAAGGTAATGGTCCCAATTCCAGTCGCACTGTATCGACCATCGTCACCCATCTCTATATGCATCTGGAGGTCCTTCTCCTCCAAGTCACTAAACAACTCCTTGTCTCCCGTCATATGGAAAGACGCACCACTATCAAGATACCACACTGCTCCCATATAGCTTGAAACCAAGCATGCGATCAAAGAGAAATCAAGTTCAAATTGTGAGGCTAAGGCCTCTCTAGCTGTAGCTCTAGCAGCCTTCTTGTTATTCTTCTTCTGTGGGCAGTTAGTGGCGAAATGCCCATGTTCGTGACAGTGGAAACACTTCACTTTGGAAAAATCTTGCTTCTTGCCTTTAGCTTTGGATTTTGAAGGAAATTTCTTCCCCGTCCCTTTCCTTACTTTGGCAGCCAAAAAAAAATTCTCTTCATCTTCATTCTTTGATGAAGAGCCATCCCTGGTACCCTGCCTTATCTCCTCCTGCACAAGATCCGACCAAAGTCGCTCCCATCTCGACAGTTTCTCCCGTCCATTGACAGAGTCTTCGTAGCTATGCCAAATCTTCGAAAGCCCAAGGAGAGCCAAGCTCACCAAGTATTCATCATCAACAGTAACCCCCACACTTCCCATTTCATCCTTGCAGTGGATGAAATTCGTGAGATATTTTGGAATACTGTCGCCCTTCTCCATTTTTATTTTTCTGAGCTTGTCTTTAAGCACCAACTTCCTTTGGTCACTTCTACTTTGGAACAAATCTGTCAAATATTTCCACATTGAAAATGGAGTGGCTTTCCCGTGAAGGCTGGACACAATATGGTCCTTCACACCTTCCAACATAATTCTTCTTATCTTTGCTATCTTCTTTTTCCATGCGTCAAGTAATGCAACATCGCTAGATCCCGACTTAGGAACATCGCTATCGATAGTCCATTACCCTCCAACACCGCCTCCATCCTATCGTTCCAGGCTATGTAATTCAAGCTCCCATCAAGGGCATACTCCAATCGCAACCCATTGAAAGACATTTCAATGTATACTCAACTTTTGCACCAAGAATTTTTTGAAGCAAATTCGAATTGTCCACCAGCACAAACTCAACAATTCTTCACAATTAAAATCTTCAAGAATCAACACTGCTCTGATACCATGTAGAAATTAGTATACACTAAGCATGAATACATCAAAATTCCCCTGATCTCACAATATTTAACTTCTTTCAAAATACAAAATCATTCCACTGTTAATATTTTGCGGAAAATTAATTGCAAACACATGTGATGCATAAATAAAAACAATCGCACATAACACAGTTGTTTAACGAGAAAACCTGAAGCTAAAAAACCCAAATATCATATATTATGTATCATGGAGATCATGTAACAATCTCATACAAAGCTTAGTACATCAAGCTCTCAGTACAATCAATCGTCACACACTAATCATGAAGAAATCTGCAAATCCATGCACCGATTTCTTGCCACCTGCTAGCCTACCTCCACTGCGCAATCCCTACTAAAGAATAGCTCTGAATGAATTGGAATTACCCTTGCATTTACTACAAAATCCTCATTGGCAACTCCAATGTGTATGTGATGCAATCAATGCATCACTATAGTCACAACAGATAGTCCATCTTGCCCTTTCACCTATCTCTCAACTGGGTCTCCACTGGAACTGACATGCATTGTAGTTAACTGCTATATTTGTTCAGTTGATTATTGAGTTATTATTTTTGAATTAATTAACTAATTAATTCACTCCACTCTCACTAGTGTATCATTCAATTAGACTAGATACAACTAGCTCAATTGAGTCTAACTCACTTTAACTAAGTTAAACTGAACACAACTCCATGAACTACTCTTCCAACTCTGTCATAACTTTGCCACTTCAGTTCTAACTGAGTCCTCCATGCATGAACCACCAATCAGCCCAAGGAATTGCGTAATTCCTTCAACCCACTAATTTGCCAAATCTGTGAGCTAAAACTAAGTGCTCCAAGAGAATAAGTTATTGTTTATTGTCGGATTATTATTAAGAGCTAATAATAATCAACACTCCTATTTTTAGATCGAAGATCTATAAATAGACTTCTCCCAATATTCTAAAAATAGAATTTCATCTATTTTTCCAACTTGACCAACCATCCACAAATAGCATCCTGCAACTTTTGAAATATGATCACCATGTCTAAAAATAGACTTGTGCCAAAAATAGCCTACATGCCCACTTAGTGAAGGTGACTCTTTTCACTAAGCTCATCATCTTGTTGAATATCAACATCCCATGCATTCTAATCAACAATATCTAGTGGGATTGGAACAAAAACACATTTTTTTCATGAGAAATATCCATGATAGTTTTCGAATCACCCCAACATCTATCCTTTATGCAAGTCATATGATGATATTTCTTCACGCTTATTTATCTCTTGTCCCAACACAATGCAGTTCATCACCACCACCCTTGAAAATTTGAAAAGGATAGGCTCGTGGTCATATCTAAGCATGGAAGATAATTTAAAAACTTAGTTACACAACATAATGGAAGATTATTATAAAGGTTTCCCATGCATTCTAATCAGCAATATTTTTTGGGATTGGAACAACAACACATTTTTTTCACAAGAACTATCCATGATAGTTTATGAATCACCCCAACATCTATCCTTTATGCAAGTCGTATGATGATATTTCTTCACACTTATTTATCTCTTGTCCCAACACAGTGCGGGTCATCACCACCACCCTTGACAATTTGAGCATGATAGGTGCGTGGTCCTATCTAAGCTTGGAAGAAAATTTCAAAACTTAGTTACACAAGATCAGGTAAGATTATTATAAAGGCTTCCCATGCATTCTAATCAACAAATCAGGTGTGATTGGAACAACAACACATTTTTTTCACGAGAAATGTCCATGATATTTTATGAATCACCCCAACATCTATCCTTTATGCAAGTCATATAATGATATTTCTTCACACTTATTTATCTCTTCTCCCAACACAGTGCAGGTCATCACCACTACCCTTGAAAATTTGAACATGATAGGCTTGTGGTCCTATCTAAGCTTGGAAGAAAATTTCAAAACTTAGTTACACAACATCATATGGAATAATATTATAAAGGTTTCCAATGCATTCTAATCAGCAATTTCCGGTGGGATTGGAACAACAACGCATTTTTTTCATGAGAGATATCCATAATAGTTTATGAATCACCCCAAAATCTATGCTTTATGCAAGTCATATGATGATATCTCTTCACACTTATTTATCTCTTATTCGGACACAGTGCATATCATCACCACCACCCTTGAAAAATTGAACATTATAGGCTCGTGGTCCTATCTAAGCTTGGAAGAAAATTTCAAAGCTTAGTTACTCAACATCATGGAATATTATTATAAAGGTTTCCCATGCATTCTAGTCAGAAATATCTGGTGGGATTGAAACAACAACACATTTTGTTCACAAGAAATATCCATGATAGTTTACAAATCACCCCAACATATAACCTTTATGCAATTCATATGATGATATTTCTTCACACTTAATTATATCTTGTCCCAACACAGTGCGGGTCATCACCATCGCCCTTGCAAAATTGAACATGATAGGCTTGTGTCCTATCTAAGCTTGGAAGAAAATTTGAAAAATTAGTTACACAACATCATGGAAGATTATTAAAAAGGTTTCCCATGCATTCTAATCAGCAATATCTGGTGGGATTGGAATAGCAACACATTTTGTTTACAAGAAATATCCATGATAGTTTATGAATCACCCCAACATCTATCCTTTATGCAAGTCATATGATGATATTTCTTCACACTTATTTATCTCCGGTCCAAACACAGTGCAGGTCATCACCACCGCCCTTGCAAAAATGAACATGATAGGCTCGTGGTCCTATCTAAGCTTGGAATAAAATTTCAAAACTTAGTTACTCAACATCATGTAAGATTATTAAAAATATTTCCCATGCATTCTAATCATCAATATCTGGTGGGATCGGAACAAAAACACATTTTTTTCACAAGAAATATCCATGATATTTTACGAATCACCCCAACATCTATCCTTTATGCAAGTCATATGATGATATTTCTTCACACTTATTTATCTCTTGTTCTTACATAGTGTAGAGGTCATCACCACCACCCTTGAAAAATTTAACATGATAGGCTCGTGGTCCTATCTAAGCTTGGAAGAAAATTCAAAACTTAGTAACTCAACATCATGGAAGATTATTATAAAGATTTCCCATGCATCCTAATCAATAATGTCTGGTGGGATTGGAACAAAAATAAATTTTGTTCACGAGAAATTATAATAAAGATCACAATTGAATTGATATTAAACAGTGTTTGGAAGACAAGATTCATCCTAAACCACAAAAATAATGGATTCTGGTAGTTCCTCCACTCCCTCTTGGATTCCCCTGTGACTTCTTTGATGGTGTTGCACAAGTTATCCCACCTAGATACAAAGTGGGTGTGGTACTCTTCATCTCCCAGTCTCATAGCGAGAAAGTAAGATATACACAAAATTAAGGCTCCAATAACTGAGTTGATTTCATTGATCTTTGTACCCTTATGGAAATTTCATCCATAAAAAGAGTCAAATCCCTATAGATCATGGGGGATTCAAAAATCATGATCAATTGGGTCAATAATTCATGATAGAAAACATCTACCTACATCCCATCCTACAGGATATTATAGATTCCCCAAACTCTTTAGACTAGCTATATTTCAGACACATTCTCAAGGAGCTAAATACCACAACACACAAGATTTAAAAAGAATCTCTCAAACTGCCCTCGATACATTTGTGATATCAGACTCCATCGATAGGATGGAGTATGACCAAATGATTATTCATGTCTAAGCCCAAAAAACAAGCCAATGTAGATTGATGCATGCACATTCCAATCATAACAATCCATTTCTACCTCTTCTCAATAGAAAAACAAGTTATATTTTTTTTTTGTTCACTTTAGAGCATAAACACCAATTTCACCCATGATGTTAGGATAAGTTTAATGATATGACCAAAAAGGTGGGAAGAGTATTTTGTGGTGTATTGAATAGGACAAGGGGACACACATGTAGCATGGATGGGTAGAAGTGGGATGTCCAAGCATGGTTTACTAAGATCTATAATCCACACATTAGAGAATGAGAAGGGGGATTAAGATATAATGTCATAGGGGCTAGGGGGCCTAGAGGGAAGGTAACAAGAGAAATTGAAAGAGGAACCCCCAATAGTGTTGATAAGGGGATAAGGGGCCCCATTATCACAACCAATAATCCATTAACCCATAACCACTGAATTCTTTATCCCTTAATACTGAATCCATAATCCCTTAATGCCTACACTCATAAATCATAAGCCATCAACCCCTTAATGCATTAAACCTTAAGCCAATAACTCCTAACCTATAATCCATGACCCCCCTAAGCACTAACCCCTTATTCTATTAACTTGTGACCCTTAAACCTTAATACATAACCCCTAAACACCTTAAAACCTAACCCCTTAACCCCTAACACCTAAATCCCTTAATTATTAAGCCCTTAACCCCTAAATCCCTTTCCCCACAAGCCCTTGGCCCTTAAATCTGAACTCTTGAATCCCTTAACCACTTAGTATCAAAGGAAAAAAAAACACCTCAAACCAACAAAATAACTTGTTAGGAGAATCCTTCACCTCTAACTAAGAATATTGGTTCCATTTGATTTTTAGAGAAATAGGTATTGGTCTTGAGGGTGTGTGTTTGTGTTTAATGCCCTTATTAACATGTATACCAAATGTAGAACAACTGGATAATTTGCAAAACATCAATAAATATAATTGCTTATAATATCTACACTTCATGTTTACATGGAGCTTGTAGTGCTCTCCCACATAAGGAGTTGGCAATGAATATATCACTCATAATGACACAACCTCTTCAACCCTAATGAACAAGGAGCTAACCCTTGATACAAATATTTTTTTTTTTCTAAAAAAACGCAATTGTGTCAATGTAGAATACTATACATAAGAGAAAATAAAATCATATTATCCATATCAATGCTTGAAAGAGCCTCACATTTTCGATGAGTGGTGAGCCAAGGGGTGAATGTAGGGCACTATTAAAGTTACATCATGTTTAAATTCCTTTTACATCACAACATTGTTCTCCATTAGGGTTGATGCATCATTACAAGGGAGCATGACACCTTTTTGTGGGGGAGGGATTAAAGTTGTAACACGATTCAAGTGACATACACCTCAAATGTAAATGAAATCATTATATGTTTGTGTCAAGTTCTTAAAGAGGTTATTTATAAACAATAAATTTAGTAATTGGACTTCAATTTTATTATGGCCTTGAATCTAAGTGTTAGGTCCCTATATTACTAGTATAGTCCCTTATTGTTGTTAGTGTAACCCCCTTATTGTTATTATTGTACCCTTGTAACCCCCATTTTTTTATTATTGTGCCCTTAAATTATTATTGTTAGGTCGGCTAGGATTACATTGTGGCCCACTAGGATTACATTATGGCCTCATGGACTCCTATATATAGAAAGGAGGTTTTGTAAATTGTATCATATAAGAATTGTTCATTTATGTAATGTATTGGAGGTTTCCCCCTCGAAATGGCTCATTTCTAAGGCGTTGATATCTCTTTTCTTCTCTTTTTGGAGCTGGTTACACAACATTTGGTATCAGAGGCTTTGGATTCTAGGGTTTCGCTGCTCCAAACAGGTCATCGTGGAATTTTTGCTATAAATTTTTTTCTACGATGTTTCAGAAGCTGAAATTTTTAGGGTGCGAAGCCAAAATCCCGAGGAAGATTGTCTAAAAATTTCAGAGCTTGGTTCGCAACATTTTCGGAGATATGATCTGTTGAAGTTAGGTATTTTTTCAGGCTCTTAAACATGTCATTGTGGAATTTGCGCTATAACTTTTTTTCTACGAAGGTTCAGAATCTGAAATTCCTATGGTGCGAATTTGAAATCTTGAATAAATTTGTCAAAAAATTTCAGAGCTTGGTTCACAATATTTTTGGAGATATGATCTGTGGAAGGTAGTGCCTTTTCAAGCTCCTTAATTTCATCTCAAAGAGGTTATCATGGGAAAAGTTCAATAAATCTCTCTCTGGGCATCAGATTGGAGTACCGTAAAAAATGGTTGCAAGTACATGGACTGTAGTTTCTTGGCTATCAATTTCAGAGATGAAGGAGGAAACAGTGACACGTGGCAAGTCGTACAAGTTCGCTCTACTGAACCAGTCCATAATTAGGTCATTGTGGGAGATTGGACACAACTTTGTCTTGGAGAATCCAAATCAGGTCAGACCTGTGGCATTCGAAAGATAATTCAGAGGGCTACGTTGGTACCAAAAATCAAATATTGAAGTGCTGCAATCACAAATATAATCCAATTTCAATATCGAGCTCCTCAAAAGCAAGAAAAAGGTGTGTATTTTTTTTCCGAATTGCATAAGTCTTGTTTGAAGAATCAATTTGAATTGATTCCAAGGGCATATTGTAGAATAGATATCAGTATTGGGTTCTAAAAGATGCCCCGTAAAATAATTCAACACCCATTAAGCCTTCAGAAGGCTCTACTATGACTCATGAAGATGAAGAATTGCAACATGATCTATCAAAATTACAAGAGCAAGTGCAACAAATTTCACTCTCGCAAAGAGCAACAAAAAATGAAATGGAAGTTTTGAAGAAAGGCGTGGAAGCTAAGATGGATGGCGTGCAAGCTAAGACGGATGGCATGGAAGCTGGCATGGAAGCTAAGATGGATGACATGAAATACAACATGGAAAACATGAAGAATGATCTAAAAACATACATCGAAGGTTTGACAAAGTTGATACAAGAAATGTTTCCTAATGGTGAAAAGATAGTAGAAGAACCTCATGATGAGAAAAAAATCAATGTTAATCGTGATTTCATAAACTCTAATGTTGGCGGGAAGAACCACCATTGATCTGAAATTGTGAGAACAAAATATTTCTCATACAGAGATTGACTTTAGGGGCATTTACCGGATATTTCACCTTTCAAAGAAAGGATGAATCCGGAGGCTACCTGGCCCTTCTACAGACTCTGCCTAAAGAAATAAAATGTAATCACTGAGATCCGATCAATGAAATTATTTTTTTTATGTGCAAAGTATTCATTGATCCAACTTTAATATGTGAATAGGCAAGTATACATATTCTGCAAATGAAGTATAGTGGTTTGAAGATGAACTACTAAGTTTTGTTCACTGTTTAAACTTGCTTGAGAAAAGTTTGCTTATAAAAATTCACTGTTTAAAGGAGCAAAATCTGAAAATATGCAGCAAAATTATACAGTATGACAGCAAATAATTGTTTAAGCGGTTCACCCCTCTCTTGGGCTACCTCTGCTGGGTCCAAAAGCCTCTAATTAGGCTTTTTCCTCTTTGATTAAATGCTCAAAATGTGAATAAAAATGTATAGAAGCCTCAAATGGAAAAATACACTGCAAATTAAGATTCAGAAGGCTGAAATCAGTATAAAATGACTAAACAAACACCTCCATTGGATGAAGATAGTCCAAAACAACTCTTCTTTCCTTAGGCCCTGGTGGCTCCACGACCAAAAACGCTGGTAAATTATCTGATATAGCACCTTGATGGCTCTGTAAACACTCCCAACAGCTCCAGAATGATCCAATACCCCAGAATCAAAAAAAAATTCGTATCAAAAGTCTTTTCCTAGCCAAAGTTATGGCTCTTTTACTCCAACTGCCAGTTTGGCCTAGAGAAACTCCACCAAATGTGGAGAATTGGAGTTAACTGCAGTTAAAAACGGAAACGACCCCAAATATGTCGGGCGCGCTCCAAATTAAATGGGTAGTTAAATTTAATGCGGGGACGTGGTCACATGCACCACTGTCCAACCCGCGCGTTTAATGTTATGACAAACGGTTTTAAAAACCACACGGTTTAACCCGCCGGAACTGCCGCTCGTTCACATGCCAAACGGTTACAATATAACATAACTGTCGGAGTTATTTGCGTGCCGACTGGAGCTACTCCAAGGTTCCGAGCAAGCGGTTCTATGAGGAGGGGGCTGGCCCCCTTTCGGGCCCCGCCCAAACAAACCGCACAGTTTAAATACAAGAACGTGCCAATGCTTAACAAGAACCATAGCTGTAGCCCGTTGGTCGGGCCTCTCAACCGTGCGGTTTTTAAAACTGTTTGTCATAACATTAAACGCACGGGAACTGCCGCCCGTTCACATGCCAAACGGTTACAATATAACATAATTGTCGGAGTTATTTGCGCGCCAACTGGAGTTACGCCAAGGTTCCGAGCAAGCAGTTCTATGAGGAGGGGGCTGGCCCCCTTTTGGGCCCCGCCCAAACAAACCGCACAGTTTAAATACAAGCGCGTGCCAATGATTAACAAGAACCATAGCTGTAGCCCGTTGGTCGGGCCTCTCCATTGTGATCCTGTCGACCCGCGTTCGATTCCTGTCCGTGACCATAATAAACTTTTGAACGCCCATTTCTATTCCGCCTTGGGGCCACATGGCGGCCTCCAGGCTGGCCACGTGGCACCCTGTAATTGGATGCCACTGGAATATTCCTCAAAATATTCTGCGAAATATTCCACAGAATATTCCCAGAATATTCTGTGGAATATTCTTTTTTTTTAATAAAAATAATTTTCATAAAGTCAACTTTTGGCATTTTTTAATTGAAATTTGCGAACTTTAAAGCTGAATATCTTTTGCATACGGCGTCGGTTTTCAGTGCCGTTCGTGTCTACAGGATCGTCTTTCCGAGTTCTTTCCAGTCGATCTAGTTCGGACCAATTCTGAGCAACTTAATTTTTGAGCATTTTTCTACAAGAGACTTGATCTCCTGATCAACCATATTCCAAAAATGGATATGAGGAAGTTTGATGGAAAGGATCCTGTAACATGGATACTATAGATGGAGCAATATTTTGATATCCATAACATGTAAAACACACAAAAGGTACGCATTGCAACTTTACATTTAGAACAAAATACATTTGTATGGTATCGATGGTTTTGCTCCCGTAAAAAATTTGTTACTTGGTCTATTTTTACGGAAGAAATGATAGCACATTATGAGGATACAAAGAGAAACACCTTCTTTAGCCAATTGATAAATCTCAAACAAAAGGGTTTCGTGGGGCAACACATTGAGGAATTCCAAAAATTGAATATAAGGGTAACTGATATTCCAGAGGAACACATGATCGATCTCTTCATAGGCACTTTAAAGGATAATATCCAACATGAAGTTCGTGTTTTGGAACCAGATTCATTGGAGAAGGCATTCAGGTTGGCAAGAAAAGTTGAATGTAAAATAATGGCGGCAAGGAAGCCTACCACTCAATTCTATAAAGAAGGAAGTGTTGCTACGTCTAGATTTCCACAACCTACAAGGTTGACACCACAAAAATTGGAAGAAAAAAGAGAAAAAGGGCTTTGCTATAGTTGTGATAGCAAATACACTAAAGGTCATAAGTGTCTTGAGAAGAAATTATTTTACATAGATTGTGAAGAGGAAGAAGAAAATGAACAAGAAGAGGATATACACCAGGAACCAACCCTAGAAGAGGAAGAAATGAATCCGACCATATCGTGTAATGCACTGGCACGAATTACCACTCCTCAAACTCTCAAGATACAAGGACAAATCAAGAAGAAAAAGGTAATAGTGTTGATTGATTCAGGTAGCACCCATAATTTTATTCATTGTAAGGTAGCGAAGGAATTAAATTGTTTCCTATACCCAGCACCAGAATGTCAAGTGATGGTTGCAAATGGAGGAACTATAAATTGCTCTAGAAAATGCCATAATATCAAGCTAACCATGGGGGAATATGTATTGAATAGTCCAATGCTTTCCATTCCTATGGGAGGTGCTGAAGTTGTACAAGGAGTACAATGGTTACAATCTTTGGGGACGGTAGCTTTTAATTTTTCAAGAACTTTTCTTGAAATTTTTTTCAGAAGGAAAGGAAGTCGAATTACGGGGTATTGAAGGGAAGCCGGGAAGGATAATAAGCTCTAATGTCATGACAAAGCTTCTAAAGAAAGAACAATGAGGTGTAATTGCACAATTATGCTCACTAGAAGTTCCGACATCAAAATCATCTATTTCTGCAGATCTTCAACAAGTCTTGGACAATCATTCCAAGGTGTTTGAAACTCCCAAAGGACTCCCACCTATTCGTGATCATGATCATGCTATTCATTTGATTCCAGGAAGTGTTCCTCCAAACATAAGGCCTTATAGATATCCTTACTTCCAAAAGAGCGAAATTGAACGTATGATTGCAGAAATGTTAGAGGCGGGTATAATTCAACCTAGTCAAAGTTCTTTCTCTACTCCCGTAGTATTGGTACACAAGAAGGATGGATCATGGCGAATGTGTCCGGATTATAGGGAGCTCAATAAGCTCACCATTAAAGATAAATTTCCCATTCCTGTGATTGATGAATTATTGGATGAATTACATGGAGCAATTTATTTTACCAAGTTGGATCTTCGTTCGGGATATCATCAAATTAGAATGAAGACTGAAGATATTCCAAAAACAGCATTTCGAACTCATGAGGGTCATTATGAATTTTTGGTCATGCCTTTGGCCTTACCAATGCACCTTCTACATTTCAAGGGTTGATGAATTCCATTTTCAAACCCTTCCTTAGAAAATTTGTGCTAGTATTTTTTGATGATGTACTAATCTACAACAGGTCTTGGAAGGATCATGTTGAACATGTTGACAGGGTACTCAAACTATTGCAGGAGAAACAATTATATGCAAAAACATCCAAATGTTTCTTTGGAGTACAAGAGGTGGAATATCTGGGTCATATTATATCTCACAAGGGTGTTAAAGTAGACCCTAACAAAATTAAAGCCATTAAGGAATGGAAAGTCCCCACAACCATAAAGCAGTTGCGAGGATTTCTCGGGTTAACAGGGTATTATCGCAAGTTTGTTAGGAATTATGGGAGAATAGCAGCACCTCTAACAACATTATTGAAGAAAGATGCATTTTCATGGACTCCTGAAGCAACTAAGGCCTTTGAACGTCTTAAAGAGGCAATGTGCCTAGCACCGGTCTTAGCTACACCAGACTTCACAAAAACCTTTATTGTGGAATGTGATGCCTCAGGAAATGGAATTGGTGCAGTTTTAATGTAGGAAGGAAGACCCATTGCTTTTGAAAGTCGTCCAATCAAGGGAAAGTATTTACAAAAACCTATTTATGAGAAGGAAATGTTAGCAATACTACATGCACTAAAGAAATGGTGAACTTACCTAATGGGAAGACACTTCAAGGTAAAAACTGATCATGATAGTCTTAAACACTTTTTGGAACAAAGACTATCTTTAGAAGAGCGACAAAAATGGGTCACAAAGATGTTGGGTTATGACTTTGAAATAATCTAAAAAAAAGGAAAGCTTAATGTTGTTGCAGATGCACTCTCAAGAAAGAATGAAGAGGTGGAAGCATTGCTTTATGCCATTTCTATTATCCAACCAGATTGGATAACTGAAGCAAGAGATGAATGGAAGAAGGACAAAGATGTATGGACACTCATGCAAAATTTGCAGCAAGATCCTAGTACATGTGATACATTTAGTTGGAAAAATGATTCCTTATGGTACAAAGGTCGCTTATATCTTTGTAATAATTCCCAGCTAAAAAAAAAATTCTTCTGGAATTGCACACTTCTCCTTTAGGAGGACACTCAGGATTTTTAAAAACTTACCACAGAGTGAAGAAAGAGTTTTTTTGGGATGGCCTTAAATCTGATATTCAAAATTTTGTGGCGGAATGTTTGGTTTGCTAGCAGAATAAAGTGGAGACAATTAAGACCCCGGGACTTCTACAACCTTTATCCATTCCAAGTCAATGTTGGGAGGAGATTTCAATGGATTTTATCACAGGTTTACCTATGTCCGAAGGAAAGAGTGTCATCATGGTGGTAGTTGATAGACTTACCAAGTATGCACACTTTTGTGCATTATCTCATCCATTTAAAGCAAGTACAGTTGCTACTACATTTATGGACAGAATTCAAAAGCTACATGGAAGCCCAAGGGTTATTGTGAGCGACAGAGATCCCATTTTTACTGGAAATTTTTGGACGAGGTTATTTTCTTGTTTGGGTACTCAATTAGCTCATAGCTCATCTTATCATCCTCAATCTGATGGTCAAACTGAGATAGTAAATAAATGTTTGGAAGGATATCTTCGTTGTTTTGTATCCGATAAACAAACACAATGGGTCAAGTGGTTACCTCTCGCTGAATGGTGGTATAACACTTCCTTCCATACTGCAGCAAAAATGACCCCATTTATGGCACTTTATGGATATCATCCACCATAGATCACATCATCTTTAAGGGAAAATTCGAAGGTTCAAGCATTGGAAGATCACATCGAGCATCAGCAAGAAGTTCTCCAACTCTTAAAGGATAACCTGAATTTGGCACAAAATCGAATGAAACAACAGGCAGATCAACATTGCAGCGAGAGAAGTTTTGATGTAGGAGATTGGGTATTTTTACGGCTACAACCATATAAACAAATGTCCCTGAAGCAAGCTAAGAAGGATAATAAATTATCACCAAAGTACTATGGTCCTTACAAGGTGTTGCAAAAGATTGGTACTATGGCATACAAATTGGAGCTTCCTGCTTCTTCGCGAGTACATCGAGTTTTCCATGTTTCATGCTTAAAGAAGGTTATAGGTGAAAATCTTCCAGTTCAAACAATATTGCCAGAACTTGATGAGGAAGGAAAAATCATATTGGAACCAGAAGCGGTCATGGAAACAAGAACTCGACAACTACGGAATCGATCAATTTCAGAGTATCTCATCGAGTGGAAGAACTTACCCACTGAAGATTCTACATGGGAGGATGAGAATTTTATACAGAAGCACCCAGAGCTACTCAAGCGTTGAGGACAACACTTTTTTGAAGAAGAGGGGCATGTTAGGTCCCTATATTACTAGTATAGTCCCTTATTGTTGTTAGTGTAACCCCCTTATTGTTATTATTGTACCCTTGTAACCCCCATTTTGTTATTATTGTGCCCTTAAATTATTATTGTTAGGTTGGCTAGGATTACATTGTGGCCCACTAAGATTACATTATGGCCCCATGGACTCCTATATATAGAAAGGAGGTTTTGTAAATTGTATCATCCAAGAATTGTTCATTTATGTAATGTATTGGAGGTTTCCCCCTCGAAGTGGCTCATTTCTAAGGCGTTGATATCTCTTTTATTCTCTTTTTGGAGCTGGTTACACAACACTAAGATGGATTTGTACTAGGAACACTTCATGCAAATAAGAGGGGGGCTTATTTTTTAACTGTCATACACACAAGAGCACTAGATTTTACCCTTCATATCCCCCTTGGTGGTTTCAAAATGGGTTTCCATTAGTGTCTAGTTGAAACTAATGACATCATGATATTCCTATTCTCAATAAAATATTATATCTTTTCCATATACACAACATTGAGTTAGAGGATCACCTCATCTGTAGATGATCCATTTATTATGGGATTCAAGGGATGTTATATTTTCTTTTATCAATATTTAGATGTTCGTTATCTACTTTATTTCAATACATGTCTAACTATTTTTATGAGGGAGGTCATTGGATTTGGATCTTTATATAAGACCTTATGTGGCCTTCCCCTTTTGAAATTTTCCAAGGGGGTCACGTCCTTCCATGTTGCCTTGCCTACTTAGGGCCAAAATTGACAAACCAATATTCAAAATTATTCAACTATCAAATTGGTGGGGCCTCATACCTCTTATTGAACCCCTTAATGGGACATTATTTCTCCAAAGAGACTGTTGAGGATTTCCCATTGCAAACACACGTTGGATGTCATAGGACCTGTTACCCCACTTTCTATATGAGTTTGTAGTGGATACTTTTAAATTTTGGTTGACATCTAAACCCTTGTGATTCTTGTGACATTAATCATTTTCCAACTAAGATATATGAATGGTTGTATAATTGGTTTGATGACACCTTGCCTTGCCTATCTAGGACACTAGGTGACGTAGGAAGATGTTGCTTTAGCGATCACTTTAGCTTGATATATATGATCCATGTATATATCTCTAATGTGTATTATTTTTATTGTGGTCACTTAAAGACTCTATTCTAACTCTTAAATGTTTTTTCCATAAGTTCTATGCTGAATTGTTCCATGGTGTTTGATAATTTTACTCATAAAAATGTGTCATCTTGATCGTTTAAATATATAAATTGTGGTTTGTTTCATAATTCTAACAAGCCAATGTAGATTGATGCATGAACATTCCAATCATGACAATCAATTTCTATATCTTCTCAATAGAAAAAAACAAGTAATAATTTTTCTCTTTACAACCTAAACACCAATTTCACCCATATTATTAGGATAAATTTAATGATAAATATTAAAAATACTTTTAGTTTGAAAAAAATTTAAAATGATTTTTAATTGATTAAATATTTTAATTTTTTAATATAAAAAATAAATTAATTATTAAAAATCTAAATATTAAAAAAAAAATGAAAATTAAATTCCCGCCCAGCAGCTTTTAACTAAACCCAACCCAAAACAAATAAAAAAAAAATAGTGTTGCCCAACTAGATTTTGGCGCCACTTAACAAATATCTAAGCCTACGTGAGGAGTTTATAAAAACCCTTTTTTTTTTAATTTATGTTTAGGGATTTTGATGTTTAGCTCTTTTGGAACAGGTTGAAGGAGGACCGTCTTTGCCTTAGGGGATTGGATCTTTCAAACAATTTGAAGTGTGTTTTTGGATATACTTAGACAAGAAAGATTGGGAAAACAACACTAACCTTTCCAAGTCTTAGATGTTCTCTTCACTGTAGTACATGCCAATTACAGTCTATTAAGAGGTAAGTTGAGTTATTTTATGGATATGGTAATTTTAGTAGGTTTTGGTAGCTGGTTATGTTATACTGAAATCTAGATGTTTATGGTTTCTATTGAGTGCTCTGCATTGATATATATTTATTTCAATCTGCAATTTGAAGTGCACTCTGTAATGGTAATTTATATGCTAATTTCTATATTGAGGGAAAATAATGACTCTTATTAGCTCCTTCTGAAAAAAAAAATTGAAGCGTGTTGTTAATTCAGAGGAAAGACCACTCCTCCACTCTTCTTCGCCCTTGGCTTTCTAGGTTTCTTGCAGTGGAAGTTGAAATATTCTCTCCGCTCCGGTTTTAATTTCATTGCATTTATTATAAATTAAACGCGAAGTTTTCCCTTTATATCAGTTTGCAGACCAGGTCGGATTCTAGTAGTTTGGGAAGACTTGAGACTGACTTAATTTAATTTCAGATCATTTTAATTTCTTTGACTATGGATCGCTGAGGAAACTCTGGCGAAAGAGAAATAGGTAGAGGTAGAAATGGAAGCTGAGGCCAAGGCGAAGGTCTGGGTCAAGGCGAGGGACAGGGTCAGGGAAGAGGCAGAGGTAGGGGTTCAATGGATCAACCTCGAGGTCCTCTGCTTCAAGAACATATTTCTAATATTCGTGCAACTGTTCCGGCTTCCAAAATGAGAGGTCTTAATATTAGTACTAAAGAGCCTTCTAGGGTACCTTCCATCCCGACGCAAGTGCCTCCACCTGCAGCTGAAGCCAGCTTCTCGACATCGATGGCTTATGCGAAGGAGTCTATCGAGGGATTTAGCAGTGTCTAGATGCCTTCGAAATTTGTTTCATTCAGATCCATTAGAGTATAAAGCAAGTTGGAGAGTGGACAGAGATTTAAGGCCACTCGTGTTCCCATTAATCGACCAGATGACAGAGGCAAGAGAGCCATTGGGCCTATCAGACTTTATGCCAATAATTTCCGTGTTAACTTTAATCCGAGAGTGAAAATTTTCCACTATGACTTCTATATACAAAGAATCAGTAATGGATCTGGGACGTAAAACGAGTCATTCACATCGTCATTGTCGATAATGAACTCCACCATGTCATTCACTACTTTCTGCAACCTTGACCGCAGGGCTGTCAACTTTTGGCTCTTTAGCTCAGGGCTCGTTAACACCCTCTCTAGTGCCCATGACAAGCTCTTCTCGTCACTAGGTTTATTTAAACACGGCCATGTAACTATTAGCTTCTCGGTGTCCTGTCCACAGACACGATAAAACAGAAACTGATAAATAAAATGCAATACAGGATTTTAGCGCTGAAAGTTGTACATCAAGGAATTGCATTCATTATAGCGGGAAATTGCGATGTCCATCACATTCATAATGATCACAATTTTCCCGAGTCCAATCTTGGCCTTTTGCTTTTCTTCATCGCTCATTTATTTACTACCAATGAAGCAATCACAATTTTCCGGAGCCCAATCTTTGCCTTTGGCTTTTCTTCATCGCTCATTTATTTACTACCAATGAAGCGATCACAATTTTCCTGACCCTAATCTTGGCCTTTGGATTTTCTTCATCGCTCATTTATTTACTACCAATGAAGTGATTTTATGATAAGTTCACTTTACCAATGAAGTGCTTTTATGATAAGTTCACTTTTCCCATTTGCCTTGGTAGAGAAAGGTAAATTCTGGAATTTCATGGAGTTAATTTTAACATATTTTAAAATCTGCAAAGAAAGTAAAGAGGGAAAGCAATATTTATGCTCCTATACGTTATTTAAGCATTGTAGCAGAAAGCAGTGCTCGTTTGGCGGGAGCTAGGGTTGTTGGAATATTGAAAAAGATTGGAAGAGATAATGTAAATGAAGCTGCAAGAAAAAAGAGGAGACTTGTTGCAATGGATGGGGGGCTTTATGAACACTATCCCCTCTTCCACTATGACTTAGATATATAGAGAGTCAGTAATGGATCTCAGAAGAAGGAAAAGGAGAAGAAACTTGGGAAATCAGAAAAGGAAGTGAAAGTAGGTAGGGTTTCCAAAGAAGATAGAATGGAAGTTAAACATAAGTTGTTGATACAAAATCGCGCATCCATTAGTAATGCTAAAAAAATTTTTGATGGGAAAAAAACATATATAGTAAGCAGCATTTTCCTAAAGGCAAATACAATGTTAAAATACTGAAAGATGAAGATGCCCTAGGTGCCTATTTCAAACCATACAGAGCCTTCTTCAGTCTACAGACCAGATGCTCCTTCCTTGAAACCTGAAAACAATATGGTTGATACATGTAGACTTATTCCCGCAAATTTCCATTAAGAAAGGCACTTTTCACATCCATACAATGGGCCTTCCAGCCAAATTGTGGAAGCTTGGCTAGAACCAGTTGGATGGTGCTCATATTTGTTGTAGGAGCAAAGGTATCCTCATATTTAATGCCCTATTGCTAAGAAAAACCTTATGCAACCAACCATACATTGTACTTGTCAAATGTATCATTTTCCTTGTACTTGATATTGTACATTCCTTTGCATCCAATAGGTTTCTTCCCTAATGGAAGTGATGTGAGACCACAAGTCTTATTTTTCATCAAACCCTCATATTTGACTACCATGGCTCCTTCCCAATTCGGTCTCCCTTGTGCTTCCTCAAACATCTTGACTCATAGATTTCCTTAATATTGACCATGAGAGAAAATTTTGTTATGTTCTCTGTTTTCTCTTTCCACTCAATAATAATCCCTTGATAATTTTTTTTACTCAAAAATATATAATGGCATTGTGCCATTACTTGGGTCTCTTATTGTGATATTCCTCATCCAAGTCAGTATTGTCACCATGACCTGGACCACCTATATCTAGATCATAAATTACTAGTCTAGGAGACTCATCATGCTAAAAATCTTCCACCCCCCTTCAAGTGCAGCTACTTGAAGCTTGACACCTGAATCCTCAACCCCTTCCAGCTTCTAAGTAATAAATTTAGAAAGGTCCAACCTCCTCATGAACAACAACTTCACTATTGAAGCTTACCCTATCAGTGTCAATATCAATCAACCTGTAAACCTTATAGTGTTGTTGTACCCTATAATCATTAGCTTTTATCTTTGGATCTAATTTGGTTATCTTCTTAGCTAGAATCCAAGTGTAGGAAATACAACCAAAAACTTTAAGATGACTTACTTGGACTTTCTTCCAAACCATGGTTCTTTGTGACCTTCTACTTCATCACCATCGTGGGAGATCTGTTCAATAGGTGTAATATTGTAAACATTGACTCAGATCAAAACCTATTTGGAATAGACTTCCTCTGCAACTTACACCTAGCCATCTTTGTGATAGTACAATTTTTCCTCTCAACCAATGCATTTTTTTGTGGAGTGTAAGGTGTAGTATATTGTCTTTGGATCCCATGTTTAGCACAAAATTTATTGAAATATTTTAAGTATAATTCCCCACCAGTATCATAGGGGCAATATGAAAACCTAATTGTTTCTCTATTAATGCTTTGAACTTTTGAAATTCATTAAACACATCATATTTTAATTATAGAAAATATACCCACAATTTTCTACTGAAATAATAAAAAAACGGAAGGAAGTACCTAGCCCCAGTGGTTGATGTCATGTTCATTGGTCCACATATGTATGAAAGTACCAACTGAAGGACCCTTTACTCTCTCCAAGATTGTCCTTCATAAAATGGTATTCAATGTAGCTTCCTTTCCTGACAAGCTCTGCAAACTCTGTGGATCTTCTACAAAATTTTCAAAAATCCATCTACTAGTTTCTCTCATGCCAACTGAGAGAGATAGTTCAAGTTGAGGTGCCCATTCCTATGATGCCATAGGGGTGATAGATTTTGCAATAAAAATTACCTTTAACTTACAATTTCTAATAAAATAAATATTCAAAAACCTTAAGACAGTGAAATCTAGGAGATTCATTTAAAATGGATCATTATAATCTTGGACATAGAAAGCACTCTTCGTTGCATAGTTTCCCAAAAGTTCAAATCACCTAAATTATATGTTGAGCCTACCACTCAATTTGAGGTTCAAATCCTAAGCCATCAAATTCTCAAGTGCATAGGTGAAATAAGAAAGGTACAAGTCACTATAGGAGATCAATGTTTCTTTTCAAATTTCTTCTTCCTTCAACTAAAGGGAATGATGAGATCCTAGGAGTTTAAAATTTAGTGTTTTCAAACCTTGGGAACATATGATATGAATCATATGAAATGTTTATTTCCATTAAGCATGAGGGTAGAATGATTAACTTAAATGGTATTTAACACAATCCCTCTAGATTTGTCTCTTCAAATGTGAGGGCACCCATTTTCATAAAGGACATGTTGGGAGTTTAAACTTTAGTGTTTTCAAACCTTGCAAACATATGACATGAATCATATGAAATGTTTATTTCCTTTAAGCATGAGGGTAGAATGATTACTTAAATGGTATTTAACACAATCCCTCTAGATTTGTCTCTTCAAATGTGAGGGCACCCACCCTCATGTTAGAATTTACTGATATTAGCCTTTAGGAAAATATAAGAAAATATAAATTGGACTAATGTATCAATCCATGTGAACATGATACCCATTCGCTCTCTCACACACTCAATGTGCATACTTTGTCTCCTAAAGAACATGATTTGGGCAGTATATCAGTTGCCTAAAAAACTTAGGTTCTAGTCAGTTCTTCATGCAACATGATACTAAGAAGTTGCTAAGTTGTCTCCTACTAATATGTTAAACTGGTCAGCATCAGTTCAACAATTGTAGATGACTCTCATGGTGTTGCAATGTTATTTAATCTTACAATTTGGCATATTTTCTTAGTCCCACAGTGGTGAAAAGCGTTCCTTAACTATTCATCCTAAAGAATCCCAATAATGGGTAAACATGGATAGGCCAGCTTGAATTTTCTCTCATGTCTTCCATCTCACTTAGACACTTATTTTGGGAACTCTTATACATTTACTATGTCAGTTTGCTAAGGCCTAAGACGGGAAAAATAAATAACAAGTGTGTGCTAGCAGTAACACACTTGACTAGATTGAACTCAGCGTAGTCTTATGATGGATGTACATTTTAAGGGCTTCTTTCCGAATTCAAAATTTCTAAAGCTATATAAACTAACTATTTCATTTGTCCTACAATTCCAATAGTGCACATGGAAATCTTCTCTGCAAATCTCTTTTGTTGCATATGGTAGGCCTTTGAATAGACTAAGCTTGTACTAGCATAATGCAAACATGACCTGCAAGTCACCACTGTGTTTTGGTTTCTGAAGGCTGTTGCATTATTGACTGACTAGTGAAGTATCAACTAGTGAATAATTTTCAAGCTTTGGAGAAGTCACAATATATATTATAATTTTTTCTTGCAGATTGGCCTCTTGACAATTTTTTTCTAGGAATGCCTCTTATGAAAAAATAAGTTCTTTCCTAATAGGTTATGACCCTCTTGAAAATACCAGGTTCACTAGAACATTGGAAGCAAATATCTAATGCGCACATCATGCTACCACTACAAGCCATTGCAGAAAATAGAAACCAAGGTGAAAAAGTATCTACAACTACATTGTAGATGTGTTACAGTGACAATACTATCTTGAATGTCTATTCTCTAACATCCATAGCATATCCACAAATAATCATAGTTTGTATTTAACTCCAAATAATATACATTCCAATAAGAAGTTTTCAATCATAGTTTTACCTTGTGGTAATGATTTTCCTTATGCCCTGCTTTCATTTAAAGTCAAAAACTAGATTTCCTATATTGATGACGTTCCTACTGTAATATGACCAACTATCAGACAAATATCTCACTGTAATTCTAGATAAAATAAGCAGTGTACCCAAATAATAAAGAAACTGAAAATGATAGTAGTATATTGTAGGGTAAGCAACTAAATAGGTAGTACGCATGATATGCTATTCCATAATTCACTACCTTTCCCATTTATAAAATACTTTCTACAATAATTTTGCTGCATATTAGTTCTTTATGTTGCTATTTATTGAGATTTTGGCTTACACATGGATTACAATAAGCCTTTCCACAGGAGATACATATGGCTTATGCAATTGGCATACCATTTTCTTTACTGTAACTAACATTTCCTGATAAGAAGTTATAGTTGAAACATTGCATTTACTTGTTTTGGCTTCCTAATTGTTATGTATGGCATATATAATACCAGCTGTCCATTAGGATTCATACGTGACCAAATGAAAAAGGCTTTAACTATTGCTAAATCCAAAAATGTGACAGGGTAGGATTGGAGGGATTTTGTGCAAATTATAATGAAAAATAAAAAAGTGAAGGCCTGCACCTCCAGTGTAGTGATAGCAGGGTTTCTTATTTATAATATTCTAGAGTTATTATTATTATTATTATTTGTTCGTTTCTTTCTAACTGTTTCTCCCTGGTCAAGGTGTTTCTCAAGTTTGTCATCTCTGAATGCTAAACACGATGCTTGATGTCTTGCAGTGGAAACACCTCACATATTAGCATAGGTCCAAGATCTATTTCTAGTACAATAGCGCAAATTTTGGAAGATTTGGTAAGTGCCTGCTACTGAAAACCTTGCCACTGTGACCCAAATGCTATTTGGCCACAAATAGAAGGTTAGTGCATTGGGAAAAAGATAATTTTGTGTGCGTTGATGTTGCACACAGGGCATCTTTTTGCAAGGCCTTTTTCCCATCATGTGCAAGAGTAGTTTTCATCTGAAGATGCACATATCATTCTCTTTTCCCATAAAAATAACCTTCTAGTGTTGCATGAGCTTCTATCCTCTTTATACTAAGGAACTGTCCAAAACTTTGTCACTCTTGGTTCATATTTATCCTACGAGTTTAGTCTGATTGCAAAACTTTTGCCTTCACATTCCTTCTCAATGTTTCTTCCATAACCTTAGAGCTAATCGGGTTTGAGGTTGTTCCCTAGATATCTCTTGGGGTCTGGACCAACCTCTTGATCTCCTAGAAACATTTCTATACCTCCAGTAGGTGTATCACTTATCATAGGCATTTTTGTTTCTCCAAAATTCCGTTACTCGCAAATGGGTACATTCTAATTTAAGATTCTTTCTCCCACAACTCAACATGTTGTGTGCAATGTGGTTCATGCTGGGTGATTTCGATGGCTTCTACAAACTAGTTATTAGACAATGTTTCTAACCTCTTAGGAAGGATATACTTAGTGGTGGCTACCTCTCTGACAATTGCTGGTATTGATTGTTCATTAGTATATTGAAAAATTCATCGTTGGGGATTAATGTTTCAATTTTATCAAGTGTCACTTGTTTAATATTCAGCACAAGATGGACTTTGCATGCAATCAGTTCATTAGAGCAAGGATTTCCGGCTTGCTAAATATTGAAAGCAAGTTACAGAAGTGATCCCTAAATATGGAGCATCATTGACAACAATTCAAGCTCCTCTCAGTGGATGTTTTCTAATCCCTCTTATTTTGCTCCTTCCCCTTGTCATCTTCATTTGTTTACAAGGCATGAAAAAAATACCCATAAGTCTAAATTTTAGCCCAAAATAAATTGTAATGATAGTGGAAATGTTATGAGAATATTGTTATTATCACTAATGGTCTGCACATTCTCATGAGGGATGTCTTAAGCAAAGAGTTCTCGACACATATTTCAGTGGCTGAGCAAAATGAAGGAGAAGGTTAAAATGATTATAGTCAACAATTCCAGTTACATAAGTGGTTGTTGTGGACTTCCCAATCCATGGTGGGAATGCCTTTGCTACTAAGTACAGTAATTCTAACAATTCAAAAAAAAATGGAAAAATAATTATAAGCCCACAATTAGTTTTAATCATCATTGACTACTTCACTTTAGACAAGGATGCTTTGTTTGTGCAACACAGTTGCATTATAGTTAATGGTAGTGATAAAAATCTTATTTCACAAGATCATGTGACTTCTCTTAATTTTCCTTCAAAATGTTAACCTTGGTCTAAAATTTCAGGGTTGGATTAAGGATAAGGAACCAATGAAAGTTATGAGGGTCCGTCAATTCACTTTTTCCATTGACCACTCTTTGATAGTATTAAGTATGATGGCACTCTTGTTGACTGATGTGGTCTTATTCCTTGGAAGGTTTTATCAACATGATTGAAATGCAAGCTATTATACATTGTCTTGAAACTTCCCCATTTTTGCAGAGAAGTTAGCTTCATGCTAGTGATTAATTTGAAACTATATTTTAGTGGAAAAATTCACTGTTTTTTGGTGGAATAGTTCATATTTTATTCTGATTTTTTTTTGCAAGTGTACCAGTCACAATGATAAATGTATGGTTTACTTCAGAGGGTTCTCAATTCTTTCTAGATACGCTTTTCATCGTTTTCTTTGAACACTTCTCTAGTGCTTTACCTTCATATTTTATCCCCTGCACAATTTCTCCTCAGGTCCATGTTTTTATGTTTATTGGTTGTTTCTGTGGAAACGTTTTCTTGAGGTTCTGCAAGGTAATTCCAAATGCAAAAAATAGTATTTTACATATTGATATTTGTTCAAGACATTCTTGTGTGATAATTTAATTTCATAAATCTAGATTTCTATTTCATTATCTATATAAATATAGAAGAACATGCCCATGGATTGTTCATATTTCTCAAACTGTGGAGTTGCTCCTTTCCTGTTGCATGTTCTTTTATATTTTTATGTTGTGATTCAATTCTAGTTGTGATTTATAGTTATTCTCCTACGTGGTACATGCTTTGTTAGATTATATCAAAAGTTATTCTTATTGTCCTTTTATTATGTATATTGAACATATTATGTCTAGCAAGTTTTTATCTTCCTAGATTTTCTATTCCTTTGGTGTATATTTGCACCTTTAGGGGCAATTGCTAGTTTAAATCCTAATTCTTTAAAGGGTTCTAGCTCAATGGAAGAGCACATGCTTTACAAACAGGATGTTGGTGGTTCGGTTCCATCGTGCGCTCATATTCATAGGGAATGATGACGATCACTTTTTGGCGATGGATGCTCTTTTTACCATCACCAATGAGCTTATGGTGACATTTTTCGACCCTCATCAACATATGAAATGGTGATGGTCAACGGACACCACCATATATACACATCAATAGTGATGACCATTAAAGGTCCATCACCATAAATCTTTGTTGTTAATATGAAATGGTGAGGGTAACTGTTTGTCATTATAGTCATTATTCGTGATGGACCTTGATGTCACCAATGAGTTTATGGTGATGGTCAATGAACGTTGCCATATATATGCACCAATAGTGACGATTATGAAAATTCCATCACAAAAAATTGTTGTTGTTCATATGAAATTGTGACGATCACTATCTGTCATTATAATCAATATTCGTGACGGACCTTGAATATCACCACAACACATACTTTTGGCGACGCCACCTTTGGTGACGTTCATTTTTTTGGTGACGGAGGTTATTTTCCACCACCATTGCTCATATGAAATGGTGACAGTCACTATCCGTCACTATAAATCATTATTGGTGATGGACCTTGAATGTCACCACAACACCTATACTTTCGGCGATGCCACCTTTGGTGACGTTCAATTTTTGGTGATGAAGGCTCTTTTGACCCTCACCAATGAGCTTATGGTGACCATATTCGCCCCTCACCAATGTCTTTTTTTCTTGTAGTGTTCTCTTCAATCACGTACACATACACACAATGTACATCACAACATGTAAAACCATATACGACATACAACACCATACAATACATGCACCAACACCAGAATAAGACACATACACCTACACCTAGTGTACAATACAACACAATACATACACCTGCACCTAGTATACAATACAATACATATACATATACCGCATGCCCGCAACACAACATGTACGACATGCACACATTACCACATGTTTACCAGTACCATATGCAAAACATGTACACAGTATCACCTATACAAAACACTACGTACACAATGTGTGCACAACATCACATGTACACGACATCACCTGCACAACGTGTACACAACACCAAATATATATCGCACCACCTGTAAAATGTGTACACAATACCACATGTACACAACACCACATGAATGACATGTACACAACACCACAAGTACACAATGCCACATGCACGACATGTACACGTCACCACCTGCACACAACACTACATTTACAACATGTACACAACACCACATGCATACAACACCACAAGTAAAATCATGCACACAACACCATATGTACATCATGCACACAACATATGTACATAGCACTTTATATACAACATGTACATAGCACCATATGTACACAACACCGCATATCCAACATGCGTACAACACCATATGCACACAACACCGCATATCCAACATGCGCATGATACAGTATGTACACAACAACGCATATCCAACATGTACACAACACCATATATACCTTGCACTACATATGAAAAATACACATAACACCACATATATAATAGAGATACAAAATCATATGTACACAATACTACATATGTTACATGTACACATCACCGCGGGTACAACCATTGACTATACAACATGCGCACATATACACAACAATAATATTGTACATCCATAGACCACAAACTAACCCCATAAGCAACCTTTCTTCTAGTGTCTTTCCACTATCCATGCTTATCCTAGCATGTCACAAATCACACTACTTTCACTTCTTTGATGTACCCCTTAACATTAATTTTCCATAACATAAACATAGGAATAGTACAAGCATATAAAATTAAATCATATCCACATGATACTCACCTCATATATCCATCAAGGCTACTCTTCCACTTGATTCCTCATAACCGGGAACCCCTTCATGCCATTCACTTGCATAAGCACCCATTCCTTCAAAAGAATGATCCTTGACAACCCTGTCAGACAGTGACATAGATACATACATACATACATATATAATCATTAGCATAAAACAATCATCATCCTGTAAAACTGTTAGGATATTCTGACACATAGGAAATAGTTAAGAATAACTTAGTCTAGTGTAGAGTTAGGTAAAGTGTGTTTCTTTACTATGTACATTTGTAACTTATAATCTGATGGTCACGATTTGTGGTGATCAGATGGTTCACTCTCTCCTCGGTTTTAACGACACTTGATCCGTGGATTAACACCGTATGGTCCATGATCTCTATTTAAAGAGCATGGAGGGTCATTTTTTCAGTAACCATTTATGAGAGAAACATAAGTAACTTTTATTTTTATATTAATAAATTGCCTGAAGTGGCCGCGTTGGCTCAGACTGTGGATTGTTTCCCTCTTCGAGGGTTTTAACCACGTGATAATACTGGTGTATTGATTTGTGATCTATTTGTGAGCGATGACCTTTGGTTTTTGATATACGGAACTTACCCTGTAAATTGCTACATGGTATCAGATCTATTTTGAGGGCTGCATCTGTTGTTGATCCAAATTCGAAGCTGGTTTGACTGCATGCGACTGAAGTTTTCTATATCTACTATTTATAAAAAATTTCGGGCTTGGAGAACTGCTCTGTTGTGTCCTGAGTGTCTGTTACAGTGAGGAACGCCTTTCATTTCATGTGAAAATGTTTCCGTTTTCCCAAGTTATGTCAGTTTAGATCTGGAGGTATAAAGTATCTGTTTTGCAGTTATATTTGTTAATAGTTTTGTTTATTTCGGTTCTCTCTGTTTATTTCGGTTTTTAGGTTTTATTTATTTTTCGGATCTATACCCTCTTCTCTATGTATGCTATTTGCTCAGCGTTGTGTGTGATCTCGGCAGATTAGAAACAGGGAGAAGAGATCTTTTTTTGCTATGTATGCTCTTTCCCCGCGTCTTTGTGCGATCTCAGGATATCAAAAATAGTGAAAAAATAGATAGTTGCCGATAAGGGTAGCTAAAAATCTAATGTTCTGCCGGAAGGCTTGCAAATTTTTTTTTGCTCTGATTTTGGTGCAAGAAAAAGTACGCACACCGAAATATATATATATATATATATAATCCTTTAACTATCTCACTTGGTGAGAAGTTAGTTTATGAGAATATAGGTCTTGGGTTCAAGTCTCTCTCTCAAGCTTCTTTTGTAAAAAAAATTTTGTTAAAGGGGCAGGAATTTTTTTTTTTTTTTAAGTTGAACTTCATCATCAAATTTCAAACCGTTCCCGTAACTATTCAACATTTACAACTCAATTTTTTCAAAAAGGCATAACTTCTTCATCTGTAAGCCGTTTTTCGAGCCTTTTTTTTTAATTAGCCTAATTTTTCAAGATCTTTCCATTGGAGTGGTTATTTTCAACTTTTTCAGTTTCAATTTAAAAAAAAAAAATGGAAAGTGCATGTCCGATTATTCTTAACAACATTAATTATTTCCAATGGCTACTTCACATGGTAGATATAGAAGTAAAGGGATTTATAGAATAGCCACATGACAAGAAACTAAACCTTTTACTATCTCACTTGGTGAGAAGTTAGTTTATGAGAATAGAGGTCTTGGGTTCAAGTCTCTTTCTCAAGCTTCTTTTGTAAAAAGTTTTTTGTTAAAGGGGCAGGATCTTTTTTTTTTAAAGTTGAACTTCATCATCAAATTTCAAACCATTCCCATAACTATTCGGCATCTACAACTCAATTTTTTCAAAAAGGCATAAATTCTTCATCCGTAAGCTGTTTTTCGAGCCTTTTTTTTAAATCAGCCTAATTTTTCAAGATCTTTCCATTGGAGCAGCTTTTTTCAGCTTTTTTTTAGCTTCAATTAAAAAAAAATGGAAAGTGCATGTCTGATTATTCTTAACAACACCAATTATTTCCAATGGATATCTCACATGGTAGATATACTTAGAAGTAAAGGGATTTATAGAATAGCCACAGGACAAGAAACTAAACCTTCCGATGATGATAAAGTCGCTAAATGAGAAAATAAACAAGATCAAGCGCGAGGGTTGATAGGAATGTCCATTGCTCAAGATCTTTGTTTTCATATCCTTGAAATTGACACCCCTGATGAAGCCCTGAAAAAGCTAAATACTGTTTTTGGCATTCAAAATTAAATCAGGGCCCACCAGCATGAAAATGAGTTGCTTACTTTGGACCCCAATAATTTCTTCTCTATTGAAGATTTTTTGTCTAAATTCAAGACCCTTAGACTTCTTTTAGATGTTTATAAGTTAAAAAAGGACGACGGTAGCCTCATCTATTCCATTCTTGCTAAACTTGGCCCTGCATACTCTGTATTTGTTTCTACCTTCCATTCCACTAGAGAAGCAAAAAAAAAAAAAAAAAAAAAAAAAACCCTTCCTCCTTTCAAACAATTACAAAATCCTTTTACTATCTCACTTGGTGAGAAGTTAGTTTATGAGAATATAGGTCTTGGGTTCAAGTCTCTTTCTCAAGCTTCTTTTGTGAAAAGTTTTTTGTTAAAGAGGCGGGATTTTTTTTTTTTTTTTTTTTTTTTTTTTTAAAGTTGAACTTCATCATCAAATTTCAAATCGTTCCCATAACTATTTAGCATTTACAACTAAGTTTTTTCAAAAAGGCATAACTTCTTCATTCGTAAGCCGTTTTTTGAGCCTTTTTTTTTAATCAGCCTAATTTTTCAAGATCTTTCCATTGGAGCAGTTATTTTTAGCTTTTTTCATCTTCAGTTAAAAAAAAATGGAAAGTGCATGTCCGATTATTCTTAACAACACCAATTATTTCCAATGGCTACTTCACATGGTAGATATACTTAGAAGTAAAAGGATTTATAGAAAAGCCACATGACAAGAAACTAAACCTTTTAATATCTCACTTGGTGAGAAGTTAGTTTATGAGAATAGAGGTCTTGGGTTCAAGTCTCTTTCTCAAGCTTCTTTTGTAAAAAGTTTTTTGTTGAAGGAGCGAGATTTTTTTTTTTTTAAGTTGAACTTCATCATCAAATTTCAAACCGTTCCCGTAACTATTCGGCATCTACAACTTAGTTTTTTCAAAAAGGCATAAATTCTTCATCCGTAAGCCGTTTTTCAAGCCTTTTATTATTATTTTTAATCAGCCTAATTTTTCAAGATCTTTCCATTGGAGCAGTTTGTTTCAGCTTTTTTTAGCTTCAGTTAAAAAAAAATGGAAAGTGCATGTCCGATTATTCTTAACAACACAAATTATTTCCAATGGCTACCTCACATGGTAGATATACTTAGAAGTAAAGGGATTTATAGAATGGCCATAGGTCAAGAAACTAAACCTTTCGATGATGATAAAGTTGCTAAATGGGAAAATAAACAAGATCAAGTGCGAGGGTTGATAGGAATGTTCGTTGCTCAAGATCTTCGATTTCATATCCTTGAAATTGACACTCCTGATGAAGCCCTGAAAAAGATAAATACTGTTTTTGGCATTCAAAATTAAATCAGGGCCCACCAGCTTGAAAATGAGTTGCTTACTTTGGACCCCAATAATTTCTCATCTATTGAAGATTTTTTGTCTAAATTCAAGACCCTTAGACTTCTTTTAGATGTTTATAAGTTCAAAAAGGACGATGGTAGCCTCATCTATTCCATTATTGCTAAAATTGGCCCTGCATACCCTGTATTTGTTTCCACCTTCCATTCCACTAAAGAGGTCTTCGTTTCTTCAGGAACCGCCTACAAGAACCCCTCTTTTGATGCCTTTTGTGATTCTTTGATAAGAGAAAAAGAAAAACTCTTACACCTTGGTCTTATCACTTTTGGAAATGATTCTAAGAAAGCCTTAGCAATCCAACAACAACCATATCAAAAGAGTCCCAAGAAGTCGTATCCTAAAAATTTTGGTCCGAAATCAAAAAGGGTTCTAAGAAATTTCAGCCACAAACTAAAAAAGAAACTCACCAAAATGATAAGGCAAATAAAAAAAAAGGAAGAAAACAGATAAACATTGCAAATTTTTTAATCATGATGGCCATATAGAGTCCAAATTTTTTAAGAAGATGGAAGCCTTAGAAGCAACAATGAAGAAGCACAACATCAATTTGGAGCACTCTTCACCTTCATCCTCAGGAATGGCACTTTCTGCTTGTGGTTGTCAAGCATCAAGATCTGGTTATGCATTAAATGTATCTTCTTCTTCTCACTCTCATGAGTGGCTCATTGATTTTGGAGCTTCTTACCACATGGCCAAAAATAAAGCCATGTTTTATTCTTTAAATAATTGTAACACCAAACATATTTATGTTGGTGATGATAGATATCTTAGTGTTGTAGGATCTAGAACCATTCATCTAGATAATGGTCAGTTTAATGATGTACTATGTGTTCCTACCTTGTCATGCAACCTTCTATCTGTTTATTAGATAACTCATTCAGGTGAAGGGAAAATAGTAGAATTCTCACCTCATGATGTTGTAATCAAGGACCCCGAAGATCCTAAACATATTTTAGCTACTGGCATTGCTGATGATTCCACAAGGTTGTATAAGTTTGACAACTTTGGGTCATCATGTCTTCCCCTCCGTTTTTTTGGCTCATAATGATGATGTGAGCAAACTTTGGCATGAGCAATTTGGTCACTTAAACTATCACTCTCTTCAAAATCTATGTAACAAAAATATGGTGACAGGTCTTCCTATGGTATCTTGACAAGATGGTGTTTGCTTCGGGTGTGTACTCGGAAAACATCATCAGGATAGTTTTGACAAACGTGCCTCTTGGCACGCTTCAGCCCCTTTGCAGCTTGTGCACAGTGATTTATGTGGTCCACTTCCTATTGTTTCTTTCTTTGGTTGCAAGTACTTCTTAACTTTCATTGATGATTTTTCCAGACAAACTTGGGTATATACTTCTTAAAACTCAAGAGTGAATCTTTTAACATGTTCTTGGCCTTTAAGGCCTTTGTTGAGAAACAATCTGGACGTCAAATTCTTAAGTTAAGATCAGACAATGGAGGATAATATGTTAACAACAAATTTATCAACTTTTGCACTGAGCATGACATTCAATTGCAACATACTGTTCCATATACACCACAACAAAATGGTGTAGCTGAAAGGAAGAATCGTACCTTAAAAGAAATGGCTAATTGTATGCTTCAATCTAAAGGACTTGGTCTCAATTTCTGGGCAGAAGCAATTAAATGTGAAAACTACATAGTAAATCACACTCCTACTAAGGTTTTAAAGAATATAACTCTATAAGAAGCTTGGAGCTCAATCAAACCAAATGTAAGTCACTTTCGTGATTTTGGAAGTGATGCTTGGGACCATATTCCATATGCGAAACATAAAGCCTTAGAACCTAAGAGTGAAAAATGCAATTTTGTTGGATATTCTAAAGATGTCAAAGGATATAGACTTCTTCAACCAAAATCCAAAAATATAATCATTGGAAGAGATGTAAAATTTGATAAAAATATATCGGCCTGCGAGCCTAGTTCGGCAGGTGTGCCACTTTTGGCCTGCGAGCCTGATTCGGCATATGTGCCACCTCTCCTTCTCTCTTCTATTTTTAATAGCATTCCTTCTAATTCAGATGATGAGAGCAAGGATGAAAATCCTCCTCTACCTCTTGAAGTTATTCCTTTTACTCCACAGCTTCCAAGATGGGTTCACTCTACTCAGGATGCAACAGATTCCCTTGCAGTTGACCCTGCAGATTGATGATGTATACGTTCTCAGTTCGAAAGAGCCTCTTCCTTATTGGCTCAAGTTCTAGAAAATACTAATCCAGAAACCTTTGAAGAAGCCTCCGGTAATCCATATTGGGATGAAGCTATGAATGAAGAATATCGTTCCTTATTGGAAAATGATACTTGGGATCTTGTTCCTCTTCCAAAAGGAAGAAAACGTGTTAGATGCAGATGGATATACAAAAAAAAGTTTGGACCAGATGGAAAAGTGGATAGACATAAAGCTCGTCTCGTCAATAAATGATTTTCACAAGTTGAAGGCATTGACTATACTGAAACCTTCTCCCCTGTTGCCAAAATGAATTCTATCTGCCTTGTTCTTTCCCTTGCTCCATCCTTTAAATGGGAAGTCCATTCGATGGATGTTAAGTTTGCCTTCTTACATGGAGATTTTCATGAAGAAATCTACATGGAACAACCCCCTGGCTTTATCCAAAACGACTCTAGCCTTTTTTGTCACTTAGGAAGTCTCTCTATGGTCTCAAACAAGCTCCTCGGGAAATGGATAGATTTCTATTATATAATGGATTTTCTAGGTGTCATTCTGACAACAATGTCTACACCAAGCAAGTGGGTAAGTCCTTCACCATCCTTGTTCTTTATATTGATGATCTTATCCTTACTGGTAGTGAACCAAACCATATAAACCATGTGAAGTATAGCCTCAAAAAGAAGTTTGAAATGATAGACTTAGGACACTTGCATTATTTCCTTGGTCTTCAAGTCTTGCAATCCAAAGAAGGCATTACCCTCTCTCAGTCCAAGTATGCATGTGATCTTCTACACCACTTTTACATGGAAGACTGTAAGCCAACCCCTTCTCCCTTTCATTCTGGACTCAAGCTTTCAGTCACTTGTACTACCCATGAAGTTGATGCTACCTTATACCGTCAACTTGTTGGTAAACTTCTGTATCTAACCCATACTCGTCCTGACCTTTCCTTTGCCATTGGTCTCATTGCTCAGTTTATGCACCAACCTCATGAAAGTCACTGGAAAGTAGCTAAAATAATACTTCGATATATTCGAGGTACAATTCAATTTGGGATTCATTAGAGTGCAGGGGCATCTCCATTATTGATTGGTTTCACTGATTCTAGTTGGGCTGGTGATCATGATGATCGAAAGTCTACTGCAGGATATGTATTCACTCTTGGTTCAGGACCTATTACTTGGTATTGTAAGAAACAAAGTGCCATCTGTATTTCTTCGGCTGAAGTAGAGTATCGTGGTGCAGTTGAAGCCAACAAGGAAGCCATGTGGCTTCGTCAGATCCTGTTTGAATTTGGTCTTTATCAACAACATCCAATTACACTTTGGTGTGATAATCAGAGTGCCATTCAGCTATGTAAAGATCCAGTTCAGCATCATCGTATGAAACACATTGAGCTCCACATACACTTAATCAGAAAGCTCATTCATGATCGTGTTCTTGAAGTGAAGTACTGTCCAACCAATGATCAAGTAGCTGTTATATTTACAAAGGCTCTCACATAAGCAAAGTTTACCAAACTTCAATCCATGCTTGGAGTTTAGGAAAGTTATCATTAAGGGGGGATAGGCTCTAATGCCTCCTTCCTTCTCTTATTGTGTCACCTCTGTAAATCCTTCAATCATATCCTAATTTTTTCTTAAGGGGGGATGTTAGGATATTTCAACACATAGGAAATAGGCTCCTTTTATGTCATCTTTGTAAATCCTTCAATCCTATCCCAATTTGTTCTTAAGGGGGGATGTTAGGATATTCCGACACATAGGAAATAGTTAAGAATAACTTAGTCTAGTGTAGAGTTAGGTAAAGTGTGTTTCTTTACTATGTACATTTGTAACTTATAATCCGACGTTCATGATTTGTAGTGATCCGACGGTTCACTCTCTCCTCGGTTTTAACGACACTTGATCCATGGCTTAACACCCGATTGGTCCATGATCTCTATTTAAAGAGCAT